>CM055128.1:202382089-202692539 GCA_029206835.1 Rana muscosa | reverse complement strand
CCCAATGCCAGTACCTAACTGGTGCCCCTACGGGTGAGTCAGGAAAACCTATTCTCGCTGTTTCTGGTCATGTGACTAAAACATCATCCGCCTGCTCAGTGGGGATCAGCGGACACAGACCTGTCATTAGGGATGGTGCAATGGTTTTTGACACCCTAGGTGAAACCTCATTTTGGCGCCCCCCCCCATTAGCTCTGCCCCTGACTCCATCCCCTTTGCCCTGCCCATGTATACGGTGGAGGTGGTAAGGGGGGGGGGGTGGGTTGCAGCACCTCTGCACCTTTTTCTTCAGTCGTGATCCACAGGCCTGCACCTGCGCCTCTGGACCCGACCTGAAGACAAATAGTGGCAGCACTGGCTTGCTTCCTCATGCCAGCTGTGGTCCGCAGGTATATGGACAGCCTTGGGAAGTATATAGACAGGCTAACTGTGTAACTGCCTGTCTGTATGAGCAGTAGGGATGAGCCGAACACCCCCCCCCCCGTTCGGTTCGCACCAGAACCTTCGAATGGACCGGTCGTTCGCACAAACTTTAGAACCCTATTAAATACAATGGATGCGAACGTTCGAAATCGAAAGTGCTAATTATAACGCCTAATATGCATGTTATTGTCCTAAAAAGGGTTTGGGGACCCGGGTCCTGCCCGAGGGGACATGTATCAATGTAAAAATAATCTTTTAAAACTGTCGTTTTTTCGGGAGCAGTGATTTTAATGATGCATAAAGTGAAAAAAAAAAAGTGAAATATTCCTTTAAATATCGTACCTGGGGGGTGTCTAAAGTATGCCTGTGAAGTGCCACGTGTTTCCCGTGTTTAGAACTGTCCCTGCACAAAATTACATTTCTAAAGGAAAAAAAGCCATTTAAAACTGCTTGCGGCTTTAATGCAATGTCTGGTCCCGGCAATACCCCATCACACCCCCACCCCCACCCTTCCCCAGCCCATTACCAGCCCCTTTGGGCCTTGTATGGATATTAAGGGGAACCCCACAACCAAAATAAAAAAAGGCCCTATATACTCTGAACAGCCGTATACAGGCGGTGCAAAAAAGACACGGACTGTAGGTTTGTTCTTAAGTACAATCTGTTTGTAATTTGGAACAGGTACATTTTTTAAGTGTAGCTCCAGCCAAAAAAAAAACATTTTTAAGCTTTTTGGAGAACATAGGGAAGGGTTATCACCCCTGTAACATTTGTTTTGCTGTCTGTGCACCTGTTCAGAACATTTCACCTCACTTTCCATCCCAATGACAAATTTTTTGGGAAAATTTGGTTTTTTTATTGAAACAAGGATTGGTGATAAAGCATCAGTAGAGAGGAGACACCTTTTTCACATATTAACTCTTACAGGAGAGAATTTGCCTTCCTAGGGGTAGATTTCCTCTCACTTCCTGTTGTCTCCTTCCGTTTGCAAGTAGGAGTCGTTAGTAAGTTGGATGTTTGAAAGTAGGGGCCTGCCATATATACTCTGTAGAAATTTGCCCCTTAGGTGTTGGTGTTGCCTCAACACTGTAAGCCCTCACAGTTACTCTTGGTGGACGCTGGAACGCCCTGCTGTGAATTATTAGATCAAGAATTGTAATTGCATGCCCCTGTTGAACAGGGGCTAAAAAATTGGGCCTTAGGCACTGGTGCCACAACACTGCAACCCCTCACAGATACTGTACTTAGAGCGCAGCAATGAGCCCTGTTGCAAAGTAATGCATCAAAAATTTAGGCTTTAGGTGAATGCTATGCAAAGCACACAGTAGTACACTAAGGCCCCTTTCACACGATCTGTGCCTGTGTGCGGGCTCCGCTTTGCTCAGCGGGGAGTTCACTCCGTCGATCCCTGCTGAGCAGGCAGATGACAGGTCTGCCTCCGCACACTGTGTAGGGACCAACCTGTCAGAGCGCCGCTCTCCCCTATGGGGGATCGGATGACGACAGACCGTAGAGTCCGTTGTCATCCGATCCGATCCGCAGACGGATGGGAAAGTAGGGTTTTCCTCCGTCACACTTTGACGGATCGGAGCGGGTCGGATGTAATCAGACATGTCACCGCTGACATCCGTGGCTCCATAGGGGTACATGGAGAACCCGTTCAGGTCCGCCTAAAAAACTGACAGGCAGACCTGAACGGTCCGTCCGTGTGAAAGAGCCCTAAGTGAAACACTGACTGTCTGCAGCTAGCACAATCACCGGCCTGCCTGTCACAGTATAGAGAATAACTGTATCCAGGTGAGCTTTAGGTGAATGCTATGCAAAGCACACAGTAGTACACTAAGGCCCCTTTCACACGATCCGTGTCTGTGTGCGAGCTCCGCTTTGCTCAGCGGGGATCGCTCCGTCGATCCCCGCTGAGCAGGCAGATGACAGGTCTGTCTCCGCACACTGTGCAGGGACCGACCTGTCAGAGCGCCGCTCTCCCCTATGGGGGATCGGATCATGACAGACCGTAGAGTCCGTTGTCATCCGATCCGATCCGCAGACGGATGGAAAAGTAGGGTTTTCCTCCGTCACACTTTGGCGGATCGAATCGGAGTGGGTCGGATGTCAGCGGACATGTCACCGCTGCTATCCGTGGCTCCATAGGGGTACATGGAGCATCCGTTCAGGTCCGCCTAAAAAACTGACAGGCAGACCTGAACAGTCCGTCCGTGTGAAAGAGCCCTAAGTGAAACACTGACTGTCTGCAGCTAGCACAATCACCGGCCTGCCTGTCACAGTATAGAGAATAACTGTATCCAGGTGAGCTTTAGGTGATCGCTATGCAAAGCACACAGTAGTACACTAAGGCCCCTTTCACACGATCTGTACCTGTGTGCTGGCTCCGCTTTGCTCAGCGGGGAGTTCGCTCCGTCGATCCCTGCTATGCAGGCAGATGACAGGTCTGCCTCCGCACACTGTGCAGGGACCAACCTGTCAGAGCGCCGCTCTCCCCTATGGGGGATCGGATGACGACAGACCGTAGAGTCCGTTGTCATCCGATCCGATCCGCAGTCGGATGGAAAAGTAGGGTTACATGGAGCACCCGTTCAGGTCCGCCTAAAAAACTGACAGGCAGACCTGAACGGTCCGTCCGTGTGAAAGAGCCCTAAGTGAAACACTGACTGTCTGCAGCTAGCACAATCATCTGCCTGCCTGTCACAGTATAGAGACTAACAGGAACGGATCTAGCTAAACTCAATACAATGTATAAATATATATACAACACCTAGGATGCATATATATCCTCTACACACTGTAACAGCAGCTAACTGACTCGCCTGCCTGCTCTATCTAACTCAATATAAATGACACTGTCTATCTCTCTGACACTACCTCTTACACAAACGCCAACACACCACACAAGGCCAACTTCCAGGCGGCCTTATATAGTGTGGGCCATGTACTAAACCCCCTGAGCCATAATTGGCCAAAGCCACCCTGGCTTTGGGCAATTACGGCTCTCCGTTTTTTCCGCGCTGTGATTGGCCAAGCATGCGGGTCATAGTGCATGCTTGGCCAATCATCAGCCAGCAATGCACTGCGATGCCGCAGTGAATTATGGGCCTCCTCGTGCAACGCGAATTTACCGCGAACGGACCGTAACGTTCGAGTCGAACGTGTGTTCGACGCAAACACGAAGCTCATCCCTAATGAGCAGACAGATACAATGACAATGCCTAAAATAATAATGCACTTTTTTTTTTTTTTACCTGCAAAAAGATCTGCATTTATTCTTTTTTTACAAAGGTGAGCTTGAACCTCCACACCTCAAATCACCACAATTCCTGAATTTTCAGGCCTCGGATCACCACAATTCCTCCACCTTTACACCTTTTCCCCTCTGAACCCCCCCCCCCACAAGCACATCAGTTCCCCTCTGTACCCCCCACACGCACATCAGTTCCTCTCTGCACCCTCCTCTGTTCCCCTCTGTACATGATGCAATATATACTTGACAGCAGAAAACTTTTTTTTTAAATTCAGGTTACTGGGCGTGCTGCTTGTTTTGCAGAAGGAGGAGAGCGGGGAAATCTCGGCAAGCCCGAACTTCCATGCAGCCAGGCTTCCATCTCATCCGCCCCAGCTGGTTCCATGTATCCTGCAGGCACTTCAGGGCTGGCCGGTGCTGGTCTTTGTCCCAGCCCCTCTTCTTCTCTTCTTCTTACTGCCGCTGTTAGGGCAGCACTGCAGGCTGGGTATAGAGTGAAGTCCTGGCAGGGGAGTCTATGGCACACCCAGTGAGAGACCCATTCTGGAGAGCTCAGAAAAGGAGGCTGATGGAACGGGGATGGAGAGGATGGATATTCTGTTTGTGCGAGCATCATAGGTGCATTTTACTGCCCCCCCCCCAACCTGGTACTAATGCTGCTTTATGGTATTACCGGCCCTGCTGGTATTTTTAAAAATCTGAATCCTCAGCGAGTGGCTGGGTATCCGGATTCTGCCGCCCTAGGCAGCTGCCTGACTTGTCTATTGCTAGTGCCGGTCCTGCCTGTCATCCGCCTGCTCAGCGGGGATCCTCTGCCATGTGAAAGGGCCCTAAGTTGTACATTTTTGGTAGGAGCAATAAGAGTAATTGGAATAGGTAAAGATAATCTCTTAGCATCAACCCTGCCTCCAACAAGTCATCATGTTAGTTTAAAAAACTGTCACATGATGTCTGGATTCTGAGTTGTCTATTTTCTGGATTACAGAGTGAAAGGATAATTTTTGGGGGTATTTATATTTTTATATTGTTGCCTGGATAATGAGGACAGTTTATATTGAATACCCAGACAGTAGGGATGAGCCGAACACCCCCGGTTTGGTTCGCACCAGAACCTGCGAACGGACCGAAAGTTTGCGCAAACTTTAGAACCCTATTAAATACAATAGACTCGAACGTTCAAAATCAAAAGTGCTAATTATCAAGGCTAATATGCAAGTTATTGTCCTAAAAAGGGTTTGGGGACTGTTAGATAAATTTAAAATTATACTTTATATGTCAACTATCAAGATGCATATTAATCTTCTAAAGTTAAAATGTTTGTTTTATAACTCTATTATACATAAATATGCTGAATAGCTCTAATAGTCCTAATTACTGGAATAAGTCATATGACCATATTCTATTTGTGCAAAAAATGTGCTGACTTATAGTAAAACTGTAATTTGCTTACACCTGCCAAACATAGGCTGTGAACCATGAAATAATTTATGTTTCCATTGTATGAGATAATTTATGTATCCATTGTATGAAATATCCTGTCATAAGGTGTAGGCTGAAAAAGGATATTTCCCTTTTTCCTGCTAACGTCAGAATAAAGGTTGAAATTATACATGGTCAGGACGTTACGAGCAGGAAAAGGGAAGGTTTAAGGGTTATAAAAGCAGAATGTGAATCTATGACAGGCAGAAAATGGATCTCTGAAGCCGCAAATATACTTTAACCATTTTCTCTGCATATGCAATAAAACATCTTGACTTGTAACGAGAGTCGGTCCGAAATTTCCTTTGACATTTTTGGTCCTTCGGACCGGAAGTCCAAATTCCTGGAAAGCACTAGCCAACAACCCAGTGAACCGATGTCCGTACGGCAAAAAACTGTAAGTCCTCCGTCTTAAATTTGACGTTAACAGAGGCCGGCTCACTGAACTAGTGCCTCCCGGGCAGCGACTTACCGGATCAGCACAAGAGACCGCTCTCGGGGCAAGGTAAGATATTTTCATTTATTATATTATACCTTTAGGCCTAAATGTGATTAGGGATTTAATGAATTAAGGGATTTTTGTTAAATACATATAATATAGAGATGAATTGAATGTTTATCTGTTGTGTATATGTTTTGCTTTATCCGAGTTGAGGGAATATAAGTAGATACGTCCGTAGTTTAAATCCCTTTGATATAGGAGTATGGTCCCATTCTAATACCCGGGTGCAGATAAAGGAAATTTGTCGACAAAGGACCTAGGTCCTGACAGCCTTGTAAACTGCAGGAATTCCCGTGGGGGACACATAAATATTCCTACATCAAAAACATGAACCCCTGTTAATACAAAGGTATGGCCTGATAGATTTCCAGGTAACAAATAGAGGTAATTTGACGAGCCCTTGCGCTCAGCCAGCCTCGTATGTTGTGTAAAAAACCTGTACAGGCATTTATAAATATCGTTGAATTAACAAATATTAATGTTTTGATAAAGTGTGGGAACAACAGTCGAGAGAAATTAAGTCTCTTTTGTAATTCTGTTCATGCTCCCTACAGTTTACTGAAATATTAATGTTTTGATCAGGGGGGGTTGACCAGTCAGGTGAATTTACGTTCGCCTTGTAATTCTGTTCATGCTCCCTACAGTTTTCTGAAATATTAATGTTTTGATCAGGGGGGGTTGACCAGTCAGGTGAATTTATGTTCGCCTTGTAATTCTGTTCATTCTCCCTATAAATGAATAAAACATTAAGTAAGAAGACAAGACACCAGTATTATAGCAGCACACAAGATCAATAATCTAGAAGTGATATGTCACGACTAGAAAGTTTGTGAGTAGCTGCAGAAGTGATAAGATACTGTGTGCAGGTATTGTGTCAGTGTGAGAAGACCTTACAAAAAAAAAAACTCTGTGTGCACGTTAAAATGGGTGTGATCCATGGAAAATCAGTTGGTTTGAATGAAGATGCTAAGTATATGTGTAGTCTAGACAAAGAGAATGTGAAATTTCTTAAGATGTGGGAAACAAAATATGATTTTGATACTTCCTTAAATAAGGATGGTTGTGTAATGCTGTGTAGAAAGCTTAAAAATAAGGCCGGCCTGAAAAAAAAAAGGAAACAAAAGAAATTAGGTCTTCCCCAGGCAAAAAAATGGCTTGAGGAGGCTAATCGTAGGGTAAATTCAGAAAACCATAAAAAAAACTATGTTTTTAGACAAAGAGGAGGACAATAATATGACCGTCCTCCGAAGCTTAGTTCAGCAAGTATTGACTGAACAAAACTCAACAAATCAAATGCACCCAACAGCCCCCACACACCCTTTAGAAGATACCCCAAACCCACTGACAGTTGCCGCTCCCCCTTTAACCACAACTCCCACTCCCAAATCCCTATACCCTATTGCAGACTTACATTCCCCACCACCATACGGGACAGAGGCATGCAATAGGCCACCTCGACTGACCCCCCGACTATCGGCAAACAACCCTTTTTCCATGCAATGTGACCCCCCACTGTTTGCTGTCCCTTCATGGTCACCTGGGTCACCCCCAGATGCAACCGTTTCTCCTACGGCTGCAGCAAAACCCCCTCTCAAAATGACCCTTGCTGTCCAGAGAAGTCCACAAGGGACCCCCCTTACAGCAACGGTTACAAAACTCGTCGGCCACCTGCTCAATAGATTAATATCCCCCGCAGCTGGGGAACAAACAGAATTTGGGGAGGAAGAGTTCCCATTAATTGAAGTTCCCAACCCTAGGGCAGGACAAGATGTAGGAGGTGTACCAGCCCCCAACACTTTGATGGTCTATCGCCCCTGGACCCCCGAGGATGTTAAGAAAGCTATTGAAGGGATACCACATCCCAAAGTTAACATAGCTCAATTCAGGGATGGTATCATGGGAATGATTGCTAGCTATCATCTCAATGGGAGGGAAATAGAGCAGGTCATCCGACAGGTACTGGGACCTGACTGGCATCATGTAGTTGGAGATTGGAGTGGATTAAACAACCAGGGAAGGGTGTTGCTTCATGATGATGCAGCACTCGAAGTCAGGAGAAATGCTCTTATAGCAAGGATAGAAAATAGATGGGTACGTCGGGCCGACTGGTCCATTATAAATCAGTGTATGCAAGGAGAAGAGGAAACAGTGGATAATTTCATTGTTAGGATGAGGGAGATTTTCAATAACCACTCTGGGATAGAAATCCCAGCAGACCAAGTGAACGATAGCCCATATGAGCAACAGCTAAAGAATGCAATCCTGAAGGGGCTGATAGCCCCTATATCAAGTTTTGTTACCAAACACATGATTAACCATAGGATTTGCAGACTTCAGGAGCTAATTGAGTATGCAAGGCATGCTGAAAGGCACTTCCAATCAAAAAAGAAAGTAAAAAAAGGGAAGGTGTTTATGATGGGTGAAAGTAATGATGTGTATGTTGTTGAGAATCGGAACAAAAGATTGGGTGTCATGGATATGCAGTAGTGTTTGTCTGTCAGCTTACCTTCCTTCCCATGTGTTCATCTTAGAGGCCTGAGCCCTTTCACCTGGCTTCCTTTATAATCTCCTCCCAGCCAGACTCCACCCCAGGCCCTATCACAGAACACTATATTAACCTGTGCACTGCAAGCCTGCTTTGCTGATCAACGTGTTTGTTAGGCATTGCGTGTTTGGGTTCCTGCCTGCCGTGTGCTACGTCTGTCTCTCTGTTACGTTATTGGCTTATCCCCGACTATCCCTGTCTGCTCGTGACCCTTGACCTTCGGCTCGTTCTTTCATTATCCTTGTCTGCTTGTGGCCCCTGACCTTCAGCTTGTTATTCGGTTCTCTCATATCTTGTGCTGCTGCTTCCCCTCTTTTCCCCTTATCCTACGGGGCGTGAGCTAGGAAACTCCAGGGGCCGCGACCTGGTCCCAGCCTGCAGCATAACATCCTCACCACTAGAGGCCCTGGAGAAGACCTGCTGGGTCTTACACTCCGCGCCCTGGGGAATCTTGGCTCTAGCTTCCGTTAGGATCCCGGTTGTGCTCCTCTGGTCCCGCTTTCCACAACCACCCAGTTTCCTATCCGCAGCAGTCAGCCATAGGGTTCACTACCGTGCGGTGCACTCCTGTCCCCCTACGGTGTGCATCTGTCACCTGGCCACAGGTGACCTTGACAGTTTGATCAGCCATGAACCCGGCTGACATCCCGTTACCCGTAGATGATCCGTTGCAGGGCATAGTTTGCAGACTTGAAACCCAGGAATCGAATCAGACTCAGGTGATGCGATTCCTCCAGGATCTGGCTTCTCGCTTTGAGCAGCTTCAGGCCTCCTTGGGAACCCTGAATCCGCAACCTCAAATACAACCAGCGGCTGCACCTATTGCACCAGTCGCAGCCACACACTCACTACAACTGCCAGCTCCGTCCCGTTTCTCTGGGAACTCCAAGGCTTGCAGGGGGTTCCTTAGCCAATGCACAATTCATTTTGAGCTCCAGCCCCAAAACTTCCTGTCTGATCGGGCTAAGGTAGCCTATATCATTTCCCTCCTCTCTGGTGAAGCTTTAGCCTGGGCAGCCCCTCTGTGGGAACTGAATGATCCAGTGGTTTCTAGCCTGTCTGGCTTCTTGAAACTTTTTCGGAATATCTTCGAAGAACCGGCTCGTGTCTCTTCAGCGGCCAGCGCCCTTTTATGTCTCCGCCAAGAGTCTGCTTCTGTGGGACAGTATGCCCTTCATTTCCGCATACTGTCGGCTGAGTTGAGCTGGAACAATGAGGCCTTAGTCGCAACCTTTTTGCATGGCCTGTCTGATAGAGTGAAGGATGAATTAGCAGGAAGAACCATCCCCACTGATCTGGCCGGCGTTATCTCCTTGTGTAACCAGATCGATATTCGCTTTCAGGAGAGGACCTTAGAAAAGCAACGCCAGCACTCCTTGGTTCTTAGTCAGCCTGAGCTCCCCTCTCTTCGACCCGTAGAGCATCTCCTACCAGCTGAGGAACCCATGCAGCTGGGTCGGACCAGGCTATCCCCCGAGGAACGTGCTAGGCGCAGAACTCTTGGTCTGTGTCTTTACTGTGGGGGCAAAGGTCATTTTCGTGACACTTGCTCTCTTTGTCCAGAAAAATGTTCGGGTCCACTTCATCTGGAAAGTGGAGTATTGGACCCAGAAATATCACCTTCCCCTTCTCGTCTTCTGCTTTCTGTGTTCCTTCATGTTGGTGCTTCTTCTCATTCGGTCTCAGGATATCTGGATTCCGGAGCCGCTGGTAATTTTATGGACTGGGAAATCGCATCGTCCATGAGACTTACTCTTTTGCCCCTCACCACACCATTGGTGGTCTTGGCGATTGATGGTACTGTTCTCCCAGGGGGACCTATCCGCTTCCAGACCCTCCCTGTTAAGATGTCGGTAGGGACACTCCACCAGGAGTGGATATCCTTCCTTATCTTACCCAAGGCCTCAACGCCTATAATTTTGGGTCTCCCATGGTTACAGCTCCATTCTCCTCATGTGGACTGGACTACTGGACAGATCCTGGCTTGGGGTCCCTCCTGTTCCTCGTCCTGCCTACCCAAGGTTGCCCCCTGTGAATCTGAGCCGGTCATTCATTCCAGGTTGCATAACCATTTACATTTCTCTGTCCCTAACCACCCTTGGACGCACAGCCAGGCTAGCTTGTCTACAAGTCCTGCAGTCGCTACGTCTTGCGATGCGATTCAGGTAGTCGCTACACCTGACTCAGCTATTCACTCTGCCTCTGTACTAGTTATGCCAGTCCAGCCCATGCCCAGTGAGCCTCCTACTTTTTCTTGTTTGGGACATTCTGCTTGTCCTTCAGCTATTCAGTTTGACTCCGGCGACATGTCACCTTCTAACCAACCTGACTACAGGGTTCCACTGACATCTGCCCAGTCTCATGGTCCTGTGCAAGATGACCAGTTCCCCTTTAAGGGTCTAGGGGACCCTCCTCAGATTCCTGTTGATCCTCTCATGCCCTTGCTTATTCCTAGAGAGCCTTTGGTCCTCAATAGATCTTCTTGTCATCTCCCTACCTCGTTTTCGGTCTCTGAGGATAATCTTAAGTACAAGGTTAGACAAGTTCTGGATTCTCGGCTCTGCAGAGGCATTCTTCAGTACCTTGTGCATTGGAGAGGTTTTGGTCCTGAGGAGGCGTCTTGGATCGCTGCATCTGATGTCGCTGCACCTCATCTGTTGAGAAGGTTTCATCAGAGATTTCCCTTTAAGCCTGGGCCCAGGCGGGGGAGGGCCCATAAGAGGGAGGGTACTGTCATGGATATGCAGTAGTGTTTGTCTGTCAGCTTACCTTCCTTCCCATGTGTTCATCTTAGAGGCCTGAGCCCTTTCACCTGGCTCCTTTATAATCTCCTCCCAGCCAGACTCCACCCCAGGCCCTATCACAGAACACTATATTAACCTGTGCACTGCAAGCCTGCTTTGCTGATCAACGTGTTTGTTAGGCATTGTGTGTTTGGATTCCTGCCTGCCGTGTGCTACGTCTGTCTCTCTGTTACGTTATTGGCTTGTCCCCGACTATCCCTGTCTGCTCGTGACCCTTGACCTTCGGCTCGTTCTTTCGTTATCCTTGTCTGCTTGTGGCCCCTGACCTTCAGCTTGTTATTCGGTTCTCTCATATCTTGTGCTGCTGCTTCCCCTCTTTTCCCCTTATCCTACGGGGCGTGAGCTAGGAAACTCCAGGGGCTGCGACCTGGTCCCAGCCTGCAGCATAACATCCTCACCACTAGAGGCCCTGGAGAAGACCTGCTGGGTCTTACACTCCGCGCCCTGGGGAATCTTGGCTCTAGCTTCCGTTAGGATCCCGGTTGTGCTCCTCTGGTCCCGCTTTCCACAACCACCCAGTTTCCTATCCGCAGCAGTCAGCCATAGGGTTCACTACCTTGCGGTGCACTCCTGTCCCCCTACGGTGTGAATCTGTCACCTGGCCACAGGTGACCTTGACATTGGGGAACACTCGAACAAGGCCCCGCATTCAGGATTATGAGGGGAAAAAGAAGAGGGGGGAGTGTTTCCTGTGTGGTAAAAGAGGTCACTTAGCGAGAGCATGTGAGTCAAACAGAGAGGAAGAAGCATGACTAGAAAATGTTGGTATGTCCACAGAGAGAGATACAGAGGGAAATGAGGAGAAAGAGTCTAAGATCTTGGATGTGTGTAATGTTGAAGCTTGTTTGCATGCTGAAGTCAAGCCAGAAATAACATTGATTGTAAAGGGTAGTTGGGTAACATTTCTCTGTGACACCGTGGCTTGCAGGACCCTAATACACCCACTGGATATGCCACCAGGGGTAAAGAAAACAGGTGTAGTATATGTAAAGTCTGCAAATGGGTTAATGCACCAGGAGGCCGTGTCTGAAGGCCTTACTGTGGAAGATCCACAGACAGGTAAAAAGGCTCAGTGTAAAATTGTAATTTCAACTAAATGTCCTGTTCATTTGTTGGGTAGAGACATGTTGCATGCTCTCGATATTTCTGTCATACCAGTGGAGGGGGGCCTCAAAGCCCATCGGCTGTGTGAAAAACGAATCACAGCCGTGGATAATGAGCCCCGATACTGGTATAGCTTGGATTTGCAAACTGAGGGGTTAAAGATGCCCAAAACCCTGACAGAAATAGTTGAAGAAGAGCCTGTGAGGAGCGGGTACAAGGTCCAGACGAACCTCCATTGCACTATGTACTACAAAAAGACCTCAGGGCCTGATAAGTCTTATGAGAAACAGTTAATGAGTCTCACTAACACTGAAGTGCTCTTAAGATACCTGTACTGTGATAAGGAAGGAAATAGTGTGGCTACTTGTCTCCTACCACAACCAATTCTGCAAATATACAGGCAGGATACTGTACCTCATGTTTCGGTCACCCAGAACCCTGGGGTATCATGGTATGAGCTGGGAGAACTTATCACAGACTGGGTTCTACTAACAGATGAGGAACTAGAATCCAAAGGGATTCGGAGGTGCAGATTAGCATGGTTTGTTGAATGTACACCCAGAATCCACATGATTGAAGTTTGTGACAAAAGACAGTGACTGACACTTTTGACCCAAGAAGAAGAGGATGCCTTAAAAGACGTCCCCGATTTCTTGTGGTCAAAAGGAAAAACAGACGTTGGACTAATAAAAACAGCCAGTGAGGTCCAAATAACCCCTAAAAGTACAATGAGGCCTCATCAAAAACAATATCCACTAAGGAAAGATGCCGAAGAGGGAGCAGACCACTTGATAATGGAATTACTAAAAAATGGTGTCATCATTGAATGTCCGGATTCACCATGTAACACGCCCCTGTTCCCAGTCAGGAAGCAGAAGGGAGGGGAAGATGGGTGGAGACTTGTACAGGATTTACAGGCGGTCAATAGGGCCGTATTACCGAGGGCCCCGGTGGTCCCAGACCCGCATGTACTTCTGAATGACCTTCACCCAGATAACAAGGTATTTTCTGTCATTGATATCAGTAACGCTTTCTTTTCTATTGCCTTACACAAAGACAGTCAGTTCTGGTTCGCTTTTACACATAAAAAAGAAAAAAATACACATACACCAGGTTACCCCAGGGATATTGTGAAAGTCCAACTATTTTCTCACAAGAAATGTCCAATAATTTGTCTCGGTTTGTACCTCCCTGTGGGAGTCAAATTCTCTTGTATGTGGATGACATTTTGGTAGCAGCTCCTTCGGAGCAACAATGCAAACTTGACACCTTGGCTCTGATGCATTTCCTCGCAGAACAAGGTCACAAGGTCAGCAAGCATAAACTACAACTATGGAAAGAAAAGGTGACATACTTGGGTTATATTTTGTCTCAAGAAGGCAGACATCTGGATGAGATCCGAAAAGAGGCCATCCTTCAAGTCCCCAAACCACGCACCAAAAAAGAAATGATGTCATTTCTTGGTATGGCAAATTTTTGTAGAGCATGGATAGCTAATTATGCTACGGAGGTGGCGCCTTTTTCTGATCTCATCTATGGTACATAAATGTCTGCGAAAGATTGCATCCAGTGGAATGTACAAGCAGAGGATGCATTTACAAAAGTGAAGCACCTCATTGTGGGTTCCTCTGTGCTCAGCTTACCCAATTACAATAAAATATTTTATCAGACTGTAGACTGTAAAGAGGGGTACATGACTTCTGTTCTCACTCAGGTTTATGGGGACAAACACAAACCAATTGCATTTTACTCAACTGAATTAGATCCAGTGGCACAGAGTTTGCCCCACTGTGTACAAGCTGTAGTAGCAGCCTCATTGGCCATACGGTCCTCTGCATTGATAGTATTGTTCCATACCCTGGTACTTAAGGTCCCACATGCCATCTCAGTGATCTTACTACAAGACAAGATCTCCTATTTATCTCCAGCCAGACATTTATCATGCATGACTACACTTCTGGGACAGCCACACCTTACAATTGAGAGGTGCACTACATTGAATCCCGCTACACTAATGCCAACACCTGGTGACGGGGATCCACATGATTGTATAGCTCAAATTGATGAACGGGTACTCCCTAGAAAGGATCTCACTGATGTTCCCTTTCTAGATGCTGACATTACCTTCTTTGTTGATGGGTCGTGTAGAAAAAACGATAAAGGGATAAATCAAACAGCTTATGCTATAGTGACACATGACCAGGTCATTGAAGCCAGATCCCTTCCCAATTCCTATTCTGCACAACAAGCTGAAATTATAGCCCTGTCTAGGGCTTGCAGTCTAGGGGAAGGGAAAAAAATAAATATTTATACTGACAGCCAATACGCTTTCTCCACTATACACATATTTGCCCAGCAATGGAAAAATAGGGGTATGATTACGTCCACAGGTAAACCGATCACACATAGAGATCTCATTCTTGCCCTTCTAGAAAATGTACAAAAACCAGCACAAGTGGCTATTTGTAAATGTGCAGCACATAGAAAGGGAACAGATCCAATTACCCTAGGGAATGCACTAGCAGACAAGACAGCAAAAGCAGCTGCTGAAAGACAGCAAATAACGTACATATGTTATACAAATCTCCAAGTAAATGGTGAGGTACGGAAAGCTATTGATGAAACATGGTTATCAGAAATGCAGAAGGCATCACCGGAAGGTGAAAAACAAAAGTGGTTATCAAAAGGGGCAACACTGGTCAATGATGTATATACAAGTACAGACGGTAAACCCATCTTACCTACATCATTATTTAGGTATGCTGCATTATTGAGCCATGGGCAAGCCCATACCTCAAAAGGAGGGATGGTACAGGTGATCAACAAGGTATTCACAACATATGGATTTACGAACTACTCAAAAAAAATTTTGTACTGTCTGGTTATTGTTGATATGTTTACAAAGTGGGTGGAAGCTTTTCCTATGACACACCCGGATGGGCAGTCAGTAGCCAAAGTACTAATCAAAGAGGTGATTCCACGACAAGGGATCCCCTCGGTAATTTACAGTGACAATGGCTCCCATTTTGTGAACCGAACAATACAACAGATTGGTAAATGGTATAATATTGACCTGAAAAAACACTGTGTCTACCACCCACAATCTGCAGGCACAGTGGAAAGACATAATGGTACCTTAAAGAGTAAACTAAGAAAATTGATGGAGGAAACAGGAAAAAACTGGGTTCAGTGTTTGCCAATGGCATTGTTAAGTACAAGAATTACCCCTACTGCTAAGGGCCTAACACCGTATGAAATGTTGTATGGTAAACCTTATTATATTCCTCTCCCTCAAGAGGAAACAGATTTAGCTTGCATAATAAGACTGTTTTCAGAAAATATTACTGGGTCTGAATGTGCAAATGAGAAAAAGAGATACCCTAAAACTAAAATGCGAAGTATACCCCCTTCAGTACAGGCATTACCAGGAAATTTTTCTTGTTTCTCTAACATAGACAAGGATGGTTCAAAGGTTGCCACCCTATCTCCTGAATACTGTGCGACCACAACATCAACTACAGACATTAAGTACCAACTAAAATGGTTTCAGGAACAGAAACGGCAACTGGCTGATGTTTGGTGGCTGTGTGGGGACATGAAACTAAGACCCAGACTGCCACCTAGATGGGAGGGTAGTTGTGCCCTTACCCGCCTGTTGCTTCCCTTTTATATTGTTCCTATGACTAACAAATTGATAAAACTACCAGGTAAACACTATTTTAAACGGTTTAAGCGAGAAACACCCCAAGGATCCTTTGACAACCGGGTTTATATAGACTCAATAGGTGTTCCACGAGGAGTTCCGGATGAATTTAAAGCACAGAATCAAGTAACAGCAGGACTCACCTCACTCTTCCTATGGGTACAGCCCAATAAGAATGTCGACTGGATAAACTACATTTACTACAACCAGCAGAGGTTTGTGAATTACACCAAAGATGCTATCAAAGGTATAGCAGCACAATTGGACGCCACCTCTTTGACAGCGTGGCAGAACCGTATAGCATTGGATATGTTGCTGGCAGAAAGGGGCGGGGTATGCGAAATGTTCGACACCTTCTGCTGCACTTTTATTCCAAATAATACGGCACCTGATGGAAGTATCACCAAGGCTTTGCAAGGCCTACAAATGTTATCCCAGGAACTATCTGAGAACTCTGGTGTAGAGAACCCCTTAACAGGACTCTTTGAAAAATGGTTTGGTAAATGGGGTGATCTTGCAAAAGGTTTGCTCATCTCTGTTGTCATGGCAGCCACGGTCCTTACGCTGTGTGGATGTTGCTGCATTCCTTGTATTAGAGGAATTCTTCAAAGACTGATTGACACATCACTAACAAAGACTATGTTTTTCCAGAACAACACTGAACTATTTCCCGGAACCTGATGAAGATGAACTTACAGTCCTTTCAAAAGACCTATTTGTCTAAATGATAATACCTGGTAAAATAAAGAACCTGGATATTTGAAGTATTGACATTATAAGTATAATAAGGAGGGAATGTTAGATAAATTTAAAATTATACTTTATATGTCAACTATCAAGATGCATATTAATCTTCTAAAGTTAAAATGTTTGTTTTATAACACTATTATACATAAATATGCTGAATAACTCTAATAGTCCTAATTACTGGAATAAGTCATATGACCATATTCTATTTGTGCAAAAAATGTGCTGACTTATAGTAAAACTGTAATTTGCTTACACCTGCCAAACATAGGCTGTGAACCATGAAATAATTTATGTTTCCATTGTATGAGATAATTTATGTATCCATTGTATGAAATATCCTGTCATAAGGTGTAGGCTGAAAAAGGATATTTCCCTTTTTCCTGCTAACGTCAGAATAAAGGTTGAAATTATACATGGTCAGGACGTTACGAGCAGGAAAAGGGAAGGTTTAAGGGTTATAAAAGCAGAATGTGAATCTATGACAGGCAGAAAATGGATCTCTGAAGCCGCAAATATACTTTAACCATTTTTTCTGCATATGCAATAAAACATCTTGACTTGTAACGAGAGTCGGTCCGAAATTTCCTTTGACAGGGACCCGGGTCCTGCCCCAGGGGACATGTATCAATGCAAAAAATCCTTTTCTCTGAGTCCATGGACCGACACAGCACCCACCCCTCCTTTTAAGTTTGTACTGCTTTTTGACGAACTGATCTGCGAAGATGCAGACTGAGAGGTTATACCCGGAGGGTCCGCCCCCTGGGCGGTACTGTAGAAGGTGTGATGCAACACTTTTTACAAGTTTTTCTGCCTAGTCACTCCTAATTAACGGATAATACCCACTTTGTCAATAGAGAAGCTGTGTCGGTCCATGGACTCAGAGAAAAGGATTTTACGGTGAGCAAAAAATCCTATTTACGGTGAGCAAAAAATCCTATTTACTCTTTCGTTCATGGGCTGACACAGCTTCTCTATTGACAAAGTGGGACGTCCCAAAGCAGTGTCAGAGAAAAAACGAGGGGTGGTAACAGCATAAAACTAAACTTCACCCCAAACACAAAACAGCACTCCTCCAACGGAGGAGCTGCAACTCTAAACAGCCGCTTGTAAAACCTTGCGGCCGAAAGAGGCATCCGAAGATGCACCTACATCAATTTTGTAGAATTTTGTGAAAGTGTGAGCGGACGACCAAGTCGCCGCTTTACATAATCGGGAAACAGCCGCTTGATGTCGGAAAGCCCAAGATGCACCTATTGCCCTGGTCGAATGCGCCGTGACCGGGAAGGGGGGCGCTTGACCCTTTAAGGCGTAAGCCTGGATTACTATCTGTCGGATCCACCTAGAGATGGTGGCCGATGAGACTGCTTGGCCCTTCTTGGGACCAGCCACCGAAACAAACAGTGAGTCTGACTTCCGGAACTGGGAAGTAGCCGATAGGTATACTCTCCAAGCTCGGACAACGTCCAAGGAATGCAACGCCGACTCCTTAGGATTCGACGGCTGAGGACACAAGGATGGAAGTACAATGTCTTCATTGAGATAAAAAGCCGAAACGACTTTTGAAAGGAAGGCTGCGGCCGCAGCACCACCTTATCCTTGTGGAAAATCAAATAGGGAGCCTTGCAGGACAAGGCTGCCAGCTCAGAGATTCGTCTAACTGACGTAACAGCCACCAAAAAGACCACTTTCTGAGAAAGTGTCAACAGGGGAATATCTCTAATATTCTCAAACGGTGCCTTCTGAAGCACCGAGAGGACCAGGTTCAAGTCCCACGGAAGTAACGGGGGACGGACCGGAGGGGCCACATGTCGAACCCCCTGCACAAATGTACTCACGAGAGAGTGAGCCGCCAGGGGTCGCTGAAAAAAGACAGCCAGGGCAGATATCTGTCCCTTAATCGTACTTAGGGCAAGCCTTTGGTCCACCCCATGCTGTAAAACCAGCAGGATTCTGGAAACCAAATAAGTATGCGGATGCCATTTCATTTCCTCACACATGGAGATGTGGGCCTTCCAAGTGCGGTGATAAACCTTCCTAGAGGACGGTTTCCGAGCACTTCTCATAGTAGAGATTACTGAATCTGACAGGCCCCGGTCTCTCAGTACCTGGTTCTCAATAGCCATGCCGTTAAAGCCAGTGACCGTAAAGCAGGATGGAGCATGGGACCTTGCGATAGCATGTCCTTCCATAGTGGTAGGCGCCAGGGGACGTCTGCTACCAGACATACTAGATCTGCGTACCAAGGACGCTGAGACCAATCTGGAGCGATTAGGATCATTGGAATTCCCTCTGCCTCCACTCTGCGGAGCAGAAGAGGAAGAAGCCTTAAGGGAGGGAAGGCATATATTAGCCGATACTGACCCCACGATGCTACCAACGCGTCCGTTGCGTCTGCCCATGGGTCTCTTGACCGGGCCACAAATCTCAATACCTTCCGATTGAGTCGGGAAGCCAGAAGATCTACGTCTGGTGTGCCCCATCTTTGGCAGAGGAGTTGGAACACCTCCGGGTGTAAGGACCATTCTCCCTGGTCCAGCATCTGGCGGCTCAGGTAGTCCGCCTGCCAGTTTTCCACGCCCGGAATGTACACGGCCGATAGTGCCGGTACGCTCTTCTCTGCCCACTTCAGGATGCGAGCAACCTCCGATGCTGCAGCTGAGCTTCTTGTTCCTCCTTGATGATTGACATATGCCACCGCTGTGGCGTTGTCTGACTGGATCCTGACTGGACGCCCTTGCAGCATCTGAGACCATTTGAAGAGGCACAGCTTGATCGCCCGGATCTCCAGGACATTGATCGGCAGGAGGGCTTCCTCTGGGGTCCAGCGACCTTGCGCCGACTGGAC
This sequence comes from Rana muscosa, assembly GCA_029206835.1. Classification (NCBI taxonomy): domain Eukaryota; kingdom Metazoa; phylum Chordata; class Amphibia; order Anura; family Ranidae; genus Rana; species Rana muscosa. The sequence continues at coordinate 202,673,128 of CM055128.1, read as the reverse complement.
ACCCCAGACTCCCCCCCAACCTGTGAGGCTGGCGTCCGTCGTGATCACTATCCAGTAAACCGGAAGAAATTACTTCCCGGCCATTAGAGCCGGTGCTGTCAGCCACCATACCAGGGATCTCCTGACTAGGTGGCTCACTCGGATAATCCAGAGATGAAGGGCATCTGTTCCATCTGGACAGAACTTCCTTCTGTAACACTCGAGTGTGGTATTGAACATATGGGACCGCCTCGAAGGAGGCTACCATGAGGCCCAACACTCGCATGCAAAAACGGAGTGACGACCAATTCCTGGAAGTCAGCTGCCGTACTGCAGCCCGGAGGGTCTGTAACTTCTCCACAGGGAGGAATACCTTTGCCTCTGAGGAATCCAGAATCAACCCCAGGTACACTAGGCGTTGAGTGGGCACCAATACTGACTTTTGCGTGTTTAGTATCCAACCACAGTCTCGAAGAGTCTGACAGGTAATGGACACGCTTATCTCTAATTCTGAGCTTGAAGGGGCCTTCAGCAGAAGGTCGTCCAAGTAGCCTGTGATAGCGATACCCCGCTGTCTTAGAAGTGCCAGAATCGGAGCGAGCACCTTGGTGAACGTCCTGGGTGCTGAGGCAAGGCCCAACGGGAGGGCCACAAACTGGTAGTGGTCCTTCCCGATAGCAAATCGCAGAAACCTCTGGTGTCTGGAGTATATGGGGACATGCAGGTATGCGTCCTTGATGTCCAAGGAGGCCAGAAAGTCCCCCGGATGGAGAGCCGTGACTACAGATCGAACCGACTCCATCCCAAATCTTTGTACCTTCACAAAGCAATTGAGGGCTCTGAGATCCAAGCTTGGACGAACCCCCTCCTTCTTCGGCACAAAGAACAGATTTGAGTAAAAACCCCGTTCCAGTTCTGGAACTGGAATAACTACCCCGCGTTCCAGTAGACCCTGGACCGCCCTATACAGGGCCTCCCGACGGGTCGGTAGTAGCTGGAGATTGGAGGTGTTGAATCTGTCCGGTGGACAAGAGAGAAACTCTATCTTGTAGCCTGAGGAGATTACTTCGCAAACCCACCTGTCGGAGATTAGAGCTGTCCACTGAGTCGCGAATTTGTGAAGACGTCCCCCCACCCGAGAGCTGGGTGGGGGTGGACCTTCATGCGGACGCAAATTTGTCCGCAGGCTTATTGGGTATGCGGGACCAAGGACGCTTTTGTCCTTGGGCAGGCGCTTTATCGGCCTGGGGTCTTTTCCCTGTCGCCCTAGGGGGACGAAAAAAACGCTTGCGTGCAGTAAAGGAGGGCCCTTGCCCCTTGGCGTGGCCCCTTACCCTTGCTAATTTGGGGAAGCAAAGTGCTTTTACTTCCTGTGGCATCCTTGATGATGTCATCCAGAGAAGCCCCAAAAAGTCTGTCGCCCTTAAAAGGCAGATCAAACAGGGCTTTCTTGGAAGTCTGGTCCGCAGACCAGCCTTTTAGCCAGATCAGGCGGCGTATTGCTACTGCATAAACCGAAGTTTTAGACAGCAGGGGAATAGTATTCATGTCTGACTCGCAGACAAACCTAAGGCCCTGGACCAACTGGTCGGCCAATGTTATCTCATCAGGAGGAGCATCTCGCTCCTTAACCCATGGAGTAGCAATCTTGCCCATTCAGTAAGTGTGTGAGACACTAGGGCCCCCACCAATGCCGGGCGTACTGCCTAGCCTACCACTGAGTATAGGGGTACCGTACCGCAAACCTCTTTGGGGCTGTAAAGACCCTCACTGGGTTCTCCCATTCCTTGTATAAGAGTTTATCAAAAGACACACAAGGGAACACCTTAGCAGTGCGGGCAGGTCTATGAAACCCAAGTGGACCGGAGTCTCTGCTGCTTCTGCAGTATTTTCCAACTTTAGCATATCCCGCACTGCAGTAATAAGGTCAGTAGGGATGAGCTTCGTGTTCGAGTCGAACATACGTTCGACTCGAACATCGGCTGTTCGATCGTTCGACGAAGATCGAACGATTTGGGCCGTTCGCGCCAAATTCGAGTGACGCGAACGGCCCACAATGCACACCGCCATCGCAGTGTCATCCAGGCGCTGTGATTGGCCAAGCATGCACTGTGACCCCGCATGCTTGGCCAATCACAGCGCCGGCAGCGAGGAGAGCAATGATTGGCCACAGGCAGGATGCCTGTGGCCAATTATTGCTGAGGGTGTTTAGTACACGCCCCACACTATAAAAGGCCGCCAGCACGGCGGCCTAGTGTAGTGTGTTCCGGAGCAGGGAAAGACAAGCATAGGCAGGGACAGTGACATTTATTTCTTTCTTGCTTAACCTGGATTCCTTTAGTTTAGGGAAAGAGAAGGATAGGTAGGGAGAGTGTCAGTGTGTTTTACTGTGCGAGTCCTTGTTTCTAGGGACAAAGAAGGAAAGTGAGGGGATTTCTCCTTGTGCTATAGTGTGCTTTAAAAAAACATTTTTTCTAGGGACAGAAAACTGTAGGTAGGGAGAGTGTCAGTTTCTTTCACTGTGCCAGTCCTTGTTTCTAGGGACAAAGAAGGAAAGTGAGGAGAATTCTCCTTGTGCTATAGTGTGCTTTAAAAAAACATTTTTTCTAGGGACAGAAAACTGTAGGTAGGGAGAGTGTCAGTTTCTTTCACTGTGCCAGTCCTTGTTTCTAGGGACAAAGAAGGAAAGTGAGGAGAATTCTCCTTGTGCTATAGTGTGCTTTAAAAAAACATTTTTTCTAGGGACAGAAAACTGTAGGTATGGAGAGTGTCAGTTTCTTTCACTGTGCCAGTCCTTGTTTCTAGGGACAAAGAAGGAAAGTGAGGGGAATTCTCCTTGTGCTATAGTGTGCTTTAAAAAAACATTTTTTCTAGGGACAGAAAACTGTAGGTAGGGAGAGTGTCAGTTTCTTTCACTGTGCCAGTCCTTGTTTCTAGGGACAAAGAAGGAAAGTGAGGGGAATTCTCCTTGTGCTATAGTGTGCTTTTAAAAAAACATTTTTTCTAGGGACAGAAAACTGTAGGTAGGGAGAGTGTCAGTTTCTTTCACTGTGCCAGTCCTTGTTTCTAGGGACAAAGAAGGAAAGTGAGGGGAATTCTCCTTGTGCTATAGTGTGCTTTAAAAAAAACATTTTTTCTAGGGACAGAAAACTGTAGGTAGGGAGAGTGTCAGTTTCTTTCACTGTGCCAGTCCTTGTTTCTAGGGACAAAGAAGGAAAGTGAGGGGAATTCTCCTTGTGCTATAGTGTGCTTTAAAAAAACATTTTTTCTAGGGACAGAAAACTGTAGGTAGGGAGAGTGTCAGTTTCTTTCACTGTGCCAGTCCTTGTTTCTAGGGACAAAGAAGGAAAGTGAGGGGAATTCTCCTTGTGCTATAGTGTGCTTTAAAAAAACATTTTTTCTAGGGACAGAAAACTGTAGGTAGGGAGAGTGTCAGTTTCTTTCACTGTGCCAGTCCTTGTTTCTAGGGACAAAGAAGGAAAGTGAGGGGAATTCTCCTTGTGCTATAGTGTGCTTTAAAAAAACATTTTTTCTAGGGACAGAAAACTGTAGGTAGGGAGAGTGTCAGTTTCTTTCACTGTGCCAGTCCTTGTTTCTAGGGACAAAGAAGGAAAGTGAGGGGAATTCTCCTTGTGCTATAGTGTGCTTTAAAAAAACATTTTTTCTAGGGACAGAAAACTGTAGGTAGGGAGAGTGTCAGTTTCTTTCACTGTGCCAGTCCTTCTTTCTAGGGACAAAGAAGGAAAGTGAGGGGAATTCTCCTTGTGCTATAGTGTGCTTTAAAAAAACATTTTTTCTAGGGACAGAAAACTGTAGGTAGGGAGAGTGTCAGTTTCTTTCACTGTGCCAGTCCTTGTTTCTAGGGACAAAGAAGGAAAGTGAGGGGAATTCTCCTTGTGCTATAGTGTGCTTTAAAAAACATTTTTTCTAGGGACAGAAAACTGTAGGTAGGGAGAGTGTCAGTTTCTTTCACTGTGCCAGTCCTTGTTTCTAGGGACAAAGAAGGAAAGTGAGGGGAATTCTCCTTGTGCTATAGTGTGCTTTAAAAAAACATTTTTTCTAGGGACAGAAAACTGTAGGTAGGGAGAGTGTCAGTTTCTTTCACTGTGCCAGTCCTTGTTTCTAGGGACAAAGAAGGAAAGTGAGGGGAATTCTCCTTGTGCTATAGTGTGCTTTAAAAAAACATTTTTTCTAGGGACAGAAAACTGTAGGTAGGGAGAGTGTCAGTTTCTTTCACTGTGCCAGTCCTTGTTTCTAGGGACAAAGAAGGAAAGTGAGGGGAATTCTCCTTGTGCTATAGTGTGCTTTAAAAAAACATTTTTTCTAGGGACAGAAAACTGTAGGTAGGGAGAGTGTCAGTTTCTTTCACTGTGCCAGTCCTTGTTTCTAGGGACAAAGAAGGAAAGTGAGGGGAATTCTCCTTGTGCTATAGTGTGCTTTAAAAAAACATTTTTTCTAGGGACAGAAAACTGTAGGTAGGGAGAGTGTCAGTTTCTTTCACTGTGCCAGTCCTTGTTTCTAGGGACAAAGAAGGAAAGTGAGGGGAATTCTCCTTGTGCTATAGTGTGCTTTAAAAAAACATTTTTTCTAGGGACAGAAAACTGTAGGTAGGGAGAGTGTCAGTTTCTTTCACTGTGCCAGTCCTTGTTTCTAGGGACAAAGAAGGAAAGTGAGGGGAATTCTCCTTGTGCTATAGTGTGCTTTAAAAAAACATTTTTTCTAGGGACAGAAAACTGTAGGTAGGGAGAGTGTCAGTTTCTTTCACTGTGCCAGTCCTTGTTTCTAGGGACAAAGAAGGAAAGTGAGGGGAATTCTCCTTGTGCTATAGTGTGCTTTAAAAAAACATTTTTTCTAGGGACAGAAAACTGTAGGTAGGGAGAGTGTCAGTTTCTTTCACTGTGCCAGTCCTTCTTTCTAGGGACAAAGAAGGAAAGTGAGGGGAATTCTCCTTGTGCTATAGTGTGCTTTAAAAAAACATTTTTTCTAGGGACAGAAAACTGTAGGTAGGGAGAGTGTCAGTTTCTTTCACTGTGCCAGTCCTTGTTTCTAGGGACAAAGAAGGAAAGTGAGGGGAATTCTCCTTGTGCTATAGTGTGCTTTAAAAAAACATTTTTTCTAGGGACAGAAAACTGTAGGTAGGGAGAGTGTCAGTTTCTTTCACTGTGCCAGTCCTTGTTTCTAGGGACAAAGAAGGAAAGTGAGGGGAATTCTCCTTGTGCTATAGTGTGCTTTAAAAAAACATTTTTTCTAGGGACAGAAAACTGTAGGTAGGGAGAGTGTCAGTTTCTTTCACTGTGCCAGTCCTTGTTTCTAGGGACAAAGAAGGAAAGTGAGGGGAATTCTCCTTGTGCTATAGTGTGCCAAAGCATTCCTCATCAACCATCTTTGAAATCCTTGTTTTTTGGACAGTCAGGGAAATTGTCGTTGTGCTATTCTGTGCAAAAGCAATAATCCTCAACCATATTTAGAAATCCTTAAGTAAAGGGACAGAGAAGGACACCTGAAGGTAGCCCTTATTGCTTTTTTCCCATCTCCCTGCAGGCCATCTATTAGAATGTCTGGAAGGCAAACAAGGAGAGGCAGACAGTCAGGAGGCAATAAAAGAGGGCAAGCAGGCTCTGTGTCTGGGGGCAACAGTGCTGGTCGTGGACGCGGTGCATTGTCATCAGCACATGGCCATGGGACACGCTTGTCCTTCTTTTCGGCAGCTGGACATGTTGAGCCACATCATGCCGAAGACTTGGTAGAGTGGATGACCAAGCCCTCCTCCTCCTCCTCATCCTCTCTCACCCAGGCTCAGGGTACTGGCAAAGCAGCTGCCAAAGCGTCCTCTTCCCTGGTATCAATGTCAGACTCATCATCAGTCACTCCTTCCCTAGACCCACCATGTCCTCCTCCTGAGGAGTCCCCCGAACTGTTTGAGCACAGTGTTGGGTACATGCTCCAGGAGGATGCCCAGCGTTTCGAAGGGTCTGATGATGAAACCCAGCTACAGGAAGGCAGTAGCGTGAGAGCAGACAGAGGGGATGCTCAAGAAGGACACCAATCTGGCAGTCATGTTCCAGCAGCTGCAGCATACTGCCAGATTGGCTCCAGTGATGAGGAGGGAGGGGATGATGAGGTCACTGACTCCACGTGGGTGCCTAATAGGAGAGAGGAGGAGGATGAGGAGGAGGCACATCTCCAACGAGGCAGGATGCCCTTTGGTGGCCAGCGTAAGGGCAGTACACCGGCGGAATCACACCGCAGAGCTCCGCCTGTGCAGGGCGCAGCCTCTGCCCGTCATTCAAAAAGTTCCTTGGTGTGGGCCTTTTTTGAGGCTAGTGCATCAGATCGCACAGCTGCTGTTTGCAACATATGTCTCAAGCGTATATCGCGTGGCCAAAACATCAGCCGCTTGGGTACCACATGCCTGACCAGACATATGTTGACCTGCCATGCAGCTCGTTGGCAAGCCTACCTCAAAGACCCACACCAAAGAACAAAGCGGACCTCTCCTTGCACCGCATCAGCTGGGATCTCCAACCCCACTATAACTTCAGTCCTCTCTGAAACATGCACTGAGAGGAATGAAGGTGTAGAATTAGGTGTGTCACAGCCAAGTACTTGCGGCCACTCTGCTAGCAGTACACCGACGTCCGATTCTAGCAGGCAAATTTCCCTGCCCCAGCTGCTGGACCGTCGAAAGAAGTTCACTCCCAGCCATCCACATGCCCAGCGGTTGAATGCTAGCTTGGCTAAATTGCTAGCGCTTCAACTGTTGCCTTTTCAGTTGGTAGACTCGGCCCCCTTCCGTGAGTTTGTGCAATGTGCGGTTCCTCAGTGGCAGGTTCCCAAACGCCACTTTTTCTCACGGAAGGCTATTCCGGCTCTCTACCGGCATGTGGAAGGCAATGTCTTGGCCTCGCTGGACAGGGCGGTCAGCGGTAAGGTGCATATTACCGCTGACTCATGGTCCAGCAGGCATGGACAGGGACGTTACCTTTCTTTCACGGCCCATTGGGTCACTCTTTTGGCAGCTGGGAAGGATGCAGGACAAGGTGCAGTAGTGTTGGAGGTTGTTCCACCGCCACGCCTCCAAAATGCTACTACTGGTTGTGACACACCTCTCTCCTCCACCCCCTCCTCTTCTTCTTCCTCCATGGCCTCTTCCTGTGGTTTGTCCTATGAACCAGCGGTGCTCCGTAGCCGTTCACGGGGCTACGCAAGTACGCAGGCAAAAAGATGCCATGCCGTGCTTGCGCTGGTGTGTTTGGGGGACAGAAGCCACACTGGAGCAGAGGTCCTGTCTGCTCTGCAGGGCCAGGCCGAGAGGTGGTTGACGCCACGCCAGCTTAAGCCAGGAATGGTGGTTTGCGACAATGGCACCAACCTCCTCTCCGCCCTCCGACAGGGACAACTGACCCATGTGCCCTGTGTGGCTCACGCCCTAACCTGGTGGTGCAGCGGTTCTTGGGCAGGTACCCGGGCTTACAGGATGTCCTGAGGCAGGCTAGGAAAGTCTGTGTGCATTTCCGCAGATCTTATAATGCCAGTGCTCGCCTGGCTGAGCTGCAAAAGGAGTTGAACCTGCCCAAGAACCGCCTTATATGTGACATGCCCACCAGGTGGAACTCAACGTTGGCCATGCTGCAGCGGCTGCACAAGCAGCAGAGGGCCATCAATGAGTACCTGTGCGACTACGGCACCAGGACAGGGTCAGGGGAGCTTGGTTTTTTTTCTCCACGCCAGTGGGGCATGATCAGGGATGCATGCACTGTCCTGGCACCATTTGAGGAGGCCACGAGGATGGTGAGCAGTGACAGTGCATGCATCAGTGACACTGTACCTCTTGTCCACCTGTTGGAGCACACGCTGCGTGGAATAATGGACAGGGCACTTGAGGCAGAACAGAGGCAGGAAGAGGAGGACTTCCTTGCCTCTCAAGGCCCCCTTTACCCAGACAGTGTTCCTTCTGTCCCACCCATCGCACAGGAAGAGGAAGAGGAGGAGGAGGAGGAGGAGGAGGAGGAGGAGGATTGTGTCAGCATGGAGGTGGAGGCTGGCACTCAGCATCATCAGCAGCAGTCTTTTAGGGATGATTTACAGTCCCAAGAAACCAGTGGACTTGTACGTGGCTGGGAGGAGGTGGCTGCGGATCATGTCGTCCTTAGTGACCCAGAGGACTCCGGAGCGAATGCCTCAGCAAACCTACGCTGCATGGCCTCCCTGATCCTGCAAAGTCTGCAGAAGGATCCTCGTATTCTTCGGATCAAGGAGAGGGACCATTACTGGCTGGCCACTCTCCTTGATCCACGGTACAAGGGTAAGGTTGCGGACCTTATGTTACCTTCGCAGAGGGAGCAGAGGATGAGACAACTCCGGGAGGCCTTGCAGAAAGGTCTGTGCAACGCGTTCCCAGAGACTGGGAGGTTACAAACTCCTGGTCCTGGACAACGAGTTGCTGAGGCTTCGGCCAGTCAAAGAAGGAGCGGTGGGGAAGGTGGCCGTCTGACCGATGCGTTCAGACAATTCTTTAGTCCGCAGCCCCAAAGTATGATCGGTTCCAGCAACCATCGCCAGCGTCTGATAAACATGGTGCAGGAATATCTAGGGGCAAGGTCAGACTTGGACACCTGCCCCACCGAAAATCCTCTGGCTTACTGGGTCTTGAGGATGGATCACTGGCCAGAGCTTGCACAGTATGCAATTGAGCTACTGGCCTGTCCTGCATCCAGCGTTCTTTCGGAACGCACATTCAGTGCTGCTGGAGGATTTGTCACGGATCACAGGGTGCGCCTGTCCACCGACTCGGTTGATCGACTGACTTTCATCAAGATGAACCAGTCTTGGATCACCACCAGCTACCACACACCTGATGCTGATATAACAGACTAATTGATTTTAACATGTCACATCCCTTCAAGACTGATGCTGATGCTGAGTGCCTGTGCTGTTATGTTGACTGGCTATCCTCCTCCTCCGAGTCCTCAATGATACGATTGATGATGATAGCTTGGAAGATCATTTTTGTTTATGGGTGCCGCCACCAGTGGCTAAGGCCCAATTTTTCAGCCCCTGTTTTACAGGGGCGTGTAATTACAATTTTTTTAGCAATAATTTGCCATAGGGCTCATTGCTGTGCTCCAAGTACAGTATCTGTGAGGGGTTGGAGTGTTGTGGCACCAGTGCCTAAGGCCCAATTTTTCAGCCCCTGTTTAACAGGGGCGTGTCATTACAATTTTTGAAGCAATACTTTGCAACAGGGCTCATTGCTGTGCTCCAAGTACAGTATCTGTGAGGGGTTGTAGTGTTGTGCCACCAGTGCCTAAGGCCCAATTTTTCAGCCCCTGTTTAACAGGGGCGTGTCATTACAATTTTTGAAGCAATACTTTGCAACAGGGCTCATTGCTATGCTCCAAGTACAGTATCTGTGAGGGGTTGTAGTGTTGTGCCACCAGTGCCTAAGGCCCAATTTTTCAGCCCCTGTTCAACAGGGGCATGCAATTACAATTCTTGATGTAATAATTCACAGCAGGGCCCATTGCTGCACCCACCAAGAGTAACTCTGAGGGCTTACAGTGTTGTGGCAACGCCACCACCACCACCACCACGAAAGGCCCAATTTTTCAGCCCCTGTTCAAAAGGGGCATGTAATTACAATTCTTGATCTAATAATTCACAGCAGGGCCCATTGCTGCACCCACCAAGAGTAACTCTGAGGGCTTACAGTGTTGTGGCAACGCCACCACCACCACCACCACGAAAGGCCCAATTTTTCAGCCCCTGTTCAACAGGGGCATGCAATTACAATTCTTGATGTAATAATTCACAGCAGGGCCCATTGCTGCACCCACCAAGAGTAACTCTGAGGGCTTACAGTGTTGTGGCAACGCCACCACCACCACCACCACGAAAGGCCCAATTTTTCAGCCCCTGTTCAAAAGGGGCATGTAATTACAATTCTTGATCTAATAATTCACAGCAGGGCCCATTCCTGCACCCACCAAGAGTAACTCTGAGGGCTTACAGTGTTGTGGCAACACCACCACCACCACCACCACCACGAAAGGCCCAATTTTTCAGCCCCTGTTCAACAGGGGCATGCAATTACAATTCTTGATCTAATAATTCACAGCAGGGCCCATTGCTGCACCCACCAAGAGTAACTGTCAGGGCTTACAGTGTTGTGGCACCAGCACCACAATCAAAGCCCCAATTTTTACTACCACTGTTCAACAATTATATGTAATTAAAATTCCTGATATAATAGTTGACAGCAGGGCGTTCCAGCACCAACCAAGAGTAACTGTGAGTGCTTACAGTGTTGTGCCAACACCAACAACTAAGGGGCCTATTTCTGCAGAGTACTGTATATACGGCAGGTCCCTACTTTCAAACATCCAACTTACAAACGACTCCTACTTGCAAACGCAAGAAGACAACAGGAAGTGAGAGGAAATCTACCCCTAGTAAGGAAAATTCTCTCCTGTAAGAATAAATATGGGAGAAAGGTGTCTCCTCTGTACTGATGCTTTATCAGCAATCCTTGTTTCAAGAAAAACACCACATTTCAAAAACAGTTGACATTGGGACGGAAAGTGAGGTGAAATGTTCTGAACAGGGGCACAGACAGCAAAACAAATGTTACAGGGGTGATAACCCTTACCTATGTTTTCCAAAAAGTTTAAAAATAGATTTTTGGGCTGGAGCTACACTTCAACAATGTACCTGTTCAAAATTACAAACAGATTCTACATAAGAACAAACCTACAGTCCCTGTCTTGTATGCACCGCCTGTATACGGCTGTTCAGAGTATATAGGGCCTTTTTTATTTTATGTGCGGGGTTCCCCTTAATATCCATACAAGACCCAAAGGGGCTGGTAATGGGCTGGGGTAGGGGGGGGGGGGGGGGTCATGGGGTAGCTATGCCATTTTTCTTAAAGATTTTCATCCATATTACCGGGACCAGACATTACATTAAAGCCGCAAGCAGTTTTAAATGGCTTTTTTTTCCTTTAGAAGTGTCATTTTGTGCAGGGACAGTTCTAAACACGGGAAACACGTGGCACTTCACAGGCATACTTTAGACACCCCCCAGGTACGATATTTAAAGGAATATTTGACTTTTTTTTTTTCACTTTATGCATCATTAAAATGACTGCTCCCGAAAAACGACCGTTTTTAAAACTTCTTTTTGCATTGATACATGTCCCCTGGTGCAGAACCCGGGTTCCCAAACCCTTTTTAGGACAATAACATGCATAATAGTTGTTATAATTAGCACTTTAGAATTCGAACGTTCGCATCCATTGTATTTAATAGGGTTCTAATGTTCGTACGAACTTTCGGTCCGTTTGCGGGTTCTGGTGCGAACTGAACCCGGGGGTGTTCGGCTCATCACTAAAGGTCAGATACCAAAGCTGTCTTGCGTACTGACCTGGACTTGGAGTCATCCTCACTGTCCGGTCACGGTCTGCAGTCTCTGATGCGTCAGAATCTGGGCCCCAAGCCGTAGCTGGACCTGGTTCTGCATCAGAATTATCCCCAGAAGCTTGCAGGGGACGGGGCATTTACTACCCCCTGTATTCCCGTGTGCTGCTTCCACCCTGGCAGCAAACGCCTCTAGGATTGCCGTCATAGCGTTCATAGACATCTCAGGGGCACCAGCTGCTAAATCTGGTGTTTCAGGGGAGAAGACATCTGGCTCAGATGCCATGCTGACCACACGCTGACACTCACAGGGCTCCAGGCAAGATATCAATAGGCCACCCTCCTGTGCTGCAGAGAGGCTGGGTCACCCAGAGGACTCACCACCCTGGATAGGTACTGCTATGCTGCCGTGTGCTGCACCTGTGATGCTGCCCCCCTGCTGCTGTGTCAGTGTAATGCACCCTAGAGGCCGGAGGCTCTCGCAAAATGGTTGCCAAAAACGTCTGTATGGAAGATAATGTGGGCTCTAAGAAAATGGCCGCCGACCAAAGATAGAGGTCGCCGCCGAACGGCAATATATGCATACAGGGTGGACAAACATGGCCGCCGATCAGCTGATAGGGGCCAGTGGGTGTGGCCGAACCACAGGAAGATGGCCGCCGGGCAGTCACAAGAGGCCGAACTCGGCATGGACCACCTCAAAATGGCCGCCGACAGCATGGAGGAGGAAGCACACAAACACAAGTAAGCAGAAATTACATTTCTTTTAAATGTTAGTTACAGCCAGCCCCGCTCCAGTGGAACCCCCTAGGTGACCCCCAGCACCCAGCAACCTTTAGCTAGAAGCCCAGGGAGGAGGGAAAGGCAGGGAGAGAGGGAAGAAAGGGGCCACAACCACTTACTTGATCTCTCCAGAAATGTCCAGCTAAATCACCCAGCCGAGGCAGGGGAGTTTTACTTACCTATCCTGCATGTCTTATGCTGGAAGACATTCCAAACAGGTCATCATCCGCGCACGGAAGGTGACTGTTGGCCAGGCATGCTGTGATTGGACCCAAAAGGGACGATCATATGTATGCCCTGGAGCGTGACGCTCACCGGACAGGCTGCTGCGACTCGGCCGTAAGGTCAGCCGAAGCTGAGCGGTCCGATGCAGGCCCTGGAGCGTAGGCTCACCGGCCACCCGTGGAGCGACGGGCATGTCGTGGAAAACCCAGCGCGTAGCTAGGGTCGGCACACGCTCGATGGCCGAAACTGGGGAGACTACAAGGATCGAGGATCCAGCCTGTCACCCAGCCGGCAGTTGATCGAAGATCGCAGGAAACAAAAATGTAGCAGAAAAATATATATCTTTTTCCCCCGGACCAATGGGCCCGAAGGGAGCCATGTCCTACTCCTTGATAGACAGAAAAAAACTGATCTGCGAAGATGCAGACTGAGAGGTTATACCCGGAGGGTCCGCCCCCTGGGCGGTACTGTAGAAGGTGTGATGCAACACTTTTTACAAGTTTTTCTGCCTAGTCACTCCTAATTAACGGATAATACCCACTTTGTCAATAGAGAAGCTGTGTCGGTCCATGGACGAAAGAGTAAAGAAGTTTTAAAGCAACAGAATATAGCACAGCACAGTTCCCATTGATATAAACAGGATTGTTGAACTGACAGTCTTCATCTCCAGGTGCTGTTGGGCAACTGAGAGACATTTGAAATTCACAAAAATGCAAAAGCTTGTTACGGGCAACAACATGTAGGACAACACATTCTTTACTGACATCAGCAGGATTGGTAGTCACACAGTCTTTAATCCCAGCCAATGTTGGGCAGCTGGGCACTTGAAATTCCGATGGATGCAGCAGCCCGCCATGGTTGCTGCGGGCAATAACATGAGAAATAATAGGATTTTTGTACTCACCGTATAGTCCTTTTCTCTGTCGTCCATGGGCGGACACAGCTCCCTAATTCTTGACAGTTGGGATATGTATCTGTTCATAGGAGAGGACTAGGCAGAACATGTTAGTTATCTTAAAACATGTAACTTTAACAGAGTTGAACAGCCCCGCCCAGGGGGCGGTCCCTCCGTACATAACCCTCCTACCTGCAGTCAGCAGCCTCAGTTCGTAGTAAAGCAGTAAAAACTAAAAAAGGAGGGGTGGGTGCTGTGTCCGTCCATGGACGACAGAGAAAAGGATTTTACGGTGCGTACAAAAATCCTATTTCCTCTTTTCGTCCATGGACAGACACAACTCCTTAATTCTTGACAGCTGGGACGTCCCAAAGCAGTGTAAAAAAAAAACGAGGGGTGGGCACAGCATCAGAAAAACATTTTCACCCCAAACAAGCAGAGCTCCTCAACGGAGGAGTTGCAACCTCAAAACAGCCACCTGCAAGACTTTGCGGCCGAAGCTAGCATCCGAAGATGCACTCACATCAATCTTGTAAAATTTTGAAAAAGCGTAATCGGACGACCAGGTCGCCGTCTTACACACTTGTGATATAGATGATTGAAGTCGGAAAGCCCAAGAGGCACCAAAAGCCCTGGTCGAACGCGCCGTAACAGGAAAGAGAGGCGCCCGCCCCTAAGAGGCATAGGCCTGGATGACGGTCCGCCTGATCCACCGAGAAATGGTGGCCGACGAGACCGCCAGGCCCCTTTTGTTGACCGGACACCGACACAAACAGTGAGTCAGACCTCCGAAACGGAGCCGTAACAGACAGGTACACCCGCAAGGCCCGTACCACGTCCAAAGTGTGGAGCGCAGACTCTCTGGGATGCGATGACCGAGGACACAAGGATGGAAGTACAATGTCCTCTTTTAGGTGAAAAGCCGAAATCACCTGTGGAAGAAACTAAGGTCCCGGGCGTAGTATCGCTAAATCCTTATGGAGGATCAACATGGGGACTTGCAAGGCAAAGCCGCCAATTCAGAAACCCTTCAGACAGAAGTAATGGCCACTAGAAAGGCCACCTTCTGAGATAACATCAGGAGAGGAATCTCACTGGTGTTCTCAAAAGTAGGTTCCTGAAGAACCAAGAGCACCAGGTTCAAATCCTGAGGAGGGAGAAGTGGTCTAATTGGGGGAAGCCCCCATCAAAACTCCTGTACAAAGGTACCCACCAGGGAATGGGACGCCAACGGCCATAGAAAGAAAACAGCCAAGGCTGAGACTGACCCTTAGTGGTGCTTAAAACAAGTTTTTTAAAACCACTCCATGCTGTAAAAACAGCAGGACCCTGGGAACCGAACACGTCCGTGGATGGCACTTCATCTCCGCGCACCTGGAGACGTAGGCCTTCCAGGTGCGATGGTAGATCTTGCAGGAGGAAGAATTCAGTGCCCTCAGCTTGGTCGAGATGACCGAATCTGAAAGACCTCAGTCCTTTAGTACCTGGCTGACGATAACCATGCCATATGGCCAGCGGCTGTAAGGCAGGATGAAGTGTGGGACCATGAGACAGAAGGTCCTCCCGCATTGGCATCCGCCACCAGGTGTACGAAGTCGTCGTACCAAGGACGCCGGGGCCAATCCAGAGCGATTAGGATCACCGGGAATCCCCTCGATCAGCACATTGAGGAGCAGTCGAGGTAGCCACAACAGTGGAGGATAGGCATAAACTAGCCTCCATGCGTCTGACGCGTCTGCCCAGGGATCACTGGACTGGACCACGAATCTCAGCATCATGCAAACGAGTCGTGAAGCCAGGAGGTCCACGTCTGACGTCCACCTCCGGCAAAGGGTGTAGAAACCCCTCCGGGTGAAAGAGCATTCCCCTTGTTCAACAACTGGCGACTCAAATAGTCCGCCAGTTAGAGTTCCACAACGAGAATGTAGACAGCCGACAGAGCCAGCACGCTTCTTCCCATCCACCGCAGGATAACTAGAAGGTTGACGTAAGCCACAGCCGTGGCATTGTCCGACTGGAACCTGATCGGACGGCCTTGTAGTCTCCACGACTTCCTAATCGTCTGAAGTTCCAGAACATTGACCAGCAGACCTGATTCGTCCAGAGTCCAGCGACCTGGACCGACTGGACCCCCCAACCTCCCTTCAATAGAAAAGAAGGGAAAAACTTCCCGGACAGTAGTGATGAGCCGAACACCCCCGAGTTCGGTTCGCACCAGAACCCGCGAACGGCACGAACTTTAGAACCCTATTAAACACAATGGATGCGAACGTTCGAAATCTAAAGTGCTAATTATAACGACTATTATGCATGTTATTGTCCTAAAAAGGGTTTGGGAACCCGGGTTCTGCACCAGGTGACATGTATCAATGCAAAAAGAAGTTTTAAAAACGGCCGTTTTTCTGGAGCAGTCATTTTAATGATGCATAAAGTGAAAAAAAATATATTCCTTTAAATATCGTACCTGGGGGGTGTCTAAAGTATGCCTGTGAAGTGCCACGTGTTTCCCGTGTTTAGAACTGTCCCTGCACAAAATTACATTTCTAAAGGAAAAAAAGCCATTTAAAACTGCTTGCGGCTTTAATGTAATGTCTGGTCCCTTTAATATGGATGAAAATCTTTAAGAAAAATGGCATAGCTACCCCATCACAGCCCCCCCCCCACCCCAGCCCATTACCAGCCCCTTTGGGTCTTGTATGGATATTAAGGGGAACCCCGCACACAAAATAAAAAAGGCCCTATATACCGTATATACTCGAGTATAAGCCAAATTTTTCAGCACATTTTTTTGTGCTGAATATGCCCCCCTCGGCTTATACTCGAGTCACCTTTTTGCGCCTATTTTTCCGGATTTTTGGGGACCCGGTACCGGCCGTCCGTAGGTCCCCTGGACCCCAAACTTGGCAGACATGTAGACCCACTCTTCCTCTACAAGTGTGCAAAGTTTGTTGTCCGGGGGACCTACGGCTGGGGAGCACCGATTTTTCAAAGCCGGGCACCCCTTCTATAGACTCCCATGTTAAACGGTCATTTCTCTGGTTACTTTGGGGACCCGGTATCGACCTGTCGTAGGTTCCCTGGACCCGAAACTTGGCACACATGTAGTCCCATTTCTCCTCTACAAGTGTGCAAAGTTTTTTGTCTAGGAGACCTACAACCGGGGAGCACCGATTTTTTAAATCCATGCACCCCTTCCATAGACTCCCATGTTAAACGTCAGTCTAGTCATGGACACAGTGAGGCAAGAGCACAGTGAGGCATGGGCACAGTGAGGCATGGGCACAGTGAGGCATGCACATGGACACAGTGAGGCACAGTGAGGCATGCAAATGGACACCCTAGGCTTATACTCGAGTCAATAAGTTTTCCCAGTTTTTTGTGGTAAAATTAGGTGCCTCGGCTTATATTCGGGTCGGCTTATACTCAAGTATATACGGTACTCTGAACAGCCGTATACAGGCGGTGCATACAAGACAGGGACTGTAGGTTTGTTCTTATGTAGAATCTGTTTGTAATTTTGAACAGGTACATTGTTTAAGTGTAGCTCCAGCCAAAAAATCTATTTTTAAGCTTTTTGGAAAACATAGGGAAGGGTTATCACCCCTGTAACATTTGTTTTGCTGTCTGTGCAGTGTGCACCTGTTCAGAACAGTTCACCTCACTTTCCGTCCTAATGACAAATGTTTTTTGAAAATTTGGGGTTTTTATTGAAACAAGAATTGGTGATAAAGCATCAGTGGAGAGGAGACACTTTTTTTCCCATATTAACTCTTACAGGAGAGAATTTGCCTTCCTAGGGGTAGATTTCCTCTCACTTCCTGTTGTATCCTTCCGTTTGCAAGGAGGAGTCGTTTGTAAGTTGGATGTTTGAAAGTAGGGGCCTGCCGTATATACTCAGCTGAAATTTGCCCCTTACATGTTGGTGTTGCCACAACACTGTGAGCCCTCACAGTTACTCCTGGTGGGCGCATGAATGGGCCCTGCTGTGAATTATTAGATCAAGAATTGTAATTGCATGCCCCTGTTAAACAGGGGCAGAAAAATTGGGCCTTAGGCACTGGTGCCACAACACTGCAACCCCTCACAGATACTTTACTTGGAGCACAGCAATGAGCCCTGTTGCAAAGTATTGCATCAAAAATTGTAATTACACGCCCCTGTTAAACAGGGGCTGAAAAATTGGGCCTTAGCCACTGGTGCTGGTGCCACGACACTGCAACCTCTCCCAGATACTCTAATTGGAGTGCAGGAATGAGCCCTGCTGCAAAGCATTGCATAAATAATTGTAATTTCATGCCCCTGTTAAACAGGGGCTGAAAAATTGGGCCTTAGCCACTGGTGGCGGCACCCAGAAACAAAAATGTTCTTCCAAGCTATCATCATCAATCGGATCATTGAGGAGGAGGAGGATAGTCAGTCAACATAACAGGACAGTCTCTCAGCATCAGCATCAGTCTTGAAGGGATGTGACATTTGAAAATAAATTAGTCTGTTATATCAGCCTCAGGTGTTTGGTAGCTGGTGGTGATCCAAGACTGGTTTATCTTTATGAAGGTCAGTCGATCAACCGAGTCGGTGGACAGGCGCACCCTGTGATCCGTGACAAATCCTCCAGCAGCACTGAATGTGCGTTCTGAAAGAACGCTGGATGCAGGACAGGCCAGTAGCTCAATTGCATACTGTGCAAGCTCTGGCCAGTGATCCATCCTCAAGACCCAGTAAGCCAGAGGATTTTCGGTGGGGAAGGTGTCCAAGTCTGACCTTGTCCCTAGGTATTCCTGCACCATGTATATCAGACGCTGGCGATGGTTGCTGGAACCGATCATATCTTGGGGCTGCGGACTAAAGAATTGTCTGAACGCATCGGTCAGACGGCCACCTTCCCCACCGCTCCTTCTTTGACTGTGCGAAGCCTCAGCAACTCGTTGTCCAAGACCAGGAGTTTGTAACCTCCCAGTCTCTGGGAACGCGTTGCACAGACCTTTCTGCAAGGCCTCCCGGAGTTGTCTCATCCTCTGCTCCCTCTGCGACGGTAAGATAAGGTCCGCAACCTTACCCTTGTACCGTGGATCAAGGAGAGTGGCCAGCCAGTAATGGTCCCTCTCCTTGATCCGAAGAATACGAGGATCCTTCCGCAGACTTTGCAGGATCAGAGAGGCCATGCACCGTAGGTTAGCTGAGGCATTCGGTCCGGAGTCCTTTGGGTCACTAAGGACGACATGATCCGTAGCCACCTCCTCCCAGCCACGTACAAGTCCACTGGTTTCTTGGGACTGTAAATCATCCCTAAAAGACTGCTGCTGATGATGCTGAGTGCCAGGCTCCACCTCCATGCTGACACAATCCTCCTCCTCCTCCTCCTCTTCCTGTGCGATGGGTGAGACAGAAGGAACACTGTCTGGGTAAAGGGGGCCTCGAGAGGCAAGGAAGTCCTCCTCTTCCTGCCTCTGTTCTGCCTCAAGTACCCTGTCCATTATTCCACGCAGCGTATGTTCCAACAGGTGGACAAGAGGTACCTTGTCACTGATGCATGCACTGTCACTGCTCACCATCCTCGTGGCCTCCTCAAATGGTGCCAGGACAGTGCATGCATCCCTGATCATGCCCCACTGGCGTGGTGAAAAAAAACCGAGCTCCCCTGACCCTGTCCTGGTGCTGTAGTCGCACAGGTACTCATTGATGGCCCTCTGCTGCGTGTGCAGCCGCTGCAGCATGGCCAACGTTGAGTTCCACCTGGTGGGCATGTCACATATAAGGCGGTTCTTGGGCAGGTTCAACTCCTTTTGCAGCTCAGCCAGGCGAGCACTGGCATTATAAGATCTGCGGAAATGCACACAGACTTTCCTGGCCTGCCTCAGGACATCCTGTAAGCCCGGGTACCTGCCCAAGAACCGCTGCACCACCAGGTTAAGGACGTGAGCAACACAGGGCACATGGGTCAGTTGTCCCTGTCGGAGGGCGGAGAGGAGGTTGGTGCCATTGTCGCAAACCACCATTCCTGGCTTAAGCTGGCGTGGCGTCAACCACCTCTCGGCCTGCCCCTGCAGAGCAGACAGAACCTCTGCCCCAGTGTGGCTCCTGTCCCCCAAACACACCAGCGCAAGCACGGCATGGCATCTTTTTGCCTGCGTACTTGCGTAGCCCCTTGAATGCCTACGGAGCACCGCTGGTTCCGAGGACAAAGCACAGGAAGAGGCCATGGAGGAAGAAGAAGAGGAGGGGGTGGAGGAGAGAGGTGTGTCACAACCAGTAGTAGCATTTTGGAGGCGTGGCGGCGGAACAACCTCCAACACTACTGCACCTTGTCCTGCATCCTTCCCAGCTGCCAAAAGAGTGACCCAATGGGCCGTGAAAGAAAGGTAACGTCCCTGTCCATGCCTGCTGGACCATGAGTCAGTGGTAATATGCACCTTACCGCTGACCGCCCTGTCCAGCGAGGCCAAGACATTGCCTTCCACATGCCGGTAGAGAGCCGGAATCGCCTTCCGTGAGAAAAAGTGGCGTTTGGGAACCTACCACTGAGGAACCGCACATTGCACAAACTCACGGAAGGGGGCCGAGTCTACCAACTGAAAAGGCAGCAGTTGAAGCGCTAGCAATTTAGCCAAGCTAGCATTCAACCGCTGGGCATGTGGATGGCTGGGAGTGAACTTCTTTCGATGGTCCAGCAGCTGGGGCAGGGAAATTTGCCTGCTAGAATCGGACGTCGGTGTACTGCTAGCAGAGTGCCCGCAAGTACTTGGCTGTGACACACCTAATTCTACACCTTCATTCCTCTCAGTGCAGGTTTCAGAGAGGACTGAAGGTATAGTGGGGTTGGAGATCCCAGCTGATGCGGTGCAAGGAGAGGTCCGCTTTGTTCTTTGGTGTGGGTCTTTAAGGTAGGCTTGCCAACGAGCTGCATGGCAGGTCAACATATGTCTGGTCAAGCATGTGGTGCCCAAGCGGGTGATGTTTTGGCCATGCGATATACACTTGAGACATATGTTGCAAACAGCAGCTGTGCGATCTGATGCACTCGACTCAAAAAAGGCCCACACCAAAGAACTTTTTGAATAACGGGCAGAGGCAGCGCCCTGCACAGGCGGAGCTCTGCGGTGTGATTCCGTCGGTGTGCTGCCCTTACGCTGGCCCCCCGAGGGCATCCTGCCTCGTTGGAGATGTGCCTCCTCCTCATCCTCCTCCTCTTCTCTCCTATTAGGCACCCACGTGGAGTCAGTGACCTCATCATCCCCTCCCTCCTCATCACTGGAGCCAATCTGGCAGTATGCTGCAGCTGCTGGAACATGACTGCCAGATTGGTGTCCTTCTTGAGCATCCCCTCTCTCTGCTCTGACGCTACTGCCTTCCTCTTGCTGGGTATCATCATCAGACCCTTCGAAACGCTGGGCATCCTCCTGGAGCATGTACCCAACACTGTGCTCAAACAGTTCGGGGGACTCCTCAGGAGGACATGGTTGGTCTAGGGAAGGAGTGACTGATGATGACATTGATACCAGGGAAGAGGACGCTTTGGCAGCTGCTTTGCCAGTACCCTGAGCCTGGGTGAGAGAGGATGAGGAGGATGAGGAGGGCTTGGTCATCCACTCTACCAAGTCTTCGGCATGATGCGGCTCAACACGTCCAGCTGCCGAAAAGAAGGACAAGCGTGTCCCATGGCCACGTGCTGATGGCGATGCACCGCGTCCACGACCAGCACTGTTGTCTCTAGACACAGAGCCTGCTTGCCCTCTTTTATTGGCTCCTGACTGTCTGCCTCTCCTTGTTTGCCTTCCAGACATTCTAATGGCCTGCAGGGAGATGGGAAAACCAGCAATAAGGCCTAGCTTCAGGAGTATATTTTGCAGGAATCACACTATGCCTGCTGTAAGTGCTGCAAATGCCTGTTGGTGTAACACACCAGGAAAACACAGCAATACAGGCTAACTTCAGGTGTATAATGTGCAGTAGGCACACTCCGCCCGCTGTAAGTGCTGCAAATGCCTGTTGGTGTAACACACCAGGAAATCACAGCAATACGGGCTAACTTCAGGTGTAATATGATCAGGAGGCACACTCCGCCCGCTGTAAGTGCTGCAAATGCCTGTTGGTGTAACACACCAGGAAAACACAGCAATACAGGCTAACTTCAGGTGTATTTTTGATCAGGAGGCACACTCCGCCCGCTGTAAAGCCTCGTACACACGGCCGAGATTCTCGTTGAAAAAAACATGTCGTTTTTTCGACGAGATTCTTGGACAAGAAACTTGTCCCGGCCGAGTGTACACATGCTCGATTCAAAGAACCTGCTGTTCTTTGAATGGAGCGAACGCGGTGACGTCATCGAATACGACGAGCATGCGCTCGTCACATTCGATGCCGTCGCCGCTATCTTGGTTCACCCTACCTATGCCTAGGAAGCTACCGCGCATGCGTCAATGTCATTTCGAGCATGCGCGGGCTTCCCGGCAAAAAGGTAAGTGTACACACACACAATTTTCTCGTCGAGAAACAGGCTGACGAGAATCTCGATGAGAAAATAGAGAGCAGGTTCTCTATTTTCTCGTCGAGATTCTTGTCGCTTTTCTTGACGAGAAACCATACACACGAACGAATTTCTCGGCAAAAAATCTCTGCCAGCAAGTTTCTTGCTGGTTTTTGCCGAGAAACTCGTTCGTGTGTACGAGGCTTAAGTGCTGCAAATGCCTGTTGGTGTAACACACCAGGAAAACACAGCAATGCGGGCTAACTTCAGGTGTAATATGATCAGGAGGCACACTCCGCCCGCTGTAAGTGCTGCAAATGCATGTTGGTGTAACACACCAGGAAAACACAGCAATACGGGCTAACTTCAGGTGTATAATGTGCAGGAGGCACACTCCGCCCGCTGTAAGTGCTGCAAATGCCTGTTGGTGTAACACACCAGGAAAACACAGCAATACGGGCTAACTTCAGGTGTATAATGCAGGAGGCTTAGCAACAATGACACTGACACTGTCCCCTGCCTATCCTTCGCTCTCCCTGCACACAAGGTTTATCAAAGAATATGACACTGACACTCTCCCTGCCTATCCTTCTCTCTCCCTGCACACAAGGTTTAGCAAAGAATATGACACTGACACTGTTCCCTGCCTATCCTTCTCTCTCCCTGCACACAAGGTTTATCAAATAATATGACACTGACACTCTCCCTGCCTATCCTTCTCTCTCCCTGCACACAAGGTTTAGCAAAGAATATGACACTGACACTCTCCCTGCCTATCCTTCTCTCTCCTTATACACAAGTTTGAGGTACAAATAGCACTGACACTGTCCCTGCCTATGTAACTCTTTCCCTGCGCCGGAACACACTACACAAGGCCGCCGCGCTGGCGGCCTTTTACAGTGTGGGGCGTGTGCTAAACCCCCTGAGCTATAATTGACCACAGGCAACCTGCCTGTGGCCAATTATGGCTCTCCTAGCTGCCGGCGCTGTGATTGGCCAAGCATGCGGGGTCACAGTGCATGCTTGGCCAATCACAGCGCCGGGATTGCACTGCGATGGCGCAGTGTATTGTGGGCCGTTCGCGTCACTCGAATTTGGCGCGAACGGCCCAAATCGTTTGATGTTCGCCGAACGGTCGAGCAGCCGATGTTCGAGTCGAACTTATGTTCGACTCGAACACCGAGCTCATCCCTACCGGACAGAAGTGCCGGAATGTCAGCCATCAAGTCAGAGAGGCCCTGACTAGGCGATTCATCTGAATCTGATGATCCAGAGACAATGGGGATGTGTTCCATAGGACCGAATCTCCCCTCCGAGTGTGGACTCGGACAAACGGTGCTGCCTCGAAGGAGGCCATCATGAGACCCATTTCACTGCCCCCTGGAGCATCCGCAATTTTTCTGGAGGAAGAAAAATTCTCGCCTCTGATGAGCACAGAACCAGCCCCAGGATGGTGACTGACTATAGACACGTCTTCCTTTAATTCTAAACTGAAAACAGGTTATAAAAGAAGACCATGCAGAGACCAATGATGACAATGCCATGTTGACTCAGCAAGGCTAGAATCGAAGCGAGCACCCTGGTGAAAACTTCCAGTGCCGCTAGGTCCAAAAGGAGAGTTGTAAATTAATAGTGGTTCTCCCTGACCGCTAATCACAGGAACCTCTGGTGCCTGTCGCATCTTGGGACATGCCAGCTCGCATCCCTGAAGTCCAGGGACGTCCCTGGATGGAGCGAACCGACTCCATCCTGAATTTCCAAATCCCCACCCAGTCTTGAACTGCCCCATCAGGGCAGTCCGACAAGACTGTAAGACAAAGAAACCATCCGGTGAACAAGGAAGAAAACATCGATCTTTTATGAAGCGACCACTTCACAAACTCCATGGTCGGAAAAATTGGACGGCTACACAAAGGCATTCAGGGCCTTGAGGCCTAAGAGCCATGAACAGATCTGAATCTGTCCTGCAGCGGTATGGGTATGACAACCCCCAAGAAACTCATCAGTGGACACGTATATTAGCCTTTTCAGGTGGCGCAAAACCAACTCGGACACAGAGGCCCTAGAGGCTAAAGCAGTCGCCGTGCACCTGCTGGTCGACTTATAGGGGAAGCTGATGGTCCTCCACTGCCTGGTACAAAAGCTTTGCCCAGTCGTTAAATGTCAGAGACACCAGAGACGCAGCCACTAACGGGCGTAACGCTGACCTCAGCATGACGAACACAGTCCGAGCCATCGCTTCGGATCACCTCCGAAAGGCAGGTGACCCCCCTGCTGGGAAAGTGGTACCCCTGATACCAGGGGTCAACTGCAAATGCCTGTTGGTGTAACACACCAGGAAAACACAGCAATACGGGCTAACTTCAGGTGTATAATGCAGGAGGCTTAGCAACAATGACACTGACACTGTCCCCTGCCTATCCTTCGCTCTCCCTGCACACAAGGTTTATCAAAGAATATGACACTGACACTCTCCCTGCCTATCCTTCTCTCTCCCTGCACACAAGGTTTAGCAAAGAATATGACACTGACACT
Source organism: Rana muscosa (assembly GCA_029206835.1). Classification (NCBI taxonomy): domain Eukaryota; kingdom Metazoa; phylum Chordata; class Amphibia; order Anura; family Ranidae; genus Rana; species Rana muscosa. Next base: position 202,648,833 of record CM055128.1, on the reverse strand, counting down.
GTTCCCTGCCTATCCTTCTCTCTCCCTGCACACAAGGTTTATCAAATAATATGACACTGACACTCTCCCTGCCTATCCTTCTCTCTCCCTGCACACAAGGTTTAGCAAAGAATGTGACACTGACACTGTCCCCTGCCTATCCTTCTCTCTCCCTGCACACAAGGTTTAGCAAAGAATATGACACTGACACTCTCCCTGCCTATCCTTCTCTCTCCTTATACACAAGTTTGAGGTACAAATAGCACTGACACTGTCCCTGCCTATGTAACTCTTTCCCTGCGCCGGAACACACTACACAAGGCCGCCGCGCTGGCGGCCTTTTACAGTGTGGGGCGTGTGCTAAACCCCCTGAGCTATAATTGACCACAGGCAACCTGCCTGTGGCCAATTATGGCTCTCCTAGCTGCCGGCGCTGTGATTGGCCAAGCATGCGGGGTCACAGTGCATGCTTGGCCAATCACAGCGCCGGGATTGCACTGCGATGGCGCAGTGTATTGTGGGCCGTTCGCGTCACTCGAATTTGGCGCGAACGGCCCAAATCGTTTGATGTTCGCCGAACGGTCGAGCAGCCGATGTTCGAGACGAACTTATGTTCGACTCGAACACCGAGCTCATCCCTACCGGACAGAAGTGCCGGAATGTCAGCCATCAAGTCAGAGAGGCCCTGACTAGGCGATTCATCTGAATCTGATGATCCAGAGACAATGGGGATGTGTTCCATAGGACCGAATCTCCCCTCCGAGTGTGGACTCGGACAAACGGTGCTGCCTCGAAGGAGGCCATCATGAGACCCATTTCACTGCCCCCTGGAGCATCCGCAATTTTTCTGGAGGAAGAAAAATTCTCGCCTCCGATGAGCACAGAACCAGCCCCAGGATGGTGACTGACTATAGACACGTCTTCCTTTAATTCTAAACTGAAAACAGGTTATAAAAGAAGACCATGCAGAGACCAATGATGACAATGCCATGTTGACTCAGCAAGGCTAGAATCGAAGCGAGCACCCTGGTGAAAACTTCCAGTGCCGCTAGGTCCAAAAGGAGAGTTGTAAATTAATAGTGGTTCTCCCTGACCGCTAATCACAGGAACCTCTGGTGCCTGTCGCATCTTGGGACATGCCAGCTCGCATCCCTGAAGTCCAGGGACGTCCCTGGATGGAGCGAACCGACTCCATCCTGAATTTCCAAATCCCCACCCAGTCTTGAACTGCCCCATCAGGGCAGTCCGACAAGACTGTAAGACAAAGAAACCATCCGGTGAACAAGGAAGAAAACATCGATCTTTTATGAAGCGACCACTTCACAAACTCCATGGTCGGAAAAATTGGACGGCTACACAAAGGCATTCAGGGCCTTGAGGCCTAAGAGCCATGAACAGATCTGAATCTGTCCTGCAGCGGTATGGGTATGACAACCCCCAAGAAACTCATCAGTGGACAAGTATATTAGCCTTTTCAGGTGGCGCAAAACCAACTCGGACACAGAGGCCCTAGAGGCTAAAGCAGTCGCCGTGCACCTGCTGGTCGACTTATAGGGGAAGCTGATGGTCCTCCACTGCCTGGTACAAAAGCTTTGCCCAGTCGTTGAATGTCAGAGACACCAGAGACGCAGCCACTAACGGGCGTAACGCTGACCTCAGCATGACGAACACAGTCCGAGCCATCGCTTCGGATCACCTCCGAAAGGCAGGTGACCCCCCTGCTGGGAAAGTGGTACCCCTGATACCAGGGGTCAACTGCAAATGCCTGTTGGTGTAACACACCAGGAAAACACAGCAATACGGGCTAACTTCAGGTGTATAATGTGCAGGAGGCACACTCCGCCCGCTGTAAGTGCTGCAAATGCCTGTTGGTGTAACACACCAGGAAAACACAGCAATACGGGCTAACTTCAGGTGTATAATGCAGGAGGCTTAGCAACAATGACACTGACACTGTCCCCTGCCTATCCTTCGCTCTCCCTGCACACAAGGTTTATCAAAGAATATGACACTGACACTCTCCCTGCCTATCCTTCTCTCTCCCTGCACACAAGGTTTAGCAAAGAATATGACACTGACACTGTTCCCTGCCTATCCTTCTCTCTCCCTGCACACAAGGTTTATCAAAGAATATGACACTGACACTCTCCCTGCCTATCCTTCTCTCTCCCTGCACACAAGGTTTAGCAAAGAATGTGACACTGACACTGTCCCCTGCCTATCCTTCTCTCTCCCTGCACACAAGGTTTAGCAAAGAATATGACACTGACACTCTCCCTGCCTATCCTTCTCTCTCCTTATACACAAGTTTGAGGTACAAATAGCACTGACACTGTCCCTACCTATGTAACTCTTTCCCTGCGCCGGAACACACTACACAAGGCCGCCGCGCTGGCGGCCTTTTACAGTGTGGGGCGTGTGCTAAACCCCCTGAGCTATAATTGACCACAGGCAACCTGCCTGTGGCCAATTATGGCTCTCCTAGCTGCCGGCGCTGTGATTGGCCAAGCATGCGGGGTCACAGTGCATGCTTGGCCAATCACAGCGCCGGGATTGCACTGCGATGGCGCAGTGTATTGTGGGCCGTTCGCGTCACTCGAATTTGGCGCGAACGGCCCAAATCGTTTGATGTTCGCCGAACGGTCGAGCAGCCGATGTTCGAGTCGAACTTATGTTCGACTCGAACACCGAGCTCATCCCTACCGGACAGAAGTGCCGGAATGTCAGCCATCAAGTCAGAGAGGCCCTGACTAGGCGATTCATCTGAATCTGATGATCCAGAGACAATGGGGATGTGTTCCATAGGACCGAATCTCCCCTCCGAGTGTGGACTCGGACAAACGGTGCTGCCTCGAAGGAGGCCATCATGAGACCCATTTCACTGCCCCCTGGAGCATCCGCAATTTTTCTGGAGGAAGAAAAATTCTCGCCTCTGATGAGCACAGAACCAGCCCCAGGATGGTGACTGACTATAGACACGTCTTCCTTTAATTCTAAACTGAAAACAGGTTATAAAAGAAGACCATGCAGAGACCAATGATGACAATGCCATGTTGACTCAGCAAGGCTAGAATCGAAGCGAGCACCCTGGTGAAAACTTCCAGTGCCGCTAGGTCCAAAAGGAGAGTTGTAAATTAATAGTGGTTCTCCCTGACCGCTAATCACAGGAACCTCTGGTGCCTGTCGCATCTTGGGACATGCCAGCTCGCATCCCTGAAGTCCAGGGACGTCCCTGGATGGAGCGAACCGACTCCATCCTGAATTTCCAAATCCCCACCCAGTCTTGAACTGCCCCATCAGGGCAGTCCGACAAGACTGTAAGACAAAGAAACCATCCGGTGAACAAGGAAGAAAACATTGATCTTTTATGAAGCGACCACTTCACAAACTCCATGGTCGGAAAAATTGGACGGCTACACAAAGGCATTCAGGGCCTTGAGGCCTAAGAGCCATGAACAGATCTGAATCTGTCCTGCAGCGGTATGGGTATGACAACCCCCAAGAAACTCATCAGTGGACAAGTATATTAGCCTTTTCAGGTGGCGCAAAACCAACTCGGACACAGAGGCCCTAGAGGCTAAAGCAGTCGCCGTGCACCTGCTGGTCGACTTATAGGGGAAGCTGATGGTCCTCCACTGCCTGGTACAAAAGCTTTGCCCAGTCGTTGAATGTCAGAGACACCAGAGACACAGCCACTAACGGGCGTAACGCTGACCTCAGCATGACGAACACAGTCCGAGCCATCGCTTCGGATCACCTCCGAAAGGCAGGTGACCCCCCTGCTGGGAAAGTGGTACCCCTGATACCAGGGGTCAACTTCATAGGCAAAAACACATATCCTTATGAAAATGCTCTACAAGGAATAACTATCTATTAAGAGTCATCTTCAATATAGAGTGGGTCGAGTGCGACCAAAAAAAGGGACTGACACCTTCCAGCAGCTACTTCATTGATAAGTGCTGATTGTACAAACACATAATTTATACTGTGTATTGCGCCAAAACGCGCAATTGGAGCGTGGGAGGAAACCCACTCAGCCACAGAGAGCATAGTACCTTAGACATACAGTGTATGTATTTTAGTATGTGTGAATAAACATATTGAACATGTTTATGCTGTGCATAGCCCAGAAGGCGCACATACCATTGGAGCGTGTGAGGAAACCGGACCACCCGGACGAAACCCGCACAGACACAGAGAATAACCATACAGACATATGCTGTGAATGTATTTAGTGTCGTAGATAAACATATTGTTTATGTTTATAATGTGCTGTAGCGGGTATGCACTTTCCCTATATGTTTGAAACTGGCAGAGACACCAGTAATGTGCAGTTCCCTGCAGCCCAGCGGGTGGCGCTGTCATCTTGGGCTGGGGTTGAACCATTGCTGTGTGCCGTACCCCTTTTTGTCCTTTCTCGTCAGTTGTATGGTGGGGCGGGGAACCCGCCGTGCTTGCTGGGAGAGGGTATAAAGGGGCCGGCCATCTTTGTCACGGTGGAGTCCCAGGCACCTTCAGCCTGAGGGCGGTGGTTCGTGTTGGGGTCCTAGGCGGCCTAGGCCTAGGAGACGCCCGGAGGTCGTGTTCCATCCCAGGCACCTTCAGCCTGGGGTGAGGTACTCGGATGGAGGTCTGGTGCTCAGCGTTCCTCTCTGGGTTCCGCGAGGGATGGATTTCCTAGGGGGACTCCGGGAGTGGGTCCCCCGAATCCAGTGGCATAAGGGACCGGAGGAGGTACTCGCCTGAAGACCTGGTGCAGCATATTGCCAGTGACGGGTGAGCCTCCGGAGACTGCCTGGAGGGATATTCCCCTCGCCATGGGACCGCAATACACTTTCAGGAAGGAAAGTGCAAGAGTTCATTGTGTCTGGGCCTACTCGTATCCACACCCCCTGTCTGTTCTGCTCGTTGAGGGAGTCCAACTGACTGTGTTATACTCTGATATTGGAAGAATAAAGGAGTGTTGGACTTTAGTGGTGTGGGGCTCATTTTCTGGCAGACACTGTTCAAAAGGAGGAGGAGGCTCTGATGCAGAACACCGACCCGAAGGTAAAGAGGATCAGTTCACGCCACACGCACATCTGTGGTGAGAACTTGGCGTGGTGACCCCGCACTCTCTCAACCAAAGTACCCCTAGACAAAAGCCAGAGACAGATGAAGTGATATCAGGGAGAGAGAGTGGAGGCCGCTACAGTGCATTGCGCCGAAGGCGCGCATGTCATAGGAGCGTGGGAGGAAACCGGAGCACCCGGAGGAAACCAACGCAGATACAGAGAGTAACCATACAGACACATACTGTGAATGTATTTAGTGTCGTATATAAACATATTGTTTATGTTTATAATATGCAATGCACCGAAGGCGCGCATGTCATAGGAGTGTGGGAGGAAACCGGAGCACCCGGAGGAAACCCACGCAGACACTATAAACATAATTGTGTATGTTTAAACTATGGCGTCGAGGGTGCTTATCTAATCTGAGTTGCCGAAGCAAGCACAAAACTGCACACAAAAAACAACCTCTGACCCTCAGAACAGTGGTCCTGTCAAAGTCAGAGCATCCCTCAGGAAATGGCGGGAAACCACAGGTGCTGGGGCACTGGCTGTTGCCTCTCAGATACTTACTCCATGTCACACAGAAAGCTCTCAGGACTAGTCAAACTAATGACCAAAGTCCCCCCCCCCTCCATGCTGCACCGACCGGGGGGTCACCCAGGGGACACACCTGCCCAGAATGAGACCGCTCAGAGTCATTGCCCGCCTCTATACACTAAGACTGTGTATCACTGTAATATCCATGCTGCTCTATAAGCAGTGTGTGTGGAAACAGTGAGGGAAGTTGTGAGGAGAATCGTGCTTGCCATCCAGGAGCCAGCACTATAGGCCCACACTGTGCCAAAGATGGCCGCCGGATGCCTCAGGAAAGGGCGCGACCACAAGAAAATGGCAGCCCACAATAGCCACTGCGCCAAAGCGTGGCCACGGCAAGATGGCCACCAATGGGAAAAAGCAATGCAATAGAAAACACCTTGAAAATGGCGCCAGCGCTGTCAAAATGGTGCCCGAGCACCGCAATGTGGACGAGAAGGCCAGGCATGGGCTTCCCCGGAGTAGAGCACCCCCCCACAGAGGAACAAGCTTTGACACCACACAGACCCCCACCGGGACCCGGAGCCTACCCCCACAGGTACCCCCCGGTCGCAGCCAGTCCCGCTGGGGGAAAGGGATAAAGGTGACAGAAAACAGGGAAGGGGAGGACAGGAGAACCCTCTTTCCCAGGAATGCCCAGCTGTTCACACCCGCCAAGGCAGGGGGAACTGTACTTACCTCTGCTAGGCAGGAAAAAACTGAGGCTGCTGATTTCAGGGAGGAGGGTTATGTACGGAGGGACCACCCCCTGAGCAGGGCTGTTAAACTCTGTTAAAGTTACATGTTTTAAGATAACTAACATGTTCTGCCTAGTCCTCTCCTATGAACAGGAACATAACCCAACTGTCAAGAATTAAGGAGCTGTCTCCATCCATGAACGAAAAGAGGAAGTACAGTTTCTACCAATAGGGATGAGCCGAACACCCCCCTGTTCGGTTCGCACTAGAACCTGCGAACAGCCAGAATGTTCGCGTGAACTTTAGAACCCTATTAAATACAATGGACTTGAACGTTCAAAATCAAAAGTGCTAATTGTAAAGGCTAATATGCAAGTTATTGTCCTAAATAGTGTTTGGGGACCCGGGTCCTGCCCCAGGGGACATGTATCAATGCAAAAAAAAGTTTTAAAAACGTCTGTTTTTTTGGGAGCAGTGATTTTAATAATGCTTAACCACTTCAATACAGGGCATTTATACACCCTTCCTGCCCAGACCAATTTTCAGCTTTCAAGGCTCTCACACTTTGAATGACAATTACTCAGTCATGCTACATTGTATCCAAACAAAATTTTTATCATTTTGTTCTCACAAACAAAGCTTTCTTTTGGTGGTATTTAATCACTGCTAGGTTATTTATTTTTTGCAATATAAGCAAAAAAAGAGAGACATTTTTGAAAAAAAACCCACTTTTTTTTAGTTTCTATCTTAAAATTTTGCAAATAAATTATTTTTCTTCAAAAATTTGGGCCAAAATGTATACTGCTACATATCTTTAGTAAAAATAACCCAAATTAGTGTGTATTATTTGGTCTCTGTGAACGTTATAGAGGCTACAGGCTATGGTGCCAATCATTGAAAATTTATCACATCTGATCACACCTGATGTACTGACGGCCTATCTCATTTCTTGAGACCCTAACAAGCCAGGAAAGTACAAATACCCCCCAAATGACCCCTTTTTTGGAAGGTAGACAGTAAGAGGCATGGTGAATTTTTGGAAGTTGTAATTTTTTCCCACAATTCTTGGGAAAATTAAGACTTTTTTCATTTTTTTTTATTTTTACACAAAATTGTCATAATAACAAGTTAGTTCTCTCACACAGCACATGCATACTTAGAATGACACCCTAAAATACATTCTGCTGCTCCTCCTGAGTATGGCAATACCACATGTGTGAGACCTTTACACACCCTGGCCACATACAGAGGCCCAACATGTAAGTAGCACCTCCAGGCATTCTAGGAGCAGAAATTACACATCTCATTAGATGACAACCTATCACAATTTTGAGGGCCCTGGAGCACCAGGACAATGGAAACACCCACAAAATGACCCCATTTTGGAAAGCTAACACCCCAACGTATAATCTATGAGGCATAATAAGTCTTTTGAATGGTTCATTTTTTTCCAGAAGTTTTTGGAAAATGTGGAAAAAAAATGAAAACGCATTTTTTTTACACAAAGTTGTCCGTTTATAAGATATTTCTAACACATAGCATGTACATAGCAAAAATGACACCCCAAAATACATTCTGCTACTCCTCCTGAGTATGGCAATACCACATGTGTGAGACTTTTGCACAGCCTGACCACATACAGAGGCCCAACATTGAAGTTGCACCTTCAGGCGTTCTAGAAGCATAAATTTCACATCTAATCTCTCAACCACCTGTTACACTTTTGAAGGCCCTGGAGCACCAGGACAATGGAAACGCCGACAAAATGACCCCATTTTGGAAAGCTAACACCCCAACGTATAATCTATGAGGCATACTGAGTCTTTTGAATGGTTCATTTTTTTTCAGAAGTTTTTGGAACATGTGGAAAAAAAATGAAAACGCATTTTTTTTACACAAAGTTGTCCATTTATAAGATATTTCTAACACATAGCATGTATATAGCAAAAATGACACCCCAAACTATGTTCTGCTAGTGTATCCTGAGCTACACCCACTCGGGATCGAGTGGCGAAGAAACAAGAGTGCCTGAACTGATCTGTCTTCCTAACACCTTTCTCTTCTCCTCATTTGTGGATGTTCGTGCATAAAGAAATAAACTCTATGTTGGAGTTGACGCTGGTGTGGACCTTGGAGTAACTTGGGGCATAGAGACTTTTGTCCTTACACTATAGGGACAGAAACCATCCCAGGGGGTTCCGCTACAAAGATCCGTAAGTGAAACTAAGTGTGATTAACCTCTGCAACCCAGGGGGTACGGGCATGGTGGGATTTCTGTGTGCCTTCCTTTCCAGTGAACGAGCCAAAGAGTGGAGAAGGAGGGTGGCACGGGTGCTACACGTGGGGGCTCGTAGTCCGGGATTTTTGTGGTGTGTGCCCCGGGAAAAGTTGGACTTTATTCCCCTGTGAGGCTCCGTGGAGGTCGGCCATGTTTGTGTGAAATTCAACCTGCGCCACAAGTAAGAGAAAGGAAGATTCAGGCCTGGCAATTTCTGGCTGCGTAGTTCGTGGGCGTGTCAAGTCTGGAAAAGTAAGTGCAGCGAAGGAAAAAGAAAGGGGAGGAGCCCCGCTAAGTGTGAGCTCCTCGTGTTGCTTTTGGTGCCAAAAAAGGGACATTATCTATTGGAGTATTGACGAAGCGACATGTCCGCTACTTTGTGGAGACCTGCTTCACCAGGATCTTGTGCTCTTTTGCCCGGTCCAACCATGGATGTGACCCCTATTGCTGCCTCTTTGACTGACACAGGAATCCGGCTGAAGCCCAGAGGCTACTTTTCCCTTTATGCATGCAGAGATGCAGAGGCCTTGGGCATGATATGTGGAAAGTGTCAGTGACTGATTGTGCATCTTCGGCCTTTCGGGAGATGTACCCGCTGTGGGGAATTCCTGTTTGAGGTAGAGCAGCCGACAGAAAAGCCAAAAGTCTACCGAGTGAATTGGATCTCAGGTGCTGTTACTCCTGAGGAGGAGGTGTGTGCTATCACCGCCATTCCCAAGCGCAGTCCCGCAGAGGTGGTGGAGGTAAAGACTGAAGCTCCGGCCGTTGAGGAATTCGAGGCGGAGAACCCAGCGGATGCTGCATCGGTCACAACGGAGCCCTTCCTTCCGCCTGCTAAAAGGAAGGTAGGACTCGTAAAGGCTTCCCGCAGCCGCAGTGGAGGCCCACCCCAGCGCCTGCCTGACTCGGATCGTCCAGCCGGAGAAGTCTCCGAACGATCCATGACGGTTAGAGGTCGAGGTCGGCTGGGGAAAGGAACCAAGGTCAGTGTCCATTCTATTAGGAACGCTTGGGTGCCTGACCTGAAGGAACTGTTGAAAGATGATCCTGTGTCCACGAGAGTTTGCCTGCCAGCAGAGATGTGGTACTCTTTGGACATAGACTCTTCCTCTGATTTGGGAGATGATGCGGAGATTGATGAACTGTTTGCAAGTAAGGGATGGGACAAGATTTCGCTGACTTCTCCCCATAGTGTAAAGGGATCGCCCATGGACTCAGGGGATACTACACCCCGGGTGGAACCCCCTGTTTGTGCTGGAGAAGTTGTCCCCGTACCTGTGTTGCAAGCTCCGGTGTCTCCTGTGCCTGCTATATCGGAGGCCCGTTCACCATTAAGGCCTCCTATGCCACAGTTGGAGCCTGTATGCCCCAGGAGATCTCCGGATGCCATCGTCCTGCCAGGAGCTGGAGATCGGGCGATCATGCCGCCTTTGGCCCGACTGCATCGGCTTTTGAACCAGAAGGTTGCCGCGGACTATGGATGGGAGTACCCATACGTCCCAAAGAATTTGTTGTTTGAAATCGAGGCCTACCGAGAACGATGGTACAGCGATTTTATCTGGGATCGTTTGGAGGTGAAGAAGGGCCACAGGTACCTTTCATGTTCAGCCGTGATGGCTGGAAGATACAAGGGCTGTCGATTGGACTCTTGGTCGCCACATACACGCGGATCGGGTCGTGATCTGCAGTAAGGACAAAGATGATGTGACTTATTCGATTGAGACTTTGGATAAGGACTGGAAGTCTTTGACTCTCCCTGATCCACGCTTTTACCTCTGAGTGGTACTTTTTTTTTTTTTTTTTTACCGCTTCGGGGACAAATGCCTTGAACTGCTGTGTTGACTCTATTCCCGGAGATTTTTTTACTTTTTGAAAGACTTTGTTTTTTTGTTATTCCCTTCCCTTTTTTTAAAGAAAAGAAAAAAAAGACTTTGGGGTAGAGCTAGTCAGGGCCAAGCTGGAAGCCGCTGAGATCAACAAGGGGATCCTTGTATTGTGGTGCGTTAGTATGCACTTAGGCTACAGAGAAAATGTGTGTGCTGCCACTAGGTGGTAGTGGTTTGCAAAACTTTTGAAGCACTTACCCAGTACTACTATTTAAAATACACTAGGCTTAGTGTGTGTCATTTAGATGAAACAAATTATCTCTTCTAGGAGAGGTGGTTTGATTCATATACATACAGTAATTATAGCATGTTATTTATTTGTGTGATATGTGTTTTCTTTCCCATGCAGGAGACCATCAAGCAACTCACCGGAGATTGGGTGGGATCTAGTTGCGATAGGATGGTGGGAGGGAATGTTATTTGTTTTGTGAAAAAAAATTCTGTCTCTCTTCTTTTACTGAAATTCACTTCTTTAATTCAGGCACTCTGGTAGTAGTTTTTTGTTGTGTTTTTTTTGTACATAGTTCTGAAGGTAAGTTTGCGCCTGCTCAGGATTGAGTGTGCAAATTTGTCTCCAGACACTGGGGACAGTGTCTCTTTAAGAAGGGGAAGTGTGTAGCGGGAGTCCCAAATTTAGGGATTGCCATACCAAATTTAACCACTTCCCTACCCAGCCATAGTCAAATGACGTCCACAGATGGGATCTCCCATCCTGGGTGGACGTCATATGACGTCCTGGCTTTGTAGGGGGATATCTGAATGATGCCTGCAGCTAGAGGCATCATTCAGATATCCTTTTAAAGTGCCGACGATTCTGTGCACCATAAGAACAATCATAGCGGCGGTTCCGCCGCTTGATCGTCCTTATAGGTGGCGGGAGGGGACATCCCCTCCTCCTGCCGCCATCCGGTGCTTCTCCGGGCTCTCCCGTGCGATCGGGGACCCGGAGCGAATCTTCCGGCACCGTTGGTGGGTCACAATACGAGCATAGAGATGACTGGTGACCAGATGGTCACCAGTCATCTCTATGATCGTCGGAGGCCCGGGCGCAATGTGATGACGTCACGCCCGCGTCCTCAAATGTAAACAAAGCCGCCATTGCGGCTGTAAGTATGAGATCAGTGAAAAAATGTTCACTGATCTCATGCTTTCCAGCCTGGAGGAGAGATGTGGGGTCTTATTGACCCCGCATCTCTCAATAAAGAGGACCTGTTACACACATTCCTATTACAAGGGATGTTTACATTCCTTGTAATAGGAATAAAAGTGATCAAAAAAAAAAAAGTAAAATAATTGTAAAAAAAATAAATAAATAAGTAAAAATAAATAAATAAATAATAAAAAAAATAAAATAAAACGCCCCTGTCCCCGGTAGCTCGCGATCAGAAGCGAATGCACACGTAAGTCGCCCACATATGTAAACGCCGTTCAAACCACACATGTGAGGTATCGCCGCTTGCGTTAGAGCGCGTGCAACAATTCTAGCACTAGACCTCCTCTGTAATTCTAACCTGGTAACCTGTAAAAAAAAATAAAGCGTCGCCTATGGAGATTTTTAAGTACCGAAGTTTGGCGCCATTCCATGAGTGTGCGCAATTTTAAAGCGTGACATGTTAGGTATCTATTTACTCGGCGTAACATCATCTTTCATATTTTCTCAAAAAATTGGGCTAACTTTACTGTTTTGTTATTTTTTAATTCATGAAACCATTTTTTTTTTTTAAAAGGCGTTTGAAAAATTATTGCGCAAATATCGTGCAAGAAAAAAAGTTGCAATGACCGTCATTTTATTCCCTAGGGTGTCTGCTAAAAAAACATATATAATGTTTGGGGGTTCTGAGTAATTTTCTAGCAAAAGAATGATGATTTGTACATGTAGGAGAGAAGTGCTAGAATAGGCCCGGTATTGAAGTGGTACAAAAAGCCCTGTATTGAAGTGGTTAAGGGTGATTCGAGTGGTAGTTGGCTCAAATCTTTCAATTTTGCTGGACTCTGCCTTGCTGCTGTTTGCCTGGTGTGCAGTTCTCCTTAGAAGTATGGGTGGCGCTGTCACTTATGCTCGGGGTGGAAACACAGGTAACGGGGCAGTGATTTGGTGTCCTCTCTCGGCAGCCTACAGTGGGTGTGGTCTACCTGCTGTGCATGCTGGGAGAGAATACATAAGGGGCAGACACCGCCTGGGGGGGTCTTCTGTTCGTTCTTGGTTCCAGAGTTGGAGTCCTGATGCGTGGCGCGTGGCCCTCCAGGCCATGGGGCCACATGCGCTTCAGTCCCAGGCACCTTTAGTCCTGGGACTGCAACTTCAGCCCTGGGCCCAGCACCTTTAGCTGGAGCCCACTTCGGGACGAGGAATCCCAGGGTGCCGCCTTGTGAGGGGACCCGTTTCTAGAAGAGGAGGCTGGGGGAGGATTATTCCGAAGGACTGGTGAGAGATCACAGTGAAGGAAGGGGCCCAGTAACTCTCTGGAGGGATGTCATCCATCCGGAAAAGGGGATCTAAATAACAGGACCAGTAGGAGGTTTGGGACACTATAGATTCTGTGGCAGAGGATCTCCTGAACGCATCCATTAGGGAATCGAATAGACTGTTTGAGTTACACGCCGGTTGCTAGTGCCTTCTGGCGACTACCTGGGTGAGCTATACCCACTCGGGATCGAGTGGCGAAGAAACAAGAGTGCCTGAACTGATCTGTCTTCCTAACACCTTTCTCTTCTCCTCATTTGTGGATGCTTGTGCATAAAGAAATAAACTCTATGTTGGAGTTGACGCTGGTGTGGACCTTGGAGTAACTTGGGGCATAGAGACTTATGTCGTTACACTATAGGGACAGAAACCAACCCAGGGGGTTCCGCTGCAAAGACCCGTAAGTGAAACTAAGTGTGCTTAACCTCTGAAACCCAGGGGGTACGGGCATGGTGGGATTCTTGCGCGCCTTCCTCTCTAGTGAACGAGCCAAAGAGTGGAGAAGGAGGGTGGCACGAGTGCTACACTTACATTTGGGTTATCAGACTTCCTTGATTGGTTAGGCATTTTCAGGACAAAGGGTACCTATTTTACTCCCCTTAAAGCGGAGCTCCGCCGAAAAAAACAATATTAAAAGCCAGCAGCTACAAATACTGCAGCTGCTGACTTTTAATATTAGGACACTTACCTGTCCTGGAGTCCAGCGACGTCCGCAGCGGAGGACGATCAATCGCTCGTCACTCTGCTGCCCCCACCGCCATCCTCGGTGAGGGAACCAGGCAGTGAAGCCTTGCGGCTTCATTGCCCGGTTCCCTACGGCGCATGCATGAGTCGCGCTGCGCCGTTCTGACTGGTCCCCGAGTGTTCTGGGAGCCGAGTGTCTCCCAGAACACAATGGGTATTCTGCGGGAAGTGACGTACTTCCCGCAGATTTCCCACAGAGAGGACTCCCGGACAGTGGCAGCTGGTGCTCAAAATTTTTGGGGGGGCGCAAACAAACTGAAAAAATACATCAATTGCCGCCACTGTGCCCATTAAACGCAGCCACTGTGCCCAAACACCACCAGTTTGTCCCCTCAAATGCAGCCAGTTTGTCCCCAAATGCAGACAGTTTGTCCCCAAATGCAGCCAGTTTGTTTCCATATACAGCCAGTTTGTTTCCATATACAGCCAGTTTGTTTCCATATACAGCCAGTTTGTTCCCAAATACAGCCAGTTTGTTCCCATATACAGCCAGTTTGTCCCCATATACAGCCAGTTTGTCCCCATATACAGCCAGTTTGTTCCCATATACAGCCAGTTTGTCCCCATATACAGCCAGTTTGTTCCCATATACAGCCAGTGTGTCCCCATATACAGCCAGTTTGTTCCCATATACAGCCAGTTTGTCCCCAAATACAGCCAGTGTGTCCCCCATATACAGCCAGTTTGTTCCCATATACAGCCAGTTTGTCCCCATATACAGCCAGTTTGTCCCCCATATACAGCCAGTTTGTCCCTATATACAGACAGTTTGTCCCCATATACAGCCAGTTTGTTCCCATATACAGCCAGTGTGTCCCCATATACAGCCAGTGTGTCCCCATATACAGCCAGTGTGTCCCCATATACAGCCAGTTTGTCCCCAAATGCAGCCAGTTTGTTCCCATATACAGCCAGTTTGTCCCCCAAATACAGCCAGTGTGTCCCCCATATACAGCCAGTTTGTTCCCATATACAGCCAGTGTGTCCCCATATACAGCCAATGTGTCCCCCATATACAGCCAATTTGCCCCCCAAATACAATCAGTGTGTCCCCATATACAGCCAGTTTGTCCCCATATACAGCCAGTTTGTTCCCATATACAGCCAGTGTGTCCCCATATACAGCCAGTTTGTCCCCAAATACAGCCAGTGTGTCCCCCATATACAGCCAGTTTGTTCCCATATACAGCCAGTTTGCCCCCATATACAGCCAGTTTGTCCCCCATATACAGCCAGTTTGTCCCCATATACAGCCAGTTTGTCCCCATATACAGCCAGTTTGTTCCCATATACAGCCAGTGTGTCCCCATATACAGCCAGTGTGTCCCCATATACAGCCAGTGTGTCCCCATATACAGCCAGTTTGTCCCCAAATGCAGCCAGTTTGTTCCCATATACAGCCAGTTTGTCCCCCAAATAAAGCCAGTGTGTCCCCCATATACAGCCAGTTTGTTCCCATATACAGCCAGTGTGTCCCCATATACAGCCAGTTTGTCCCCCATATACAGCCAGTTTGTCCCCATATACAGTCAGTTTGTTCCCATATACAGCCAGTTTGTCCCCAAATACAGCCAGTGTATCCCCATATACAGCCAGTTTGTTCCCAAATGCAGCCAGTTTGTTCCCATATACAGCCAGTTTGTCCCCCAAATACAGCCAGTGTGTCCCCATATACAGCCAGTGTGTCCCCATATACAGCCAGTTTGTTCCCAAATGCAGCCAGTTTGTCCCCCATATACAGCCAGTTTGTCCCATATACAGCCAGTTTGTCCCCCAAATACAGCCAGTGTGTCCCCATATACAGCCAGTGTGTCCCCATATACAGCCAGTTTGTTCCCATATACAGCCCGTTTGTTCCCAAATGCAGCCTGTCCCCCCCAGCCCTGCACTTACCTTCCTCGGGTCCGCGCCGTCCTCGATGTCTTCTCCCGCCCTCGATGTCGCTTCAGCCAATCAGGTTACCGGTAACCAGATCCGGTGAACCTGATTGGCTGAAACCCCCACAGTCTTCTCCAAGGAACGCACCCCCATGCGTACCTTGGAGGAGTTTTTGTTAGCCGAAACCGGAGCACCCGGAGGAAACCAACGCAGATACAGAGAGTAACCATACAGACACATACTGTGAATGTATTTAGTGTCGTATATAAACATATTGTTTATGTTTATAATATGCAATGCACCGAAGGCGCGCATGTCATAGGAGTGTGGGAGGAAACCGGAGCACCCGGAGGAAACCCACGCAGACACTATAAACATAATTGTGTATGTTTAAACTATGGCGTCGAGGGTGCTTATCTAATCTGAGTTGCCGAAGCAAGCACAAAACTGCACACAAAAAACAACCTCTGACCCTCAGAACAGTGGTCCTGTCAAAGTCAGAGCATCCCTCAGGAAATGGCGGGAAACCACAGGTGCTGGGGCACTGGCTGTTGCCTCTCAGATACTTACTCCATGTCACACAGAAAGCTCTCAGGACTAGTCAAACTAATGACCAAAGTCCCCCCCCCCTCCATGCTGCACCGACCGGGGGGTCACCCAGGGGACACACCTGCCCAGAATGAGACCGCTCAGAGTCATTGCCCGCCTCTATACACTAAGACTGTGTATCACTGTAATATCCATGCTGCTCTATAAGCAGTGTGTGTGGAAACAGTGAGGGAAGTTGTGAGGAGAATCGTGCTTGCCATCCAGGAGCCAGCACTATAGGCCCACACTGTGCCAAAGATGGCCGCCGGATGCCTCAGGAAAGGGCGCGACCACAAGAAAATGGCAGCCCACAATAGCCACTGCGCCAAAGCGTGGCCACGGCAAGATGGCCACCAATGGGAAAAAGCAATGCAATAGAAAACACCTTGAAAATGGCGCCAGCGCTGTCAAAATGGTGCCCGAGCACCGCAATGTGGACGAGAAGGCCAGGCATGGGCTTCCCCGGAGTAGAGCACCCCCCCACAGAGGAACAAGCTTTGACACCACACAGACCCCCACCGGGACCCGGAGCCTACCCCCACAGGTACCCCCCGGTCGCAGCCAGTCCCGCTGGGGGAAAGGGATAAAGGTGACAGAAAACAGGGAAGGGGAGGACAGGAGAACCCTCTTTCCCAGGAATGCCCAGCTGTTCACACCCGCCAAGGCAGGGGGAACTGTACTTACCTCTGCTAGGCAGGAAAAAACTGAGGCTGCTGATTTCAGGGAGGAGGGTTATGTACGGAGGGACCACCCCCTGAGCAGGGCTGTTAAACTCTGTTAAAGTTACATGTTTTAAGATAACTAACATGTTCTGCCTAGTCCTCTCCTATGAACAGGAACATAACCCAACTGTCAAGAATTAAGGAGCTGTCTCCATCCATGAACGAAAAGAGGAAGTACAGTTTCTACCAATAGGGATGAGCCGAACACCCCCCTGTTCGGTTCGCACTAGAACCTGCGAACAGCCAGAATGTTCGCGTGAACTTTAGAACCCTATTAAATACAATGGACTTGAACGTTCAAAATCAAAAGTGCTAATTGTAAAGGCTAATATGCAAGTTATTGTCCTAAATAGTGTTTGGGGACCCGGGTCCTGCCCCAGGGGACATGTATCAATGCAAAAAAAAGTTTTAAAAACGTCTGTTTTTTTGGGAGCAGTGATTTTAATAATGCTTAACCACTTCAATACAGGGCATTTATACACCCTTCCTGCCCAGACCAATTTTCAGCTTTCAAGGCTCTCACACTTTGAATGACAATTACTCAGTCATGCTACATTGTATCCAAACAAAATTTTTATCATTTTGTTCTCACAAACAAAGCTTTCTTTTGGTGGTATTTAATCACTGCTAGGTTATTTATTTTTTGCAATATAAGCAAAAAAAGAGAGACATTTTTGAAAAAAAACCCACTTTTTTTTAGTTTCTATCTTAAAATTTTGCAAATAAATTATTTTTCTTCAAAAATTTGGGCCAAAATGTATACTGCTACATATCTTTAGTAAAAATAACCCAAATTAGTGTGTATTATTTGGTCTCTGTGAACGTTATAGAGGCTACAGGCTATGGTGCCAATCATTGAAAATTTATCACATCTGATCACACCTGATGTACTGACGGCCTATCTCATTTCTTGAGACCCTAACAAGCCAGGAAAGTACAAATACCCCCCAAATGACCCCTTTTTTGGAAGGTAGACAGTAAGAGGCATGGTGAATTTTTGGAAGTTGTAATTTTTTCCCACAATTCTTGGGAAAATTAAGACTTTTTTCATTTTTTTTTATTTTTACACAAAATTGTCATAATAACAAGTTAGTTCTCTCACACAGCACATGCATACTTAGAATGACACCCTAAAATACATTCTGCTGCTCCTCCTGAGTATGGCAATACCACATGTGTGAGACCTTTACACACCCTGGCCACATACAGAGGCCCAACATGTAAGTAGCACCTCCAGGCATTCTAGGAGCAGAAATTACACATCTCATTAGATGACAACCTATCACAATTTTGAGGGCCCTGGAGCACCAGGACAATGGAAACACCCACAAAATGACCCCATTTTGGAAAGCTAACACCCCAACGTATAATCTATGAGGCATAATAAGTCTTTTGAATGGTTCATTTTTTTCCAGAAGTTTTTGGAAAATGTGGAAAAAAAATGAAAACGCATTTTTTTTACACAAAGTTGTCCGTTTATAAGATATTTCTAACACATAGCATGTACATAGCAAAAATGACACCCCAAAATACATTCTGCTACTCCTCCTGAGTATGGCAATACCACATGTGTGAGACTTTTGCACAGCCTGACCACATACAGAGGCCCAACATTGAAGTTGCACCTTCAGGCGTTCTAGAAGCATAAATTTCACATCTAATCTCTCAACCACCTGTTACACTTTTGAAGGCCCTGGAGCACCAGGACAATGGAAACGCCGACAAAATGACCCCATTTTGGAAAGCTAACACCCCAACGTATAATCTATGAGGCATACTGAGTCTTTTGAATGGTTCATTTTTTTTCAGAAGTTTTTGGAACATGTGGAAAAAAAATGAAAACGCATTTTTTTTACACAAAGTTGTCCATTTATAAGATATTTCTAACACATAGCATGTATATAGCAAAAATGACACCCCAAACTATGTTCTGCTAGTGTATCCTGAGCTACACCCACTCGGGATCGAGTGGCGAAGAAACAAGAGTGCCTGAACTGATCTGTCTTCCTAACACCTTTCTCTTCTCCTCATTTGTGGATGTTCGTGCATAAAGAAATAAACTCTATGTTGGAGTTGACGCTGGTGTGGACCTTGGAGTAACTTGGGGCATAGAGACTTTTGTCCTTACACTATAGGGACAGAAACCATCCCAGGGGGTTCCGCTACAAAGATCCGTAAGTGAAACTAAGTGTGATTAACCTCTGCAACCCAGGGGGTACGGGCATGGTGGGATTTCTGTGTGCCTTCCTTTCCAGTGAACGAGCCAAAGAGTGGAGAAGGAGGGTGGCACGGGTGCTACACGTGGGGGCTCGTAGTCCGGGATTTTTGTGGTGTGTGCCCCGGGAAAAGTTGGACTTTATTCCCCTGTGAGGCTCCGTGGAGGTCGGCCATGTTTGTGTGAAATTCAACCTGCGCCACAAGTAAGAGAAAGGAAGATTCAGGCCTGGCAATTTCTGGCTGCGTAGTTCGTGGGCGTGTCAAGTCTGGAAAAGTAAGTGCAGCGAAGGAAAAAGAAAGGGGAGGAGCCCCGCTAAGTGTGAGCTCCTCGTGTTGCTTTTGGTGCCAAAAAAGGGACATTATCTATTGGAGTATTGACGAAGCGACATGTCCGCTACTTTGTGGAGACCTGCTTCACCAGGATCTTGTGCTCTTTTGCCCGGTCCAACCATGGATGTGACCCCTATTGCTGCCTCTTTGACTGACACAGGAATCCGGCTGAAGCCCAGAGGCTACTTTTCCCTTTATGCATGCAGAGATGCAGAGGCCTTGGGCATGATATGTGGAAAGTGTCAGTGACTGATTGTGCATCTTCGGCCTTTCGGGAGATGTACCCGCTGTGGGGAATTCCTGTTTGAGGTAGAGCAGCCGACAGAAAAGCCAAAAGTCTACCGAGTGAATTGGATCTCAGGTGCTGTTACTCCTGAGGAGGAGGTGTGTGCTATCACCGCCATTCCCAAGCGCAGTCCCGCAGAGGTGGTGGAGGTAAAGACTGAAGCTCCGGCCGTTGAGGAATTCGAGGCGGAGAACCCAGCGGATGCTGCATCGGTCACAACGGAGCCCTTCCTTCCGCCTGCTAAAAGGAAGGTAGGACTCGTAAAGGCTTCCCGCAGCCGCAGTGGAGGCCCACCCCAGCGCCTGCCTGACTCGGATCGTCCAGCCGGAGAAGTCTCCGAACGATCCATGACGGTTAGAGGTCGAGGTCGGCTGGGGAAAGGAACCAAGGTCAGTGTCCATTCTATTAGGAACGCTTGGGTGCCTGACCTGAAGGAACTGTTGAAAGATGATCCTGTGTCCACGAGAGTTTGCCTGCCAGCAGAGATGTGGTACTCTTTGGACATAGACTCTTCCTCTGATTTGGGAGATGATGCGGAGATTGATGAACTGTTTGCAAGTAAGGGATGGGACAAGATTTCGCTGACTTCTCCCCATAGTGTAAAGGGATCGCCCATGGACTCAGGGGATACTACACCCCGGGTGGAACCCCCTGTTTGTGCTGGAGAAGTTGTCCCCGTACCTGTGTTGCAAGCTCCGGTGTCTCCTGTGCCTGCTATATCGGAGGCCCGTTCACCATTAAGGCCTCCTATGCCACAGTTGGAGCCTGTATGCCCCAGGAGATCTCCGGATGCCATCGTCCTGCCAGGAGCTGGAGATCGGGCGATCATGCCGCCTTTGGCCCGACTGCATCGGCTTTTGAACCAGAAGGTTGCCGCGGACTATGGATGGGAGTACCCATACGTCCCAAAGAATTTGTTGTTTGAAATCGAGGCCTACCGAGAACGATGGTACAGCGATTTTATCTGGGATCGTTTGGAGGTGAAGAAGGGCCACAGGTACCTTTCATGTTCAGCCGTGATGGCTGGAAGATACAAGGGCTGTCGATTGGACTCTTGGTCGCCACATACACGCGGATCGGGTCGTGATCTGCAGTAAGGACAAAGATGATGTGACTTATTCGATTGAGACTTTGGATAAGGACTGGAAGTCTTTGACTCTCCCTGATCCACGCTTTTACCTCTGAGTGGTACTTTTTTTTTTTTTTTTTTACCGCTTCGGGGACAAATGCCTTGAACTGCTGTGTTGACTCTATTCCCGGAGATTTTTTTACTTTTTGAAAGACTTTGTTTTTTTGTTATTCCCTTCCCTTTTTTTAAAGAAAAGAAAAAAAAGACTTTGGGGTAGAGCTAGTCAGGGCCAAGCTGGAAGCCGCTGAGATCAACAAGGGGATCCTTGTATTGTGGTGCGTTAGTATGCACTTAGGCTACAGAGAAAATGTGTGTGCTGCCACTAGGTGGTAGTGGTTTGCAAAACTTTTGAAGCACTTACCCAGTACTACTATTTAAAATACACTAGGCTTAGTGTGTGTCATTTAGATGAAACAAATTATCTCTTCTAGGAGAGGTGGTTTGATTCATATACATACAGTAATTATAGCATGTTATTTATTTGTGTGATATGTGTTTTCTTTCCCATGCAGGAGACCATCAAGCAACTCACCGGAGATTGGGTGGGATCTAGTTGCGATAGGATGGTGGGAGGGAATGTTATTTGTTTTGTGAAAAAAAATTCTGTCTCTCTTCTTTTACTGAAATTCACTTGTTTAATTCAGGCACTCTGGTAGTAGTTTTTTGTTGTGTTTTTTTTGTACATAGTTCTGAAGGTAAGTTTGCGCCTGCTCAGGATTGAGTGTGCAAATTTGTCTCCAGACACTGGGGACAGTGTCTCTTTAAGAAGGGGAAGTGTGTAGCGGGAGTCCCAAATTTAGGGATTGCCATACCAAATTTAACCACTTCCCTACCCAGCCATAGTCAAATGACGTCCACAGATGGGATCTCCCATCCTGGGTGGACGTCATATGACGTCCTGGCTTTGTAGGGGGATATCTGAATGATGCCTGCAGCTAGAGGCATCATTCAGATATCCTTTTAAAGTGCCGACGATTCTGTGCACCATAAGAACAATCATAGCGGCGGTTCCGCCGCTTGATCGTCCTTATAGGTGGCGGGAGGGGACATCCCCTCCTCCTGCCGCCATCCGGTGCTTCTCCGGGCTCTCCCGTGCGATCGGGGACCCGGAGCGAATCTTCCGGCACCGTTGGTGGGTCACAATACGAGCATAGAGATGACTGGTGACCAGATGGTCACCAGTCATCTCTATGATCGTCGGAGGCCCGGGCGCAATGTGATGACGTCACGCCCGCGTCCTCAAATGTAAACAAAGCCGCCATTGCGGCTGTAAGTATGAGATCAGTGAAAAAATGTTCACTGATCTCATGCTTTCCAGCCTGGAGGAGAGATGTGGGGTCTTATTGACCCCGCATCTCTCAATAAAGAGGACCTGTTACACACATTCCTATTACAAGGGATGTTTACATTCCTTGTAATAGGAATAAAAGTGATCAAAAAAAAAAAAGTAAAATAATTGTAAAAAAAATAAATAAATAAGTAAAAATAAATAAATAAATAATAAAAAAAATAAAATAAAACGCCCCTGTCCCCGGTAGCTCGCGATCAGAAGCGAATGCACACGTAAGTCGCCCACATATGTAAACGCCGTTCAAACCACACATGTGAGGTATCGCCGCTTGCGTTAGAGCGCGTGCAACAATTCTAGCACTAGACCTCCTCTGTAATTCTAACCTGGTAACCTGTAAAAAAAAATAAAGCGTCGCCTATGGAGATTTTTAAGTACCGAAGTTTGGCGCCATTCCATGAGTGTGCGCAATTTTAAAGCGTGACATGTTAGGTATCTATTTACTCGGCGTAACATCATCTTTCATATTTTCTCAAAAAATTGGGCTAACTTTACTGTTTTGTTATTTTTTAATTCATGAAACCATTTTTTTTTTTTAAAAGGCGTTTGAAAAATTATTGCGCAAATATCGTGCAAGAAAAAAAGTTGCAATGACCGTCATTTTATTCCCTAGGGTGTCTGCTAAAAAAACATATATAATGTTTGGGGGTTCTGAGTAATTTTCTAGCAAAAGAATGATGATTTGTACATGTAGGAGAGAAGTGCTAGAATAGGCCCGGTATTGAAGTGGTACAAAAAGCCCTGTATTGAAGTGGTTAAGGGTGATTCGAGTGGTAGTTGGCTCAAATCTTTCAATTTTGCTGGACTCTGCCTTGCTGCTGTTTGCCTGGTGTGCAGTTCTCCTTAGAAGTATGGGTGGCGCTGTCACTTATGCTCGGGGTGGAAACACAGGTAACGGGGCAGTGATTTGGTGTCCTCTCTCGGCAGCCTACAGTGGGTGTGGTCTACCTGCTGTGCATGCTGGGAGAGAATACATAAGGGGCAGACACCGCCTGGGGGGGTCTTCTGTTCGTTCTTGGTTCCAGAGTTGGAGTCCTGATGCGTGGCGCGTGGCCCTCCAGGCCATGGGGCCACATGCGCTTCAGTCCCAGGCACCTTTAGTCCTGGGACTGCAACTTCAGCCCTGGGCCCAGCACCTTTAGCTGGAGCCCACTTCGGGACGAGGAATCCCAGGGTGCCGCCTTGTGAGGGGACCCGTTTCTAGAAGAGGAGGCTGGGGGAGGATTATTCCGAAGGACTGGTGAGAGATCACAGTGAAGGAAGGGGCCCAGTAACTCTCTGGAGGGATGTCATCCATCCGGAAAAGGGGATCTAAATAACAGGACCAGTAGGAGGTTTGGGACACTATAGATTCTGTGGCAGAGGATCTCCTGAACGCATCCATTAGGGAATCGAATAGACTGTTTGAGTTACACGCCGGTTGCTAGTGCCTTCTGGCGACTACCTGGGTGAGCTATACCCACTCGGGATCGAGTGGCGAAGAAACAAGAGTGCCTGAACTGATCTGTCTTCCTAACACCTTTCTCTTCTCCTCATTTGTGGATGCTTGTGCATAAAGAAATAAACTCTATGTTGGAGTTGACGCTGGTGTGGACCTTGGAGTAACTTGGGGCATAGAGACTTATGTCGTTACACTATAGGGACAGAAACCAACCCAGGGGGTTCCGCTGCAAAGACCCGTAAGTGAAACTAAGTGTGCTTAACCTCTGAAACCCAGGGGGTACGGGCATGGTGGGATTCTTGCGCGCCTTCCTCTCTAGTGAACGAGCCAAAGAGTGGAGAAGGAGGGTGGCACGAGTGCTACACTTACATTTGGGTTATCAGACTTCCTTGATTGGTTAGGCATTTTCAGGACAAAGGGTACCTATTTTACTCCCCTTAAAGCGGAGCTCCGCCGAAAAAAACAATATTAAAAGCCAGCAGCTACAAATACTGCAGCTGCTGACTTTTAATATTAGGACACTTACCTGTCCTGGAGTCCAGCGACGTCCGCAGCGGAGGACGATCAATCGCTCGTCACTCTGCTGCCCCCACCGCCATCCTCGGTGAGGGAACCAGGCAGTGAAGCCTTGCGGCTTCATTGCCCGGTTCCCTACGGCGCATGCATGAGTCGCGCTGCGCCGTTCTGACTGGTCCCCGAGTGTTCTGGGAGCCGAGTGTCTCCCAGAACACAATGGGTATTCTGCGGGAAGTGACGTACTTCCCGCAGATTTCCCACAGAGAGGACTCCCGGACAGTGGCAGCTGGTGCTCAAAATTTTTGGGGGGGCGCAAACAAACTGAAAAAATACATCAATTGCCGCCACTGTGCCCATTAAACGCAGCCACTGTGCCCAAACACCACCAGTTTGTCCCCTCAAATGCAGCCAGTTTGTCCCCAAATGCAGACAGTTTGTCCCCAAATGCAGCCAGTTTGTTTCCATATACAGCCAGTTTGTTTCCATATACAGCCAGTTTGTTTCCATATACAGCCAGTTTGTTCCCAAATACAGCCAGTTTGTTCCCATATACAGCCAGTTTGTCCCCATATACAGCCAGTTTGTCCCCATATACAGCCAGTTTGTTCCCATATACAGCCAGTTTGTCCCCATATACAGCCAGTTTGTTCCCATATACAGCCAGTGTGTCCCCATATACAGCCAGTTTGTTCCCATATACAGCCAGTTTGTCCCCAAATACAGCCAGTGTGTCCCCCATATACAGCCAGTTTGTTCCCATATACAGCCAGTTTGTCCCCATATACAGCCAGTTTGTCCCCCATATACAGCCAGTTTGTCCCTATATACAGACAGTTTGTCCCCATATACAGCCAGTTTGTTCCCATATACAGCCAGTGTGTCCCCATATACAGCCAGTGTGTCCCCATATACAGCCAGTGTGTCCCCATATACAGCCAGTTTGTCCCCAAATGCAGCCAGTTTGTTCCCATATACAGCCAGTTTGTCCCCCAAATACAGCCAGTGTGTCCCCCATATACAGCCAGTTTGTTCCCATATACAGCCAGTGTGTCCCCATATACAGCCAATGTGTCCCCCATATACAGCCAATTTGCCCCCCAAATACAATCAGTGTGTCCCCATATACAGCCAGTTTGTCCCCATATACAGCCAGTTTGTTCCCATATACAGCCAGTGTGTCCCCATATACAGCCAGTTTGTCCCCAAATACAGCCAGTGTGTCCCCCATATACAGCCAGTTTGTTCCCATATACAGCCAGTTTGTCCCCATATACAGCCAGTTTGTCCCCCATATACAGCCAGTTTGTCCCCATATACAGCCAGTTTGTCCCCATATACAGCCAGTTTGTTCCCATATACAGCCAGTGTGTCCCCATATACAGCCAGTGTGTCCCCATATACAGCCAGTGTGTCCCCATATACAGCCAGTTTGTCCCCAAATGCAGCCAGTTTGTTCCCATATACAGCCAGTTTGTCCCCCAAATAAAGCCAGTGTGTCCCCCATATACAGCCAGTTTGTTCCCATATACAGCCAGTGTGTCCCCATATACAGCCAGTTTGTCCCCCATATACAGCCAGTTTGTCCCCATATACAGTCAGTTTGTTCCCATATACAGCCAGTTTGTCCCCAAATACAGCCAGTGTATCCCCATATACAGCCAGTTTGTTCCCAAATGCAGCCAGTTTGTTCCCATATACAGCCAGTTTGTCCCCCAAATACAGCCAGTGTGTCCCCATATACAGCCAGTGTGTCCCCATATACAGCCAGTTTGTTCCCAAATGCAGCCAGTTTGTCCCCCATATACAGCCAGTTTGTCCCATATACAGCCAGTGTGTCCCCATATACAGCCAGTGTGTCCCCATATACAGCCAGTTTGTTCCCATATACAGCCCGTTTGTTCCCAAATGCAGCCTGTCCCCCCCAGCCCTGCACTTACCTTCCTCGGGTCCGCGCCGTCCTCGATGTCTTCTCCCGCCCTCGATGTCGCTTCAGCCAATCAGGTTACCGGTAACCAGATCCGGTGAACCTGATTGGCTGAAACCCCCACAGTCTTCTCCAAGGAACGCACCCCCATGCGTACCTTGGAGGAGTTTTTGTAAGCCGATTACAGCGTGAGAGCTGTATTCGGAAAGCCTATCAGTGCCGCTGGCTCTGATAGACACTTCCAAGTCACACCCACCGCCGGCGCTCACCAGGAGGCCGGCCATCTGAATAGCGGGCAGCGCGGCAGCGGCGAAAATACACAATGCATGAATCTGTGTATTGTCTTTCAGTGGCAGTGCAGGAGCGAGAGGGGGCGGCGCTCCGGCGCCCTCTATGGACGCACCGCCACTGCTCCCGAAAGTGGGTGAAAATACCTTAGACAGGTATCTTCACCCCCCTCCCCCCTGAAAGGTGTCAATTGGGAGGGGGGGAGGGTTCCGATGAGCGGAAGTTCCACTTTAGGGTGGAGCTCCGCTTTAATGGAACTGTATTGACTGGTGGTTATATGCAGGGGCGTACCTAGAGCATTTGGGCGGATCCTATATCTGGCACCCCCCCCACGGTAAAATGTAAAAACACCCCACTGTGCCCCCTGCATCCTTTAATATCTCTTTGTCACTACTGTGTACCCCCTCTCCACAACTGCACCTCTGGACCCCTTTACATTACACAGCACCCCACAGCTCTGGATCCCTTACATTACACAGCACCCTGCATCACTGGACCCCTTTACATTACACAGCACCCTGCATCACTGGACCCCTTTACATTACACAGCACCCTGCACCCCTTTACATTACACAGCACCCTGCACCACTGGACCCCTTACATTACACAGCACCCTGCATCACTGGACCCCTTTACATTACACAGCACCCTGCACTACTGGACCCCTTACATTACACAGCACCCTGCATCACTGGACCCCTTTACATTACACAGCACCCTGCACCTCTGGACCCCTTTACATTACACAGTACCCTGCACCACTGGACCCCTTACATTACACAGCACCATGCACCTCTGGACCCGTTTACATTACACAGCACCCTGCATCACTGGACCCCCTTACATTCACAGCACCCTGCATCACTGGACCCCTTTACATTACACAGAACCCTGCACCTCTGGACCCCTTTACATTACACATCACCCTGCATCACTGGACCCCCGTACATTACACAGCACCCTGCACCTCTGGACCCCTTTACATTACATAGCACCCTGCATCACTGGACCCCCGTACATTACACTGCACCCCTTTACATTACACAGCACCCTGCACCTCCTGGACCCCTTTACATTACACTGCACCCTGCACCTCTGGACCCCTTTACATTACACAGCACCCTGAACCTCTGGACCCCTTTACATTACACAGCCCTTGTACCTCTGGACCCCTTTACATTACACAGCCCCCCACAGCTCTAGACGCCTGTATGTTACACAGACACCCCCTTAACAGTTCTGGACCTACGCATGTTACACAGACCCCCCTACAGTGCAGACCCTATACCCTACAGTGCAGACCCATCCCCTACAGTGCAGACCCATCCCCTACAGTGCAGACCCCCCCCCTACAGTGCAGATCCCCCTCTACAATACAGACACCCCCAACAATACAAACACCACCCCCACAAATCAGACACCCCCTACAATACAGATCCCCCTACAATACAGACCCACCCCTACAGTGCAGACACCCCCAACAATACAGACACCCCCCAACAATACAGACTCCCCCCCAAAACAGACTCCCCCCCACAATACAGACACCCCCCCTACAATACAGACCCGAGACCCCCCTACAACAGTGCAGACACCCCCCCTTCAGACCCGTAATGCACCTCAGCTCAGATAATCAGCGCATGCTGCACACACAGCACTACATGGAGGAGGGGGAGGCGGCTTCACTCTGCTCGGCTGTGTGACTGTGAGACAGTCACAGCCGAGACTTATCAGAGCCGCAGCTCGGCCACGAGAGAAGGAGATCGTAGCGGCCGGGTCCTAGGTGTGCCGACGGGTATCCCTCGGGTGCGGCTCGCACCCCCCCCCTGCAAAGCCAGGCTCCCTGCTCAGCCTGCTGTGTGTGTTACCTAGGCTGCCGCGGCGCTGCCTCCCTGTCACCGCGCCATACCGCCCGCCTGACACCCCCTGGCGCCGGCCTGACACCCCCCAGTGTGTGGCACCCAGTGCGGCCCGCCCCCCGCCCCCTACTTAGTACGCCACTGGTTATATGTTATGTCATCACTGTCTACTGTCCAATGGAGTGTTATAGATAAGAAAAGGAAGAATAATGCTGTTAACAGGTTATATGAAGTAAACATCTGCTTTAATAATAGTTTACAGGAAAGAGGGCATAGGCACAAGTGGAGAAGAAAAAAAGACTGGCCAGTCATTATGGGCGTTCAATTAAGTAAGGGAATAAAGGGTAAGAGACCCTCAAAAATGCCCAGCCCAAAAGGAGCGCTAGGTAATATATGAGCTGAAAGTACGGTCCCACCCATACTGAGCCCCTAGATAAATAATTAAAGTGGACAGGGATCCACAATGGGTAACAGGGTTACCAACAGTGGCGGCCCATCCATACGGCGCAGGGGCGGCGCCCCCATAATCCATGCACCCGGCCCCCTAATCTACATGCAGGATGCATGGATTCCAACTGTCTTTTATTTATTTTTTGAAACACGTGATTAGAGCCTGAGGCTCTAATTGGTTTAAAAATAGGGTGGCCTTTTGGCGCAGAGCACTGTACCCTGAGCCCACCCAGTTGTGTGACAATAGCGAATTAATATTCGCTATTGTCTTCCTGATTCTTCTCCCGGCCAATCAGGAAGCGGGTCCTGGAACTGATTGGCCAGGAAGTTTTAGGACTCCCCGCCAATCGGGTCTCAGAACCCACTTCCTGTTCGGCTGGGAGGAGAAGCAATAGATCCGGAGCAAGAAGCGAGATCCTTGTCATTTGCCTCCTAAGGTAAGGAGGCCTGTGATCGCTGCTATCCCGTTCGTCTTCCTCTGTGGGGGATCGCCGCCTTCCCGTCTGTCTCCCGCGCTTGGGGGGAGGGGGGTGTGACGTTAGTTTGCCGCCCCCCCTAAAATATTGAGCACCAGCCGCCACTGGTTACTAAGTCCACAGGGACTAAGAATCCTGTAGATTAAACAGCTGGAGAAACAGCTATCTATGTGAGCAGGATGGATAAATGGTGACACACATAATAACACTAGACAAAAAGAAAAATTTTGATGTTAAGTTGTGGAATGAATTTAGGGTCGGGCACTACAACTAGTAAATTCTAAAACATGAGAAAAAGCCAAAACAGAGAAATGAGAGTCAAATTGTATATAAATAACATAATTTTTGGCCCTGGCCCAAACAGAATACTTTATATGTGGTCAGAAAAGGAATTTGGAAGGAGCATTATACAGTGTTGCCAAACGTCAGTATTTTTACTGGCAGACAGTAAAGGCCAATGTAAGGAAAAGGTTGCCAGTCAAAAATATGGCTGTGACACTCAGCTTGGAACTCCCGGCCGAGACCATATGAGTGCCTGCTACAGTGTGTTCCGGCAGCGCCCGTGGGGGGCGGGTCCGGCAGAAGCGGTGCGTGTGTGTGTTGTGTTATGTCAGGGTACAAGGGAGCTGAGTGGAGAGGCTGGAGCAAGGCAAGTTGGGAGTGGGACTGTCAGTGCTGTTTAGACTGTAGTGGGCTAAAGGGACCATCTGGTGGGGAGAGAGACTGTCACTGTGACTCAGGAGGGGACGTGTTGTGTGGGTGAGGTGTCATCATCATCTGTGCTGCTGCACACTCCTGTCAGTGAAACTGTGAGAGTCAATTTCATGTGTGTGTGTGCCTGCCCATTCCAATTTCTTGCTCTTCTGAGTCCTGTCTGTGAGCTACTTACTATATCGGATAAAAAAAAGTAACATTTTTTTTCCTAATGTCTACCTTAAATCACATTGCTTATGGAATATTGTACTTGTTTGTAGCCTAAAAACAAAAATTTGCACTTAAAACCTGTAATTTTTGTAACTTTTGGAAATGTCAGAAAAAACTTGGCTGTGCCAGGAAATTTTGGGTGTCGTGTCAGTAAATTTCAATCTCGTAGGTTGGCAACACTGGCACTATGGCTGCCTGTCTGATCATATGAGCTAGATTACATTAAGTACAGGATTACAGTATATTGGATGCAAGGGATATCAGAGTAAAATAAGGAAATCTGAATTTAGGGAGGTAAAACTAACTTTAAGGGGTTGTAAACCTACGTGTTTTTTCACCTTAATGCATCATATGCATTAAGGTAAAAAAACACCTTGCAGTGTCTGGCCCCCCGTTTTACTTACTTGAGCCCCGAATTTCCGTGGGCGCGTCCCTGCTGTCCTTTTCTCCACAGAGTCCCGGCTTTGATTGGATAGATTGATAGCAGCGCAGCCATTGGCTCCCGCTGCTGTCAATCTAATGATGCGAGTGCCAGGGGCGGGGCCGAGTCATACAAATTCCGACAACAATTGTCCGATGGAGCATACAGACGGTTGGACAAAACCCTTCCATCACACAACAATTTTTGTCGGAATATCCGATTGTGTGTATGGGCCTTTAGTATCACTTTAAGCAGGGAAATTTTGAAGAGAGTTAAAAGAAAGTGAGAGAATGATATGCACGTGTTGTGTAAAAAATGGGAAAAATGTAAGCAAGTTTAGAAAGATAATTGTGTATATGTGTGAATAGGTATGCTGGGGCTTTTAGTCCTACATCTTTCGTGTGTCCTGTGAGCTCTGTGGAAATGTTCCCTCCTCTCTTTCTCATTAAAATTAATATGCTGGATGAGACATGAGTAATAACACTGGCAAGGACACCCATGATATGACTACATGTAATAATTACAATAAGTGCTGGGTGTATTCCTCTGATAAGCAATGTGATTACAGTTATTTTTAATCTGTTTTCCAACCATGGTAAAATTAAGGTTACATTTAAAAGAGCACATAGTATAAATTCCACAAATGAAACATCCTTTGATAGTGCAAACAGTGCATTTAAAAAAAGGGAAATGAGGTAAAACTTTGGATTTTCTTACATCTCTGCACAATATTTTGTTATCATATATTCTGTAATGTAAGATGGCAACTAAGGACAACAGACCAAGCAAAGAGAAATTATAATATAGCTAGGAAAAGGTTGTCTTTTTCTGGTACAATATTTTTTATTGAGATATCAAAAGGAGGAAACCAGATAACAAATTCCCACGCAGGGGATATGGACATGAAACATAAGAAAGAAGTTCACGTAAAAGTACATGTAGCAGGTATTTGAATTTATGTGAGGACTCTGGTGGTGTGGGGTTCCTTGGGGTCCCTGGGTGGCGCTGTTGCCTTGGGCCGGAGCTGAACTCACACCGCAAACTGTGCCTTTTTGTCCTCCCCTGGAGCTGGTACAGCGGGGCGGGAAACCCACTGTGACGCAAAGGGAGAGGTCATAAAAGGGGCGGACGCCCTGACCTTCGGGGCAGAGAGTCGGAGGACGTAGCCGCACCCAGACACCTTCAGTTTGGGTTCTGGCGTTCCGGTGTTCCAGGCCTAGGTGCCCTTGGCCTAGCTGGAGCGGAGATGGAGTCCATCTCAGGCACCTTTAGCCTGGGGTGAGGTACTATGGCGGATGCCTGGGGCTCAGTACCTTCGACTGAGTTCCGCGAGGGTGGAGGAATCCGAGGGGGCTCTAACTCCTTGGGTGCCCGTGTCTGAGTTCGTGAGGACTGGTGCGCAGTAACTTCTCCGAAGATTCCGGCGCAGCATCGCTGGTGATGGAGAGGCCTCCATTTCTCCCTTGGACGGATTTCTTCCTCTGACAGGGGCAAAGTGAGCGAAGTTAATTCACATTCTATATTACCTAGTCAGTGACAGTGACTATTTACCACTGGTGACAGCACAGTGGGCAGCAGCAAGAAGGGAAAGGATTGTGCCTCGATCTGTCCCCATTTTCCAAAGGAGAAAGATTGTTTTATTGCTTGCCAAGAAGAATAAAACTGAGTTGTACCTATTCACTGTGTGGAACTTGGGTTACTCAAGCAAAGGAGTCAGGGACAAAGGACTGGACTTGACTCTAGGACACCTACACAAAAGCCCAATCTTCTGGCCTTTACCTCTTAGCTACGGAGGACATGGGCCATGGTGTGTATCATCTCTCTCTCCCAGGTACCCCTAGACAACAACCATATAACCGATAAAGCAAGGGAGAGGGGTGGTGCTGCTACACGTGGGGGCATCGTATCCGGGATATGTGTATGGTGTCTGAAATTGAACTTTGCTGCCCAGAGGAGTTCCGAGTAGGTCGGCCATATTGGCCAACGCGCCACGAGGCAACCCACAACTGCGTAGTTCGTGGGCGGGGCAAGGGAAAAGCCTGCAAACAAGTGCAGAAGGTGCGAGGAGTCTGGCCACGTGGACGTACACACGTGGGGATTCCGGCGCAGGTGGGTCAGTGCACAATGGAGCAGCAAAGAGAGAGGATGGCTTCAAGTGCTCCGTTGATTTCCGTTCCTTCCTTCATGGATATGTCTTCTCTGGCTGCTCCGATTATGGATACGGGGATAAGACTAAGGCCCCGGGGGCGATTGGCTCTCTTTACCTGCAGAGACATGGAGGCCCTCGGTGTGATCTGTCCCGGCTGTTCGGGACTGGTGGTCCAGCTAAAGCCGTTCGGGCGCTGTGAGGTCTGCAAAGAATTCCTCTTCGAGGTGGAACCATCCACAGAAAAGCCTCGGGCTTTCCACCTCAACTACCTCACAGGGACTGCCACTCCGGAGGGAGAGATCGATGCTGGTGCGTTCCCCGTGCGCACTGATCCGGGCGAAGTGACTGCCCAAACGGAAGTGAAAAGAGAAAAATCCGAGGATGCTGCCTCGGTCACCAGCAGCTCCCTGCTCCGGCCGCCGAAGATAAAAGTTGGCCTAGTGATGGCCTTGTGTGGTCATGGAAGAGCTTCACCCCACTGCTTGCCTGGCCTGGATGGCTCCGGTAGGAAAAGTCCTGGACATCCCTGTTCTTCTAAAGGCCCAGGTGGGCCAGGGGTTGGGACTGTCTGTGTGGTTAAAAGTGGCGCTAGCCCACAGTCGGTAGAGGCCGTCAAGGGGGATAGTTCCGTGACTGGGAATTATCTGCCCGCTGAGTACTACGACACCTCTGACCTGGATTCATTGTCTGACAATGGCGATGATGGGGAGATAGACGAAATCTTCCAACAGAAAGGGATGGGACAAGATGAAGCTACCCTCGTCCTGTGTTACAAGGGACCTGCCCATGTCTACTGGAGATAGTACACCTCGGGTAGAGGCCTCGGCGCCAGGGGAAGAAGCTGGTCCTCTGTCGGAAGTTCCCCTTCTGGATTCAACATCCATTTCACCTGCTCCTGTTGTGGGAGTGCAGCGTCAATCACTGCGGGCTCCTAGGCCCAGGTCTACCGAGATGGTGAACGCACCTCACCATCCAGAAGCGATTGTTCCACCTGGAGAAGGAGTCCGAGCTACTATGCCACCTTTGTCAAGGCTGCAACGTCTCTTTGGCCAGAAGGTTGCTTAGGAATATGGGTGGGAATACCCGTATCTGCCTCGGGAACTGCTCTATGAGGTGGAGGTCTTTCGGCAAAGATGGTATGATACCTTTGTATGGGACAAACTGAAAGTACAGCAAGCACGGCGGTACCTTTCCTGTTCACCAACGGTCACCAAGAAGTTTCAGGACTGTAAAGCTAAATGGATGCTGGGAAGACACATTCATGCGGACAAAGTGGTGATCTGCCGCAAGGAAGGAAAGAGTGTTGAGTACCATGTGGAGGCTTTTGATGATCGTCTGAAGCCTATATCATTGCCCCATCCAAGGTTTTACCTGTAAAAGAAAAAAAAAAAGAAGAGAGGGAAAAAGACTCCCGTGTCCTTTTCTTTTTATTCATGGCTGAACTTTCCGGAGTGCCTTTCTCCGAACACAGGGACTGTGCCCTAGTTTTTTTTTGTATTTGGGCAGTTCTACTCGTTGGAGATATGGGAGCTGTTTTTGTTTGTTCTCCCTCCTTCTCCTGGCACTCAAAAGAAATCAGTGACTTTGGGTTTTAGATAGTGTAGGGTCACAGAGAAAATGATCAAGAAGAAAGTTCATCTGGAAGTGATGAGTGTTTTGACCGTGGCACTGTCACCAGGTGGCAGTGTTGCGCAACGATTGTTTGTTTTTTTGACATTATGCAGCACTTATTGGAGTGAATGGGTTTCTTCTAGGATAGACTCATTCTTTCCAAGCAAACACACATGTTGATAGGATGTATGTTTCTTTTCTTTCCCTCTGCAGGAGACTCGTCTGTCAAGACTACTGAGAATGGGTGGTCCTTAGATAGTCAGAGGGAGGGAAGAATGTAAATGTGTGAGATATTTAAAGTGTTTTATTGGAAAGTTTTATAGTTATATTGTTTTAAGTTTTCCCTTTCCCATTCAGGTCTTGGCACAAGTCAGGGCTAAATTGTGTAGTTTGGTTTCTGAGCTGAACTTATGTCACCACCCTTGTGGAATATGAGTTTGTACCAGACACTGGGGACCAGTGTCAAATCACCGGGGGGAGAGTGTAGCGGGTATTTGAATTTATGTGAGGACTCTGGTGGTGTGGGGTTCCTTGGGGTCCGTGGGTGGTGCTGTTGCCTTGGGCCGGAGCTGAACTCACACCGCAAACTGTGCCTTTTTGTCCTCCCCTGGAGCTGGTACAGCGGGCGGGGAACCCGCTGTGACGCAAAGGGAGAAGTCATAAAAGGGGCGGACGCCCTGACCTTCGAGGCAGAGAGTCGGAGGACGTAGCCGCACCCAGACACCTTCAGTTTGGGTGCTGGCGTTCTGGTGTTCCAGGCCTAGGTGCCCTTGGCCTAGCTGGAGCAGAGATGGAGTCCATCTCAGGCACCTTTAGCCTGGGGTGAGGTACTATGGCAGATGCCTGGGGCTCAGTACCTTCGACTGAGTTCCGTGAGGGTGGAGGAATCCGAGGGGGCCCTAACTCCTTGGGTGCCCGTGTCTAAGTTCGTGAGGACTGGTGCGCAGTAACTTCTCTGAAGATTCCGGCGCAGCATCGCTGGTGACGGAGAGGCCTCCATTTCTCCCTTGGACGGATTTCTTCCTCTGACAGGGGCAAAGTGAGCGAAAGTAATTCACATTCCATATTACCTAGTCAGTGGCAGTGACTATTCACCACTGGTGACAGCACAGTGGGCAGCAGCAAGAAGGGAAAGGATTGTGCCTCGATCTGTCCCCATTTTCCAAAGGAGAAAGAATGTTTTATTGCTTGGCAAGAAGAATAAAACTGAGTTGTACCTATTCAGTGTGGAACTTGGGTTACTCAAGCAAAGGAGTTAGGGACAAAGGACTGGACTTGACTCTAGGACACCTACACAAAAGCCCAATCTTCTGGCCTTCATCTCTTAGCTACGGAGGACATGGGCCGTGGTGTGTATCATCTCTCTCTCCCAGGTACCCCTAGACAACAGCCATATAACCGATAAAGCAAGGGAGAGGGGTGGTGCGGCTACTACATACATAATAAAACATATATTATGAGGGTATAGATTATAAACTGACACCGACCCGCCAGCCGGGGATAAGTGCGTTATGCCCGTGCCATGAGACCCAGGGGCTAAGGCAGACAAGGGGGAGCGGAGTTGTCCATAGAACAGGGGGAAGAAAAAAAAACAAAAAAAGGAAAAAAAAAAAAACAACACACACAAAACACGCACAACAGTGGGGGGTGTAGAACAGAGCGGCGAGCAAGAGGCCCAGAAATGGGATGAGTCAGAAGAAGGGACAGAGAAGAAGTGGGAAAGAGAAAGAAGGGTCCCCCAGGCTGGAAACTAGGTCAAATTTAAATTTAGAGTCCTAGACTAGTCGGATGTAGAGTAGGGAGTGCGTAGAATCACCACGAGGCCCACATCTTAAGGGATTTTGCATGGGAGTCGTGGAGGACATTTTTTCATGGATCATAAGGGTCGTCAAGGTAAAAGTTGTCTTTTTTTAAACATGAACTGGAGTTCTTACACAAAGAGCATGATAGAAAACAAAACAAGCCATTGAGATATATTTCATGCAAGCTGGACCCAGTAATGAAGGGTTCACCCGGCTAGATCACAGCAGTAGCTGTATGCAAGGTGGTACTAGACAAGGTTACAGACATTAATTTGGTAAATTATTTACCTTTAATGGTCACACATTCTGTGCAGCAAATATTGCAAACAGCCAACTAATTATTTGTCTAACGAAAGGTTCACAAAATATGAATTTGTATTGTTTATGTACAAATCTAACAATGAAAAAATTGTATCATTAAACCCAGCCACCTTATTGCCTGTATTGGAGGAGGCTGGAGAACAAAAATACAACATGTGTTAAATTTTTGAGGTAGGAATCAGCTGTTGTAAGCCCAGTGCAGGACACACTCCCTGAAGACCCAGATATTAGATTTTTTGTAGATTTGTTCCCGGTTTTAGTATGCAGTTATCACCCAGAAGGATGATGGCCTCGTATTCAGAGTCATTGGATCCTTTTTCCCCAGCTCAAGAAGCAGAGCTCCATGCTTTAGCAAGCCTGTGAGCTATCAAAAGAGTATATATTTATAGAGATTTAGAGAGATTTTCGGATGGTGCATGATTTTGGTTTTATTTGAAAGGCTAGAAGGTTTTTACTTCAGCAGGTAAACCAATCAAGCAGGCTAAGTTAATTAATTGGCTGTCTTCAGCCTTCCAGCTTCTTGCTGAGATAGCCATACTAAACTTAAAACGCATACATTGGGGGTTATTTACGAAAGGCAAATCCACTTTGCACTACAAGTGCAAAGTGCACATGAAATTGCACTGTAAGTGCACTTGGAAGTGCAGTCGCTGTAAATCTGAGGGGTATATCTGAAATGAGGGGAAGCTCTGCTAATTTTATTATCCAATCATGTGCAAGCTAAAATGCTGTTTTTTATTTTCCTTGCATGTTCCCCTCGGATCTACAGCGACTGCACTTCCAAGTGCACTTTCAGTGCAATTTCAAGTGCACTTTGCACTTGTAGTTTGCACTTGTAGTGCAAAGTGGATTTGCCTTTCGTAAATAACCCCCTTTGAA
Source organism: Rana muscosa (assembly GCA_029206835.1). Taxonomy (NCBI): domain Eukaryota; kingdom Metazoa; phylum Chordata; class Amphibia; order Anura; family Ranidae; genus Rana; species Rana muscosa. The sequence continues at coordinate 202,611,598 of CM055128.1, read as the reverse complement.
ATGCTGCATTACAGCCCTGGACACTTGCTGGTCTGTGCAACTCACAGATTCTACCTTAGTCCTGGTCCAGTAGAGCTGGGATTAATAATTAAACTTTGAGAACCACAGAACAAGAACAACAAGTGGTCTGCAGTGGGGGCAACGTCTTATGAAAAACAGGACTTTGGAAAAAGGAGATCTTTTATGTCTGCCAGTCACTCTTTTCCACATTGACTGTGTCATCAGACAAAAGCAGTTATGGCTGCCTTAGTAAATGACCATGGGATAGCGTCAGGGTTCACAACAGTTGTTTTTATACTACACCGCTTCTTGTTTTACCTGTTACCAAAGGTGTTACCAAAAACTGAACATCCCTTTCAGAGAATGAGATTACAAAAAGATTTGGTGAACACACACACACCCACACAGGTTGAACTGGATGAACTGATGTCTTTATTTAACCTTACCAACTATGTACAGTTCCTTTTAAAAAAGTATTCATACCCCTTGAAATTTTCCACATTTTGTCATGCTACAACCAAAAATGTAAATGTATTTTATTGGGATTTTATGTGATAAACCAACACAAAGTGGCACATAATTGTGAATTGGAAGGAAAATAATAAATGGTTTTCAATTTTTTTTTTTACAAATAAATATGTGAAAAGTGTGGCGTGCATTTGTATTCAGCCCCCCTGAGTTAGGACTTTGTAGAACCCCCTTTCACTGCAATTAAAGCTACAAGTCTTTTGAGGGATTGTCTCTACCAGCTTTGCACATCTAAATTAAAAATTTTGACCATTCTTCTTTGCAAAAAAGCTCAAGCTCTGTCAGATTGGATAGAGAACGTCTGTGAACAGCAATTTTTAAGTCTTGTCTTGGATTTAGGTCTGGACTGGACCATTCTAAAACACATGAATATACTTTGATCTAAACCATTCCATTGTAGCTCTGGCTGTATGTTTAGGGTCATTGCCCTGCTGGAATGTGATCCTCCGCCCCAGTCTCAAGTCTTTTTCAGACTCTAACAGGTTTTCTTCTAAGGCCTCGTACACACGACCGATTTTCTCGGCAAGAACCAGCAAGAAACTTGCTGGCAGAGAGGTCTTGCCGAGAAAATCGGTCGTGTGTACGCTGCTAGCGGGTTTCTCGTTGAGAAAACCGACAAGAAACCTTGACGAGAAAATAGAGAACCTGCTCTCTATTTTCTCGTCGAGATTCTCCTCGGCATGTTTCTCGACGAGAAAAGTGAGTGTGTGTACACTTACCTGTCCGCCTGGAAGCCCGCGCATGTTCGAAATGAATTCGACGCATGCGCGGTAGCTTCCTAGGCATACGTAGGGTATACCAAGATGGCGGCGACGGCATCGAATGTGACGAGCGCATGCTCGACGTAGTCGATGACGTCACCGCGTACACTCCTTTCAAAGAACCGCGGGTTCTTTGAAACGAGCGTGTGTACACTCGGCCGGGACAAGTTTCTTGTCCAAGAATCTCGTCGAAAAAAACGACATGTTTTTTTCAACGAGAATCTCGGCCGTGTGTACGAGGCCTCAGATTGCCCTATATTTGGGGATGTGAACAGGAGAGGACGTGTGACCGCTGAGCTCCGCTCCTGCCCGAATCCTTACTATTTTCCAGCGCAGATTCCTCCTTCCAGCAGCCACTTACCTGCAACCCTGGGGCGGAAGAAGGCATCCACCACCCCGAGGCTCTCCCAGCTGTCTCCGGGTAAGCTCCGATCATCCTCGGCGCCAGCCGACCGGTCCGCGGCCGCCATCTTGCCCACGAGGCCCCCGGGATCTGACCATGTCAGCCAGCTCTCCTTCCCATCTCGATCCATCCCCGGCCACATCTCATGCCGAGCTCCTTGCAGCGATCAGGGAGGGTCGGGACTCGGTGATGGTCAAAATAGACCACCTAGTGGCGGATGTCAGCCTGATCCGCCATGACATGGACAAATTTAGGGCCCGGTTCACTGAAGCAGAGGGCCGCATCTCCCAATTAGAGGATTCTACCAGGGCGGACTCCAGGGAACACCATGCCTTACAGCTACAGGTCAAAGCTTTACAAGACAGGTCCATTGATACTGAGAATAGGCTCAGGAGGAATAATATCCGCGTCCTGGGCCTCCCTGAGAAGGCGGAGGGCGTGAGGCCTGCTGAGTTTGCTGAGGCCTTCCTGATCTCGCTCCTAGATTTGCCTGGCATGCCTCCCACATTTGTGGTGGAAAGAGCGCACAGAGTCCCCCCTACCCCTCTGCCCCCTGGTAACCCTCCTAGACCCTTCTTGCTCCGGCTACTTAATTATAGGGACAGAGATCGGATCCTGACAGCTGCCAGGGAGAAACGAGACCTGGACTATAATGGTGCCCGCATCATGCTCTTTCCTGATTACTCCCCAGAGGTTCAACACCGCCGCTGCAGCTTCACCGAGGTTAGGAAGCGCCTGAGAGATAAGGGCCTCAAGTTCAGCCTGCTTTATCCCAGCAAACTTCGCGTAATTGATGGTGACCGCACAAGATTCTTCATGGATCCGGAGGCAGCGATGTCCTGGTTGGATGGCCGGTAGATGTCTCCCCTAGCAGCAAGTATTTGACACTCCGCAAGTTGCCTCCTGTTCCCCCATGTTCTGTACCCCTGTTTTTTGTTTTTCTGTTTTATTCATGGGGTGGGATGCACCGTTTGCCTTCTCGTTTCCCCTTTTTTTTTTTCTCTCTCTCCCTTCGTTCCCGGGGGGTCATGGTTGCTATCCTCCCCCCCCTGCTGCTGAACTGCCATTGATTACTGCCCGTGATTTCCGGGGGGGAAGATCCCTAGCCCTGGGTTTGATCTCCGTGGCCTCCGCTGCTCTTATGGATCAGAACATGTCTGCACTATGGAACATTGCCTGGTTTATGTTTTTTTTCTCTCCTATGCAGGAGTCGGTTTGCTCAGTCGGTTTGCTCAGAGCTCTGAACTGGACACACGCTACTTTCCTCACCAAGTTAGAGACTGCTCTCCCCCCCTCCCCTTTAGCTGGTGGCCAGTGCTGGTATCACATATCACCACTCCCTGGGACGCTGCCTAGTAGAGGAGTGAGTTCGCTGGCTCCGGCTGTGTGGGGCCCCTAGTTCGGGGCTCATTCACACCGCCTAATCTATAGGTTTTTTTGTTTTTTGTTAGGGATCTAGACTATTCCCACCCCCCCCACATGTTTAGTGGAGGGAAGGGACATAGTAGGATAGGCACTTGGTGCCTGGGAAGTTCACGTGTAATGGTGATTTATGTGTCCGTTTTTGGTTTACTTTCCTTTTTCTGTTTTGTTTTTGTACAATGCTCAGGTGCTGCCGATGTTCTATGCAATGCAGCAGAGGTTTTGCCGCCCTTAAGGTCCTTTTGGGTGAGTGTAGCTCGCCCGCTTTGTTATATGCCATACATGCCCAATGGCTGATGCCCCGCCTCCTTCTTTTACCATCCTTTCTTGGAATGTCAGGGGCCTTAATTCTAAGTTCAAACGTGCCCTTCTTTTCCAGTACTTAAAGTCCCAATCCCCCCAACTTATACTCCTCCAGGAAACCCACCTTATGGGCGGCAAAATCCTGACTTTGAAAAAACCATGGATTCAGAGGGCAGTACATGCCACGTACTCCACATATGCTAGAGGTGTATCGATACTCATTCAGAAAAATTTTCCTTGTGTGATTGAAGAGGTCCGCACTGACCCTCAGGGTAAATACGTTATATTGGTGTTCACACTATGGTCGCAAAGGTATATTGTTGTCAATGTCTACATTCCTCCCCCCTTTTCGCCAGGCCTACTATATGCAGTACTAGAAAAGGTAACCCCATTTTGCCCGGGTAGGGTTCTGGTGATGGGCGACTTTAATGCCACTCTGTCACCGGATCTAGATAGACCCACGCCTCCCAAGAGGCACTGTCTGGACCTGTCAGCCTGGGCTCAGGCGGTGGGTCTGGAGGAGATCTGGAGGTGGAAGCACCCTGCTACACGGACGTACTCGTGTTATTCAGCATCGTACAAGACCGCATCACGGATAGATCTGGCTTTCTCCAACCCCGCACTGTTAGCGGATGTGTTGGAGGCTGCCTATTTGCCGAGCGGTCTGTCCGATCACAGCCCCCTGGCAGTGGTTCTCCGCTCCCCGGCTTCCCGGAATGCTGCATTTTGGAGGTTGGGTGCTCAGTGGGTCTCCCATCCGGATCTCTCGGAGAGTTTACCCCCTTACTGATGGAGTTCTGGGACCACAATGCCGGGTCCTCCCCTCCGGATGTTACCTGGGATGCCTTCAAAGCTTATACTAGGGGTCAATACATATCGTCCATTGCGAGTATAAAGAGGCAGCATTCAGCTGCAACTCTGAGTTTGGAACAAAATGTTACAGACCATACTGACATATATAGCAGGGACCCCACTCCAGCTCATTTTGACCTGCTTATGGCGGCTCAGAGGGACCTGCAGTTACATTTGGCAGAGGTCACGAGACTTGAGACATACAAAAGCAGACAGAGAGCATTTGAGCAGGGTGATCGAAATGGCCGTCTTCTGGCCATGATGGCCCAGCACGACCAGCCTCTCACTTTGGTGTCCTCCTTACAGGTCCCGGGGGGTGGATTGGTCTCCTCCCCATCGGACATTCTGCAGACCTTTAATGACTTTTACACCAGTCTCTACTCCTCTGGCTTGCCCTCGGATTTCCAGCCAGAGATGCTGCGGTCCCTCTTGGACCCGTTGGCGCTTGGCTGGCTCTCCGACAGCGAAAGAGAGACTTTGGTCCAACCTTTCACAGCGCTAGAGGTTCAAAACGCCATCCGTTCCTTTCCCCCTGGCAAGGCCCCTGGGCCGGACGGGCTCCCGATAGACTTTTACAAAACACATCTGAACCTACTGGCCCCCCTACTGGCACAGCTCTACACTGACTGTTTGTCTAGCGGTAGCCTACCCACCTCTATGTATCATGCCCATTTGACATTGATTTACAAGCCCCCTAAGAATCCCACCTCGTGTGCCTCGTACAGACCCATAGCGCTCCTGAACACAGATTTAAAGATTCTGACTAAGCTTCTGGCCATTAGGTTGTATCCCATGTTGCCCTCGGTGGTAGACCCGGACCAAACGGGTTTTATGCCCAGGCGCTCCACTGATGTTAATCTGCGACGCCTTTTCACTAATATACATACCCAACATATTAACAAAGGGTCCCGGGCGGTGGCATCGTTAGATGTGGAAAAGGCCTTTGACACGGTCGAATGGCCCTTCCTGTGGGAAACCCTGCGTAGAATGGGCTTTCCCTTAGTATTCATTAATTGGCTTCAGATAATTTATAAATGTCCCACCTCCTCGGTGCGTCTGGGTGGGGGGTTGTCTGTCCTATTCAGGCTTTTTAGAGGAACCAGACAGGGCTACCCTCTCTCCCCGGCTTTATTCGCCCTAGCAATGGAGCCGGTGGCTGAGGCCTTACGCACCTCACCGCACATCAAGGGTCTCCGTGTAGGTCAGCTGGAGGAGAGGGTAGCCTTGTACGCAGACGACATGCTCCTTTTTCTCAATGATGCAGGCCCATCACTGCAGGGGGCTTTATCAGTCCTTGACACTTTTGCGACGGTCACTGGGCTCAGGGTTAACTGGTCCAAGTCCCTTCTATTCCCGATCGACAGCGAGGCTGCCTCCACCTCTTTACCCGGGACTCCCCTTCGATGGGTTGAGTCATTTAAATATTTGGGAGTTTGTGTCTCCACCAGTACTTCTGACTACGTCTCGTTGAACCTGACCCCGGTGCTCCTGGAGGCCCAATCCAGATTTAAATCTTGGAGCAACCTACCCCTCTCCGTCTGGGGGCGTATAAACTTACTAAAAATGAAAATTATCCCTAAGCTTACATACCTATTCCGTCAATCCCCGCAATGGATTCCAAAGTCCTTCTTTCAGAAACTGAACCAAATTTTTTCCGCCTTTATCTGTGGGCCGTCACCACCTAGATACAAGCTTACGACACTGATGAGACCACGAACGCAGGGTGGCATGGCCTTTCCGGACTGCTATAAATACTTCCTCGCCGCACAGCTGGTAACTGCGGCGTGGTGGTTACAGCCGGACAAGACGAACCCATCCACGGTGCTTGAAGCCACAGTGGTGGGCTCGCTGGAAGCCCTCCGATTTCTGCTTTTTCGGGGCCCCCGCGCTCCCTATTTGTTGACCCCGTCCATGCTCACCACCCTGCGGGCGTGGAAGGCCAGCCTGGCCATTGAAAAATGTAAACCACAAGAAGTTTCCCCTAATGCCCCAATCTGGTTAAATCCCAGCTTGTCACATCTTTACACTCTCCCAGACCCCTATGCGTGGACAAAATATGGTGTTAAAACTCTATCACACATAGTAGCACATAATGTCCTACTTCCTTTTTCTGACCTTTCATCCAACTTCAATCTGCCTGATTATTACCTCTTTAGATACGGTCAGCTGTCCCATGCATTTGCAGCACAATTCCCGCGCTCCTCCTGTATCGTGGCCCAGTCGGAGCTGGAGAGAACACTGCGGTCTGACTGTGCAGAAAAGCCCATGTCACATTTGTACTCATATTTGCTCCGTGTGTCTCTCCCGCCCCTTGACAGGCTGCGGTCCAGCTGGTTGCGGGACATCCCTACTCTAGACTCAGATGATTGGGACGATGTCTGGGACCTACCTTTCAGATCCCTGGTATCCATCCGTGATAGGGTGGTACAGTACAAAATTGTACATAGGGCTTATTTCACCCCGCATAGGCTCAACAAGATAGACCCTGCACACTCGTCGGAGTGCTGGAGATGCGGCGCCTCCCCAGGCGACTTCTCGCACATATTCTGGCAGTGCCCCGGGATCCAACAATACTGGATCATGGTATTAGACCTAATCAATAAGGTGGCCTCGGCCTCCATTCCATTGAAGATGGAGGTGTGTCTCCTGGGAATCATTGAACCTATCGTCCAGTCCTCTGCGGGGCGTATTTTAGTAAGTCTTCTGCTCTTTTATGCTAGGAAAAATATTGCCATGCATTGGAAAAAGCCTACCCCCCCCGTCAGTGTTACAGTGGAAACGCTTGGTGAACACCAGCCTTCCCCTCTATAAAGACACATATGCCAATAGGGGGTGTTTTTTGAAATATGATAAGATATGGCACGCATGGTTGGCAGAACCGGAAACTGCTGGCTGATATGTGAGGCTGGTTGAGTTTAGTTGTGATTGGAGGCCTAGCTGATCCGCACTTGCTATACTACATAATGTGAAGCCCTGCCTGTATTGCTATAATTTATGATATTCACCTGCTTTATGAGGATGTTGTATGCGCCTGAGTAATGTCTGTGTTTTTTTTTTCTTCTTTGTTTTTTGTGTATCTGTGTATTTGAAAATTATAATAAAAACAAGCTAAAAAAAAAAAGATTGCCCTATATTTGGCTCCATCCATTTTCCCATCAACTCTGACCAGCTTCCCTGTCCCTGCTGAAGAAAAGCATCCCCATAACATGATGCTGCCACCACCATGTTTCACTGTGGGCATGGTGTGCTGTGGTGATGTGCAGTATTATTTTTCCGCCATTTGGCTCAAACCCCCCTCAAACCCGTCTGGGCACAACTGGACAACAAATATGAATGTGGAACCCAAAAGGTAGAAAAGGACCACTACAACCACACTGTAATATATATATATTTACCGTTACCTTGGCACTGGTCACCTGACTCGTAGCTGCAATAGATAGAGTCCCACACAAGATGTAACTTAAACAGTTGCAAAATGTTTACTTGGAAAAAGGTAAGGCAGTGGTTATAGAAATAGACTTGACTATACACAGATCCCTGTAAAAGTCAATGGAACATAACTGGTTCAATATTTCTTTATCACAGGACCCAATTACCATAACCTGAGGTCAGATGTGAGTAAGTGTATGGTGGAGGAATCTCCCAATGCTATGATACCAGCACTGGGACACCTCCCCACCAGATCTCACACACACTCACTAAACAGCAAATTAGCAGATACAATACAAGCAGTTATATCAAGCATTAGAAGTTCATATGGCTATATGGCTCCCCCTAGTGGACAGTTCAAAGTGGTGCGTGTCCCTTCTGTGGTAAACTTTGATCAGGGCAAAGTGATGACTGTTCCTTTAAACTCTCTTTATCTTCTGCTAGTTCTGTTGGTGCACTTATTTGTATTCCAAGCGAGGAATAAAGAGGAAAAAGTAATCACTCTGTAAATGTACTGTAGTGGCAAGGGAACCGCTGGGTCTCTCAGGCCGCTATATAACTCTCAGGTGCAATGGTTTCCTAACTGTAGCATGGCAAGTGTCAACAAGTACAAATTGGATGTTAGGAACCACTCTCCTGCAACTCAGTTAACTACCGAGGTAGGCAAGTGTCTTCTCACCACCAAGAAGCCCTCGCTCACTGGTATCTCCGTCAGGCAAGATGTCGCTGGTTCACTGCACGGCCGCTCACAAGGTGCAGGTGGATGGATGGCTCCAGATGCTGTGGCGCGTAGGATGGTCCCTTCTCTGGCACAATCAGCGAGGCTGTCCACAAGGATCCCCCTGCCGGCGATCCGCTCTCCAACTTTATGCCCATGCTTCTCCTGCCTAGGCACACTCACTCAACAGGCCTCTCGCCTGTTGAAAGATGACATCCAGAGAGATCGAGCTGAGGCCTTGCTTGTCCTTATATAAGATTCCCCAGCAGGACTTGCGGTGGCGCACTGCATTCTGGTAGCACAGTGGCATTGTGGGTATTGTAGTCTCAATCCAACCCACAGCAATAGAGTCACTTCCTCTCGCACTACAATGCCCACCATGCTTTGTTCATATAATGTAACTGAACCAACAAACGTCAACAGCATAACATAAAACGGACACCAGGGAGAGCCATGTTCTTAATTAGAAACACAATGAAGTCTGTTATGATACTTTTGATAGTAACCCCTAGCTACACACTCCCCCCACTTGAAACCTTTGGTCCCCAAAGACAGTAGCAGTTCATGACCTGTTACATGCTTTGTTCATATACAAGAGGAGAAAAGACCAGTTAGTGTACACAAGAAATTAAGCAATTTGCATTTTCATAAAACCCTGGCAGAGGAACCTCCCACCATTGGGCATGGGAAAGGAGGTTGTTCTGCCTACAGGCCACCTTAACCGGAATGGCCCAGCCAGATGTGCCAGGGGGTGTGTTGGGGTTATCCTCCACTAAATGTGAGGTGGAAGGACCAGGCGTCTCAAGTGTCCTTTTTGAAGTAAACACAGCCTCTTCAGAGCTTTCACCCAACTGGTCATAGGTCAGTCTCTTGGGTGGGTGAATAGCCCTTCTCTCTCTCTGCTCTTTTGTCTCTGGTTTTACAGGCACACTGGACTCTGCTTCTTCTACAGCTTCTTCTTCTTCCTCCTGTATATCAGTCTCAAATTCCCCCTCTGGAAGGGATTGGACCTCTTCAGGGTCTGCTATTGGCATGGAAACTTGAGTATCCTCCAGTTCCTCAGAAGGCGAACTTTGAGGCACAAACTCAGAAGCCTCTGGTCTGAGAATCCCAGCGTCTGTCACTTCAGGTAGAGACAAAGGGGGGTCGTAGATCCTGGCAACTGAAGTGGCCACAGCTAGTCTAATTCCATCTCTTCATCCTCACTGTCTTCATCATCCACAACTTGGGGCACTGGCTGAGACCTAGTGACCGGTCGGGACCTCTGAGAGGTTGAGGGAGTCGTCTGTGAACCTGGCAGTGGTGACAGACGAACTGCTTCTGATAGGGGCAGTAGATGATTTCTATGCCAAGTCTTCAGCGGGCCTACGCTCACCTCCGGCCTAATCTGGTACACCGGGAGCCCTGGCAGCTGCTTGCAAACGACATAAGGAGGTGACTTCCAATGATCAGCTAACTTGTGCTTTCCAGGGACACCCAGATTTCTTAACAACACCCTGTCGCCTGGTTGTAGATCCTGCACTCGGACTCTGAGGTCAAAGTTATTTTTGTTTCTTAGCCCTCTTGCGTCTGAGGTAGCTTGGGCCTTATCATTGGCGGTCTTCAGGCTTTTCCGCAGGCGATTTACATACCCTCTGTGGGAGGTGGCTGAGGTATGGTCTAAGGATGTGCCAAAGGCCAGATCTACTGGTAACCGGGCCTCTCGTCCGAACATTAGATGATAAGGGGAGTATCCTGTGGCATTGCTTGCAGTATTGTTATAAGCGTGCACAATGGCGGCTACATGCTTGCTCCAATGCTGCTTCTTCTCTGAATTCAAAGTTCCAAACATATCCAGGAGAGTTCGATTGAACCTCTCTGGTTGAGGGTCTCCTTGAGGATGGTATGGGGTGGTCCTGGACTTCTTGATGCCTAACAGGTCTAAAAGTCTTTTGATAAGGCTGCTCTCAAAATCTCTCCCCTGATCTGAATGGATACGTTGGGGCAGACCATAGTGCACAAAGAACTTTTTCACTAAAATCCTGGCTACTGTCGATGCTTGTTGATCCTTAGCGGGGAATGCCTGGGCATATCTAGTAAAATGGTCAGTCACTACTAGGATATTTCCCAGTCCACTAAGATCAGGCTCCAAGCACAGAAAGTCAATGCACACCAGCTCCATGGATCCCTGACTGAAGATGGCCCACTGGGGCGGCTCGGTGAGGCAAAGTTTTCCTTTGGATACATCTGATACAGGAGTGGCAGTAACCCTCGACTTCAGCCCGCATACAGGGCCAGTAGAATCGGTCCCTCACCAAGTGGAAAGTCCTCTCAGGCCCTAGGTGACCATGGTTGTCATGAATAGCAGTTAATACGGTCTCCCTGTGCTTTCTTGGTAAAAACAGCTGCCACTTTTCTTCAAGGCCATCAGAGGGGCCCCTTCGGTAGGCCACCCCTTGATGCAGCTGCAACCGATCCCACTCATGGTGCAGTAGACGGGCCTCCTTTGGGGAGTCAGTGAGGAGCATGTCGGGACATTGATTCTCCAGAGCCTTCAATGCTAAGTTACCCAGAGGATCTTCCAATTGGTCATTCTTAGAAAGTTTTGGCAGAACTTCATCCCCGACTTGGGTTACATTGCAATAGTACTTGGGGTTACCAGCAGCAGAAACTCCAATGTCTTCGGCCCTGGATCCTCCCCCAGCTTGATGTTCAGCTCCCTGATACAAGGCTCTCACTTCTTCAGGTGTCAGCCAGGTCCACTCTTCTATGGGGCCTCTGGAACAATGGGGCCTTCTTGACAGGGCGTCTGCATCCTTGTTCCCAACCCCCGGTCGATACTTCAGGCTGAAAGTGAACCCCGATAGGGCAGCCAACCATCTGTGTCCTGGGGCATCCAGCCTGGCAGTGGTGAGGATGTAGGTGAGTGTATTGTTGTCAGTCTTAATCATGAACTCTGCTCCATAGAGGTAGTCTCTCAATTTATCCACCACAGCCCACTTCAAGGCCAGGAACTCAAGTTTGTGTGTGGGGTAGTTACTTTCAGCGGGGGCCAAGCTCAGACTCACATAGGCAACAGGCCGTAGGTGACCGTCATGTTCCTGATACAACACCCCGTCAAGCCCACCTCGACTTGCATCAACGTGTAGTTCATATGGCTTGGTTGTATCTGCATAGGCCAGGACTGGGGCAGTTGTTAGGCTCCATTTCAGTTGTTTACAGGCCTTGCCACATTGGGCAGTCCACTGGTCCTGAATGGACTCTCTGGGTTTTCTGGGCCCTCCAGCTGGTCTCACAGGCTTAACTGAATCTGGGATATCATCCTCTCCTTCACATTTCAGTAGTTCATTGAGTGGGCGAGCTATTTTCGCAAATCCCTCTACGAATCTTCGGTAATAGGAGCAGAATCCCAGAAATGACCTAAGCTCGTCACATTAGTGGGTCTTGGCCAAGAGGTGACAGCTTCCAGCTTCTCAGGGTCTGTGGCCACTCCTTCAGCAGACACTATGTGGCCCAGGTAGTTGACCGAAGGCTGGTTAAATTGGCACTTCTCTATGGAGAGCTTCAAACCCTCGTCATGGAGTCTTTTCAGGACCTTCTCCAGACGTTCTTCATGTTCTTCCAGAGTCCTACCAAACACTATGATGTCATCCAGGTACACCAACACCTCGATCAGGTTCATGTCACCCACTGTCTTCTCCATCAGTCTTTGGAAGGTGGCCGGGGCTCCGGACAAACCTTGGGGCATACGATTAAACTCAAAGAACCCCATCGGGGTAATGAAGGCAGTTTTCTCTTTATTCTCAGGGTGCATGGGAATTTGGTAATACCCACTCTTCAGGTCCAGTACACTGAACCACTCGGCCCCTGACAGGCTCTGCAAAGCGTCCTCTATCCGGGGGGTGGTGTACTGGTCTGGGATGGTCCTCCTGTTCAGTGTTCTGTAGTCGATGCACAGCCTCAATGACCCGTTTTTCTTCCGCACCGCCACTATCAGAGAAGCGTATGGACTCCTGGACTCTCTGATAATCCCTGCTCTCTTAAGTTCTGCCAATTGTTCACGCAGGTCCTCCAAGTCCCCTAAAGGAATCCGTCGGACTCTCTCTCTAAACGGCTTGTCCTCTTGCAGACGGATCCGGTGGGTGGCGCTCTTTGCACACCCCACATCGAACTCACTCTTGGAGAATGCGGCCTGCCATCTCAAGAGCTGAGTTTTAGCTCTTTCTCTCCATTCCGGAGGGAGAGTGGTGTTCTTCGGGTAGAACTCTTCCACAGGTATCTCATCCTTCTCTCTCCCTACCAAGTCAGATGGTGAGACTAGGGTGTCTGTGCTCACTTGGCCTAACAACATTCGAGCCAGCATCTTCACAGGTGAGGTAGTTGTGTTGCGAACATTTACTGAGACCTTCCCATGATTCCGCTGCAAGGCCTTAATTGGGACCACTTCAGGAATTATCTCTATTCCCTTGTCTTCCTTCTGTCTGACAGCCTCAAGGACAATAAAGGGGCCTGGTTGTTTCCAGTTGAGCTTGACAGACACTCTCAAACAAGCCACCTCACCTGGCTGCAACACTCTCTGGCTCTTGTCCAAGCGCCAGATCTTTCCTACTCCTTCAGCTGGGGCCTTCTGTTCTTGTACTAGGCGCTGATAAGCCTGTCTCAACATGGGGTGCACCCCTGTAGTTGAAGCGTCCTGTCCTTGAGCCAGAGGTATTAGCAGTCTCCTGAAGAGGTCAGTATTGGTCCCTATAATGAGGGAATTTTTACTAGCCCCTGGTGGGCGAGGGCAGATCACTGCCAAAGTGTCAAAGGTCTCCGCCTTACCAGCCACTAAGGGTTTGAAGGTCAGTTTAACTGGTAGATAGTCATCATAGGGGAAGTTCTGAGTTCCAATGCCCCATATCTCTAACTCTTCCAACTTCTACTTCTTCTTCTTCTAACGGCAAGTGTTTAAAGTGCTTATCATAGAAGTCTCTGTAGAGGAGAGTCACCTGAGCTTCAGTATCCTGGAGAGCCTTGGTGTAGATTCCTTCTACTTGGATAGGAACAACCGGAGAGGGCCCAACTAGTTTGGCAGGGAATTTTCAGGCATGGGTAAGCTTGACTTGTTCGGTAGCTTGTATCCTTACTCCTTTCTTTCGGAAACTCTGATCTGGTTTTAGTCTCTGTTGGGTCTGGTGTGCACTGACTCTCTGCCGCCGGGCAGCCTGGGTCAAGGGGAGTGAGATACTGGGTCGCTCAGAGGCAATAACGGGAGCCCTCTGTAGGGGTCTGGACTACCGGTGCTGTCCCCTCGCGTCGTTGGGTTTGCTGGAGCTAGCTGAAGTTGGTGGGCACCCGGTTGACTCCTTCACCGGGGCCCCCTGGAGTTTTCCGCCGGCTTTCGGTACTGTGCTGCAGCTTTCACTGGGCTTGGGCGTACCTCTTGATAATATCCGACTCCTCCACAGTTGAAACAGATCACCGGGCTTCGTGGCCTCTGCACCTGGGCAACTGCAGAGCCTAAAGATTTCTTGGGCCCCTCTGAGACTTCATCACTGGGCAGAACAGTTGGCTTGGCGGTTAACAAGGACATCATCTCTATCAGCTGTGACACTTGAGTCTTAAGGAGCTCAACCTGAGGGTCACCATCATTAGCATTGATCATCCTGACACCAGCAACTGATTCAGGCTTCTGACTGTTCTTCTTGTTGTCCAGCATGACTTCTTCCCCCCTTACTATCCGGATCAGATCTGGATACTTCAAGATACCACCATCCTGCCGGGTTCTCAACAGGAGGGTGATAGGGTCCAAGGGTTGGGCTCCCTTCAAAACTTGCTTGGCTCTGACTTAATCCACCTTCCGAGGGTCTAGGCCCTTCTTCAGCAGGATCTGGTGTATAATCTTATCCAAACGTCTCATGTACTCTGACAAATTCTCTCCTTTTTGGTAAGAGTGTTCCAACTGGTAGATAAGATCAGAAACTTTCTCGGTGCGCCCAAACACATCCTGTAGGATGCTCAGGTAGTCCTGGGCAACACAGTCTCGCTTACTGAGCTTCAAATTGCGGATGGCTTCTAAGGCAGACCCCTTCAAGCTCTCTGTTATTCTCTGTTTCTTGTGAGCCTCTGGGATGTCCCATTCATCCAAGGCTTGTGTGGCCTGGTCCAGCCACTCCTCAAAGCTGTCCTCCGCTGAGGGTATTTGTTGTCTTCCAGAGAAAACCCTGAGCTTCCTGTAGCCCGCTGGTGAGTATGTTGGAGGGTCTTTCTGACATTTTGCAACAAATTCTCCAATAGCAGCAAAGAGCTCTGGGCCAATTGTGGCCAGAGGTGACAGGGCAGGAATTTCTTCTTTACTTGATCCAGCTTGACTGGAAGAGGTAGGGCCTTCTGCTGGGGCCTTCAGATGGATTACACTAAATTTCGTCTTGTTGGCCAATTTCACACTGACGCCCTTGAAGTTCTCAGGGTTTTCTTGTTTCCATTCCACTAATGCATAGGTGTGAGGAGTCCCATGGTCTGTTTTGACAGCAATCACCCACACCTTCTTGTCTGGGGATAGTGTCTTCACAGCTTGGCTGATTTGGTCCTCAGTTCAGACTTCTCCTTGAAGTTCGATCACCACGCTCGATTCTGGGCAGGCGCCTTCCTGTTCACACCACTGGATAGCAGCAGCAGGGTCCATCTTGGTGCCCTCTGGGGGGGTTTATTGCAGAGTCGCAGAAATCCCGGACGAGCCTCTACATGTAGCACTACCCCCTGTAGGATCTGCTGGTTATTTTTGGTCCTGCACTCTGCCTGTCAACCCCAGAAATTTGGCTCAAACCCCCCTTGGCACAACTGGACAACAAATATAAATGTGGAACCCAAAGGTAGAAAAGGACCACTACAACCACACTGTAATATATATATATTTACCGTTACCTTGGCACTGGTCACCTGACTCGCAGCTGCAATAGATAGAGTCCCACACAAGATGTAACTTAACCAGTTGCAAAATGTTTACTTGGAAAAAGGTAAGGCAGTGGTTATACAAATAGACTTGACTATACACAGATCCCTGTAAAAGTCAATGGAACATAACTGGTTCAATATTTCTTTATCACAGGACCCAATTACCATAACTTGAGGTCAGATGTGAGTAAGTGTATGGTGGAGGAATCTCCCAATGCTATGATACCAGCACTAGGACACCTCCCCACCAGATCTCACACACACTCACTAAACAGCAAATTAACAGATACAATACAAGCAGTTATATCAAGCATTAGAAGTTCATATGGCTATATGGCTCCCCCTAGTGGACAGTTCAAAGTGGTGCGTGTCCCTTCTGTGGTAAACTTTGATCAGGACAAAGTGATGACTGTTTCTTTAAACTCTCTTTATCTTCTGCTAGCTCTGTTGGTGCACTTATTTGTATTCCAAACTAGGAGTAAAGAGGAAAAGGTAATCACTCTGTAAATGTATTGTTGTGGCAAGGGAACCGCTAGGTCTCTCAGGCCGCTGTATAACTCTCAGGTGCAATGGTTTTCTAACTGTAGCACGGCAAGTGTCAGCAAGTACAAATTGGATGTTAGGAACCACTCTCCTGCAACTCAGTTAACTACTGGGGTAGACAAGTGCCTTCTCACCACCAAGAAGCCCTCGCTCACTGGTATCTCCATCAGGCAAGATGTCGCCGGTTTACCGCGTGGCCGCTCACAAGTAGGGATGAGCTGAAAACCCCCCGGTTCGGTTCGCACCAGAACCTTCGAACGGACCAAACGTTCGCACGAACTTTAGAACCCTATTAAATACAATGGACGCGAACGTTCGAAATCTAAAGTGCTAATTATAACGCCTAATATGCATGTTATTGTCCTAAAAAGGGTTTGTATCAATGAAAAAATATGTAGAAGAATACGTATCGGCCTAAACTGAGGAAAATGTTATTAAAAAAAAAAAATGGGTATTTATTATAGCAAAAAGTAAAAAATAGTGTTTTTTTTTCCAAACTGGACGCTCTTCTTTTGTTTATAGCGCAAAAAATAAAAACCGCAGAGGTGATCAAATACTACCAAAAGAAAGCTCTATTTGTGGGAAAAAAAGGACACAAATTTCGTTTGGGAGCCACGTCGCACGACCGCGCAATTGTCATTCAAAGTGTGACAGCGCTGAAAGCTGAAAAATGGCTTGGGCAGGAAGGGGGTTTTCGTGCACAGTAGAGAAGTGGTTAAGGGGAACCCCGCACCCAAAATAAAAAAAGGCCCTATATACTCTGAACAGCAGTATACAGGTGGTGCAAAAAAGTCACAGACTGTAGGTTTGTTCTTAAGTACAATCTGTTTGTAATTTGGAACAGGTAAATTTTTTAAGTGTAGCTCTAGCCAAAAAATCTATTTTTAAGCTTTTTGGAGAACATAGGGAAGGGTTATCACCCCTGTAACATTTGTTTTGCTGTCTGTGCACCTGTTCAGAACATTTCACCTCACTTTCCGTCCCAATGACAAATGTTTTTTGAAAATTTTAGGTTTTTATTGAAACAAGGATTGGTGATAAAGCATCAGTGGAGAGGAGACACCTTTTTCACATATTAACTCTTAAAGCCCCATACACACTATCAGTTTTCTTGCAGGTTTTTGTCTTTAGGTTTACCAAAACCATGTAGTACAAGGGCCTGCCTGATTGCATACGAATTGAAACTCTTAAGGTTTGACCTCATATTAGATGGTTTTGGTAAACCTGAAGACAAAAACCTGCAGGAAAACTGATAGTGTGTATGGGGCTTTACAGGAGAGAATTTGCCTTCCTAGGGATAGATTTCCTCTCACTTCCTGTTGTCTCCTTCCGTTTGCAAGTAGGAGTCGTTTGTAAGTTGGATGTTTGAAAGTAGGGGCCTGCCATATATACTCTGCAGAAATTTGCCCCTTAGGTGTTGGTGTTGCCACAACACTGTAAGCCCTCACAGTTACTCTTGGTGGGCGCTGGAATGACCTGCTGTCAACTATTATATCAGGAATTGTAATTACATGCCATTGTTGAACAGTGGTAGGAAAAATTGGGCCTTTGGTGGTTGTGCTGGTGTCACAACACTGTAAGCCCTCACAGTTACTCTTGGTGGGTGCAGGAATGGGCCCTGCTGTGAATTATTAGATCAATAATTGTAATTGCATGCCCCTGTTGTACAGGGGCTGAAAAATTGGGCCTTAAGGAACTGGTGCTGGTGCCACAACACTGCAACCTCTCACAGATACTGTACTTAGAACGCAACAATGAGCCCTGTTGCAAAGTAATGCATCAAAAATTTAGGCTTTAGGTGAATGCTATGCAAAGCACACAGTAGTACACTAAGTGAAACACTGACTGTCTGCAGCTAGCACAATCACCGGCCTGCCTGTCACAGTATAGAGAATAACTGTATCCAGGTGAGCTTTAGGTGAATGCTATGCAAAGCACACAGTAGTACACTAAGGCCCCTTTCACACGATCCGTGTCCGTGTGCGGGCTCCGCTTTGCTCAGCGGGGATCGCTCTGTCAATCCCCGCTGAGCAGGCAGATGACAGGTCTGTCTCCGCACACTGTGCAGGGACCGACCTGTCAGAGCGCCGCTTTCCCCTATGGGGGATCGGATGACGACAGACCGTAGAGTCCGTTGTCATCCGATCCGATCCGATCCGCAGACGGATGGAAAAGTAGGGTTTTCCTCCGTCACACTTTGGCGGATCGGAGCGGGTCGGATGTCAGCGGACATGTCACCGCTGACATCCGTGGCTCCATAGGGGTACATGGAGCATCCGTTCAGGTCCGCCTAAAAAACTGACAGGCAGACCTGAACAGTCCGTCCGTGTGAAAGAGCCCTAAGTGAAACACTGACTGTCTGCAGCTAGCACAATCATCTGCCTGCCTGTCACAGTATGGAGACTAACAGGAACGGATCTAGCTAAACTGAATACAGTGTATAAATATATATACAACACCTGGGATGCATTTATATCCTCTACACACTGTAACAGCAGCTAACTGACTCGCCTGCCTGCTCTATCTAACTCAATATAAATGACACTGTCTATCTCTCTGAAACTGCCTCTTTCACAAACGCCAACACACTACACAAGGCCGACTTCCAGATGGCCTTATATGGTGTGGGGCGTGTACTAAACCCCCTGAGCCATAATTGGCCAAAGCCACCCTGGCTTTGGCCAATTACGGCTCTCCGTTTTTTCCACGCTGTGATTGGCCAAGCATGCGGGTCATAGGGCATGCTTGGCCAATCATCAGCCAGCAATGCACTGCGATGCCGCAGTGAATTATGGGCCGCGTCGCGCAACACAAATTTAGCGCGAACGGACCGTAACGTTCGTTCTTCGTCGAACGATCAAACGGACGATGTTCGAGTAGAACGTGTGTTCGACGCGAACTCGAAGCTCATCCCTACTGACAAGGTGCAGGTGGATAGATGGCTCCAGATGCTGTGGCGCATATGACGGTCCCTTCTCTGGCCCAATCTGCAAGGCTGTTGAAAGATGGCGTCCAGAGAGAGCGAGCTGAGGCCTTGCTTGTCCTTATATAAGATTCCCCAGCAGGACTTGTGGTGGCGCACTGCATTCTGGTAGCACAGTGGCATTGTGGGTATTGTAGTCTCAATCCAACCCACAGCAATAGAGTCACTTCCTCTCGCACTACAATGCCCACCATGCTTTGTTCATATAATGTAACTGAACCAACAAACGTCAACAGCATAACATAAAACGGACACCAGGGGGAGCCAACTTCTTAATTAGAAACACAATGCAGTCTGTTAGGATACTTTTGACAGTAACCCCTCGCTACACTTGGGATATATTTTTATAATCTAACCCTACTTTAAACCTTTCCAACTTTATCCCCGACCTGTCTGGTGTGTCTGGTGTGTTCCTTGGCCACACTTTTCAGATATTTATTTGTAAAATTTGGAAACCATTTATCATTTTCCTTCCACTTTGCAATTATGTGACACTTTGTGTTGGTCTATCTGTATCACATAAAATCCCAATAAAATAAATTTATGTTTTTGGTTGTAACATGACAAAATGTGGAAAATTTCAAGGGGTATGAATCCTTTTCAAGGCACTGTAAGTTATATCTGTTGTATTTTTGTATCAGCTGTACTCCTTGAACCCCCAAAGAAGCTCAACTTGTAAAATGTATTGGGATAGTATGGCTTCCCCATATTTCATCTTCACTTATGTACTATTGGTTAAATGTAACCTAAATGCTTATTTATAGGCATGGGAATGTGTATGGGGTTGCTGATTACATATTTGCAAATGTTCATCCTATATGTTTTAACCTTTTGAGGTTATTTACCTGTTTTTTTATTGTTATGACTCTGGAATAAACTTCATGATTTTATATATCTCTGTTTTTCTTTCCTGGGGTAGCTGTTTTAGCACCTTTAAAGTCCCATTACTCAATTTCCTTTGTTTGACATGCAAATACTCCTATATTTCCTCCTTGGAGGATTACAATGTTCAGTCATCTAATCCTATTCATAATATTTTTCTTCCTAGTCTTCAGAAACAGTATATGTAACATATTAATCAGACCTTTATGTTTAAGTGGAACTCCAGGCAATCAGTTAAATATACAACTGAAATATTTATATGTGAACCAATACTTGCCAAAGGATTTGTAAATTCTCAGCAATGCTACTACTTTATGTGCTTTCTGGATCTCCGCCCTGCTGACTGGACAGATGTGATGAGGTTGATTCATTGTCTAAAATACATCTAAAGCCGTTTCCATAAATGCAGCATGTACTTATTGTCATCCTGGAGTTATTCTATGCATATGAGTCCGTAGTAACATTGGGCTTGTAATTGCTGTGTGTGTCAATAGTGTAAATGTTTTATTTATGTTTATATTTATTTTGTGTGTTACATTATATATATATATATATATATAATCTGTATATACAGTGTATATATATTGCATTATATTACATTGCTTATCCATCTGCCTGCATTCCATTCTATAGTGAAAAGCAGATTACATATTATTGTAACGGGATCAGTGAAATATAAAATCTGATCTCACTGGTTGCTGCCCTTTGCACATTGCTCCCTACTATTAAATAAGACTGATATGTCCAGGACCAGTATAAACCGGAGGCTAGAGTGTGAAGTACAAAAAAAAACACATGCTCATCATTTTTAGAGGTGTGATATTCTGCATAGAGTAACATGATTGTGCCAGTATGTCACCAAAGGTATGCTCAAGCATGGAGCTCCCACTTGCTCCTAGATAACAGAAAAAGATGAGAACAGCTGAAGCCCAGCCTGTGTTAAATTTTTCATGAAGTTCTTTAGATGGGGGAGGGGCAGTGCATTAAATGTATTGTTGGGCTTAGTAGCAAAGCACTATGTGCAAGGAGGCATACCCCCAACCTGCTCCACTTTCTTGGGACTTTCCCGAGATTTGAACCAAATTTGGTTCCCACTCTCTGTTCCTGTGTTCCAGAACCCGATTCTGGTACCTAAGCGGTGTCCCTATAGGTGAGTGAGGAAACCCTATCCCCACTGATTCTGGTCATTTGACAAAAACATCACATGACTCAGAGCCAAAAGGGAAGTCTTGTATAAACTTCTTCAGAGTGCTCTGAGGTGCATCGCTGACCTGGGGTCTAAAGGGGTTGTACAGAAGGAGTGCTGACTTGAGTCTAAAGATGGGCTTATCTCAGACCTGAAAGGAGTTTAAAGAGGACTAATGGATTGAAGGTTAATTTAAGGGGCTGATCTAGGCTCTGAAGGAAAGTTTATGGGAGGCTGATCTGAGGTCAGAAGGTGGCCTGATCTGGTGTCTGAATGTTAAGGGGGATTGATCTGGTGTATAAATGTTAGAAGAGGTCCCATCTGGGGTCTGAATTTTAAGTTGGGCAAATCTGGGATCTGGGTGTTAAGCATGGCTTATTTTTCTACCACTGACACTGGGATGTTTTTCCCTTCCACTGACCACTGAAGCAAGGGCCATTTTTCTCCCACTAATGGCAGGGCATTTTTGTCCTGCCACTCACCACTAACACCAGGCATTTTTCTCCCACAGATGCCACACGTTTCTGCCTCTGACCACCAACAATTGGGCATTTTGTTTTTCTCCAACCGACTAATGATAATTTTTTGTCCCACTGGCCACCCACACTGGGGCATTTTTATTCCCTTCCACTGACCAGCAATGTAAAAGGCACTATGCTACAAAGACTTAATGTACTAATGCACTCTGTGCTGTAAATTACCAAACAATTTATTTTCTATTTTATTTGTTTGCTAAGTAGGTCTGAAGTGTGTTAATAAAGCCTTGTACACACAACCGGTTTTCCCGGCAAGAAAATTGCTGGGAGAGCTTTTTGCCGTGAAAACCGGTCTTGTGTATACTCCCTAGCAGTTTTCCCGACTGGAAAACTGCTTGGGAAAAATAGAGAACCTGCTCTCTATTTTCCCGTCGGGATTCCTGGCTTTTTTTTTCTGCCAGTTACTAATACTCTATGGGAAACACTGCGAGGCAGTGCCCATGGAGCATACACAGGGCCGGGATTCCCGGCCAAAGCTCCATGGTAGTTTTCCTGCCGGGTTCTTGGCTTTCCCCTCGGGTTTTCACAGCGGACTTTTTACCGCCGTGAAAACCGAGCGTGTGTACAGGGCTTGAGGCTCTTGTAGGCTCAGACAGAAAGCATATGTAATGCAAGACTTTAAAAAAATTCTATTGTCCTGAGGTTTATGTGTGTGCATAACTAAATTTGAACAATATTCTATGAAAGGGTTAAATGGTTGAAGATTTAAAAACTGGGCTTCTTAATCATATGGTAATGAGGGGAAACTCAGTCTGTTCTTAGCCTCCTTTCAAAGGTAAAATACATTAAAAAAAAGATATGAATATTTATGCTATTTGAACGGGAATGCAAACATAGTGTGGTTTTATGGAATTTGACTGCAAAAGTAAAAATACACTTTGAGTCAGACTAGTACGAGATGGATTTAGACTTGTTGCGTTAAATGACTGTTCTTTGTACTTAGTGATGTGATATTTTTGTAATATTATTTTCTGGGCATTGCATTATTGTTTTTGAATCCAAGTGATTTGTACAAAAAAATGATTACCTGTTACCAGAACCAGGCTCCCTCTGGGCACTGTTCCTAGCAGCAGTGGGGGCCAGAATGTATTTACTTATCTATTACAGGTACTTGTATAGCAGTGGCGGCTGGTGCCTATTCTTTTGCGGGGTGCAGCAAACAAACCTAACATACGCCCCCCCCACACCCCCCGATCGTGACTTACCCCATCCAGGTCATGGGCGGCTTACCCACTGCTTCTCCTCCTTGGCGGCTTTCACAGGGTCTCTGCTAGCTAACACGTTTCAGAGGAATACCTTCTTCCTCAGAGCCTCAGGAAGAAGGTATTCCTTCGAAATGCATCAGCCAGCAGAGGCCCTGAGGCCTGGTCCTCTGTTATCTGGAGACTGTTGATTCCAGGACTGATTGCCACAACAAGGTGGCTTCTACAATCTTAATTTTTGCACAGGTTTGTGAGTAATTTTTTCTTGGTTTTTAATATCAATAAATATACTTGGGATAATGCACTAGGCCGCTGTGCCCTTTTCTTTGTATTTTTTTTTAAGATTCTGGGAATGCTGAGGACCCCATATGTCCAATTAATGCTCTTGCACAGTGCTGGATTGCCTTTTATATAAGATTTGGGATTCTCAGGTTCCTGCCAAAAAAGCATAGTGACATCTGTCTCTCTTGTGTGGAAGCAAGGTGCATTGTAAATATCTTTTCGTTACAAGTTTTTTTTTTAAGAGGGAATGCATTGTTTTTACATGGGGGACACTATTTACCAAGCAGACCTTACAGCTTAGTGCAAGTTCCACTTTACGAATAAAATGTAAAGCAGTGTGAAGTCAAGTCACCAAAAACATAAAAAAAAAAAGTGTTGGGAGAAGGTAGTCTGGCTGCAGCAATTCGCAGTGGTCATTTATGGGATAGACAGCCTGCCCTTTTGCTCACTCTATAGGGTTGATTCCCTAAGGCCTGGTTCACACTGGGGCGACAAACGCTCCGACATTGGGAGCTCATGTCGCATGATGTGTGAAAATCAATGTTTCCCTATGAGAGCCGTCTTAACTGGTCCGACACATGTCGGTCCGACTTTGAGAATGCTCCCTGTACTACTTTGGTCCGACTTTGATCCGACTTCAGCCCATTGACTATCATTGAAGTCGGATCAAAGTCGGACCGCAGTCTTGCATGATCCGACTTTGGCATGCGACTTGTGCTCTGCTGCTCTTGAGGGGGAACTCCAGGCCAAATTTTAAATTAAAAAAACGGCGTGGGTTCCCCTCCAGAGGCATACCAGGCCCTTGGGTCTGGTCTGGATTTGAACGGGCGCCCCTACACTGAAAAAATGGCGTGGGGGTCCCCCCAAAATCCAAACCAGACCCTTATCCGAGCATGCAACCTGGCAGGCCGCAGGGGAAGAGGGGGGGACGAGAGAGCGGCCCCCTCCCTCCTGAACCGTACCAGGCCGCATGCCCTCAACATGGGGGGTTTGGTGCTCTGGGGCAGGGGGGCGACCTGCGGCCCCCCCACCCCAGAGCACCCTGCCCCCATGTTGATGAGGACAGGGCCTCTTCCCGACAACCCTAGCCGTTGGTTGTCGGGGTCTGCGGGCGGGGGGCTTATCGGAATCCGGGAGCCCCCTTTAATAAAGGGGCCCCCGGATCCCGGCCCCCCACCCTATGTGAATGAGTATGGGGTACATCGTACCCCTACCCATTCACCTGGTGGAAAAAAATTGCAATAAAAAAACCACACAGATTTTTAAAGTATTTTATTGCACAGCCCTGGGGGTCTTCTTCTGACTTCGGGGGTCTCCGGTGTCGTCGCCGCGCTCTCCGGTTCTTTCTTCTGCCGGGCCTCCGCTATCTTCTTTTTAGCTCTTTTGCTAACGGAGGCCCGGTCTTCTCCGTCGTCTCGTCCGGCTCTCCGTTGTCCTTCTGCCGGCCCCTCCACTAACTTCTTGTTAGCTCTTTCGCTAGTGGAGGGGCCGGTCTTCCCGTCGTCGCCGTCGGCGTCTTCTTCCCTCTTCTCCTCCCGCTGTAATACTGGCTCTCCGCTCCGCTCCGCATTAATATAGGCTTCTCATGACGTCACAGTCACATGTTCCGGGGCACATGGCCCCGGAGCATGTGACTGTGACGTCATGGGAACATGTGGCTGTGAAGGTATGAGAAGCCTATATTAATGCGGAGCGGAGAGCCAGTATTACAGCGGGAGGAAGCGACGCGTCAACATCGAGAAGGAGAAGAGGGAAGAAGACGCCGATGGCGACGACGGGAAGACCGGCCCCTCCACTAGCGAAAGAGCTAAAGAAGTTAGTGGAGGGGCCGGCAGAAGGACAACGGAGAGCCGGACGAGACGACGGAGAAGACCAGGCCTCCGTTATCAAAAGAGCTAAAAAGAAGTTAGCGGAGGCCCGGCAGAAGAAAGAACCGGAGAGCGGGAGAAAGAACCGGAGAGCGGGAGAAGAAGAAGGCGACGGAGAAGACCGGGCCTCCGCTAGCAAAAGAGCTAAAAAGAATTTAGCGGAGGCCCGGCAGAAGAAAGAACCGGAGAGCGCGGCGACGACACCGGAGACCCCCGAAGTCGGAAGAAGACCCCCGGAGCTGTGCAATAAAATACTTTAAAAAGCTGTGTGGTTTTTTTATTGCAATTTTTTTCCACCAGGTGAATGGGTAGGGGTACGATGTACCCCATACTCATTCACATAGGGTGGGGGGGCCGGGATCCAGGGGCCCCTTTATTAAAGGGGGCTCCCGGATTCCGATAAGCCCCCCGCCCGCAGACCCCGACAACCAACGGCCAGGGTTGTCGGGAAGAGGCCCTGTCCTCATCAACATGGGGGCAGGGTGCTCTGGGGTGGGGGGGCCGCAGGTCGCCCCCCTGCCCCAGAGCACCAAACCCCCCATGTTGAGGGCATGCGGCCTGGTACGGTTCAGGAGGGAGGGGGGCCGCTCTCTCGTCCCCCCCTCTTCCCCTGCGGCCTTCCAGGTTGGGTGCTCGGATAAGGATCTGGTTTGGATTTTGGGGGGACCCCCACGCCGTTTTTTCGGCGTAGGGGCGCCCGTTCAAATCCAGACCAGACCCAAGGGCCTGGTATGCCTCTGGAGGGGAACCCACGCCGTTTTTTTTATTTAAAATTTGGCCTGGAGTTCCCCCTCAAGATTCATACCAAACACAGTGCCTGATATTGGCGGGGATCCAAGTCGGATCCCCGTTCATTGAAAGTCGGACATATGTCGGCTTCATGTCGCAGGGCAAAGTCGGATCCAAAGTAGGACAGATGTCGTGTCGCACTAGTGTGAACCCAGCCTAAGGCTGGGTTCACACTGGTACAACACGACAGTCATACAACTTTCATCCTACTTTGCTCTGCGACATCAGTCCTACATTGATCCTACATTGGTCCGACATCCATCCGACATTCATGAACAGGATACTACTTTGATCCAACATTGTGCTAGTCTGACTTGTCCTTTGACCAATCAAAACAATCCCAGGGTGAGATAAATTCCTTTTACTGCTGCTGTAATCACCATGTCGGATGTCAAATGTCGGATGGTTAGGACAAGGATCCTACTTTGATCCGACTTCAATGATATTCAATGGGCTGAAGTAGGATCAAAGTCGGACAGAAGTAGTACAGGGAGCATTTTTAATGTCGGACCGACTTGTGTCGGACCAGTTAAGACGGCTCTCATAGGGAAACATTGATTTTCACACGTCATGCGACATGAGCTCCTATTGTCGGAGCGTTTGTCGGACCAGTGTGAACCAGGCCTTAAGGATTATAGACTTTTCATTTAGGAAAGTGAATGCTCACTGTGAAATGTGTATGTTCCCTAATTATTAGTAAATAAGGTACAGCTGTGTTCACTTTAAATACCCAATGACCCATGTGCAAGAGAAAAAGTAAAAATAAAGATTTTTTTCTTGCTCATGATTGGATGATTAAAGTAAACACAGCTTTATTTATTGCTAAGCTCAGTGAATATTAACCGGTTCCCGACCGGCTCACGTTTTTTTACGGGGGCAGAATGGCATTCCTGCGTGAAACCCCAATCGCCGGCCACGCACGATCGCGTGCACGAGAGCCAGCACGGGGATTTGTGTGTAAACACGCAAATCCCTGTTCTGTCAGGGGGAGAGGAGACCTATCGTTTGTTCCTATTAGGGATGAGCCGAACACCCCCCCCCCTGGTTCGCTTCGCACCACAACATGCAAACGGACCGAAAGTTTGCGCGAACATTCGAACACCGTTAAAGTCTATAGGACCCGAACATCAAAAATCAAAAGTGAGAATTTTAAAGGCTAATATGCAAGTTATTGTCCTAAAAAGTGTTTGGTGACCCGGGGTCCTGCCCCAGGAAACATGTATGAATCCCAAGTTTTAAAAATGGCAGTTTTTTGGGAGCAGTAATTTATTTTTATTTTTTTAAATCTCTTTATTAATTTTTTCCATATCCAAATATCCATTTCACAGGAGCTTCCACAGTATTACATTAATAATCATTTCATTACAATCACAAAAACACTTATACATTTATTCCCTTCCTTAACCCTTTCATCCGGTGGTGTGGTTTGCCCTATTTCCGTACCCCCCCTACCCTGAAGCCGTCATAGCATTCTCTATCCAATTTGCCCATATTCTTTCATATTTCTCTCCGTTTCCTCTATTACAGTATGTCTCTCTATACAGTGGTAAATTACTATTTACCAAATTTTTCCAATGTGCCAACGAGGGGGCTTCAACCTTCTTCCAGTTTAACACTATTGCCTTCCTTGCATAGAAGAGCAACAGGCCCACCTGTATTCTCCTTTCTATAGAAGCCATATTTTCCCCTACTAATCCTAATAAGCAGATCTCTGCCTCTTGGTGCAGAGAAACTGATGTTACTATAGCGATTACCCTCAAGACCTCTCTCCAAAATATCACTATCTTCGGACATGACCAAAATATATGTATAAAGTTTCCTGGAACATCCGCACATCTCCAGCAATTTTGAGGATTTGATGGAAATATTTTATACAGTTTATGCGGTGCATAATAACTCCTATGTGTTATTTTAAATTCAATTAGTTTATCTCAAAGGGATACTAAAATCTGAAATGGGAATCCATATATCTCCTCCCAGTTTTCTGCTACTAATTTTGGGACATCTCTTATCCAACATTCACATAATTTATTTATATCTGACGATTCTGTCTTTGATAGGTAGGTGTATAAAATGTTAATTATCTCTTTTTCCCTTCTTTTTCTTACCGTTTGTTCTAATCCTGATTCTACTAATTGTGGAATACCCTCGGGGAACTGAGCTGATAAGGCGTGTGCCAACTGCATATATCTGAAAATATAGTTTTCAGGTATACTCCAACGTTGCCTCATTTCTACAAACAAATATATTTTTTTCCCATTTATTACCTGCGATAATTTTTTAACTCCAAATTTTGTCCATACTCCTGGATCTTGAATAGAGTCTAGATGTGAAAGCCCTGGATTTCTCCATAGTGGAGTGTTTGGGGATATATTTGTTTTCGAATAACTCTCCCTTGCTACACCAGCTCTCCATAATTTTTCTGTTGTTATTGACGGGGTCAGGTAATGTCTGGATTTTAACAAACGAAATGGCAATGCCTGCAGTGCCTCCACCGATTGAACCACTGCAGCCCCCAACATTGTAGCGGGGTCATATTTATCTGGGTTCAGCCATCTCCCTATCGTCACCAACTGTGCAGCTAGATAATATTTATATAGGTCTGGGAAGGCCAGCCCCCCTGTGCTGCCAGACGCATAAGTGTGCTTAGTTTTATTCTAGCTGATTTATTTTGCCATATGAATCAGGATAACATGCCATGAAGCTGTGTAAAGAAACTTTTAGGCAACCATTGTGGTGAGTTTCTAAACACGTACAGGAATTTGGAAAGAATCTTCATTTTTATTAAATTTATGCGTTTAATTTTTTCCTAAACTCCTGTATCACTGGATCTAAATTTAATATTCTAAATTCATCAGCCTGTCGAGATACTATTATACCCAGGTATTTGAATTCTGTTACCCATTTTAATGGCAGGTTTGGGCCAGCTGTATCCTGTGCTCCTTGGTCAATAGAGAATAACAGGGATTTACCCCAATTTACTTTAAGCCCTGTAAATAATGAAAAGGTATTTAGTAATTCTAGAGCTCCCTCCAGTGATGGACCCGCATCTTTCAAAAACAACAACATATCATCGGCATACAGGGCTACCCTCTCTTCTAGCCCCCCCCCCCACACGGAGCCCTTGAATATTTTGCGAAGTCCTAAGAGCCTCTGCCACTGGCTCTTTTGCTATTGCAAAGAGAGCCGGTGAGAGAGGGCAGCCCTGTCTCGTGCCTCTATGAAACTGAAAAAAAGACTCCAGTTTTCTATATATTATTTGTATCCAATTAATGAATATTAATGGAAATCCCATCCTTCTAAGTATTTCCCATAGGAAAGGCCATTCGATTGTATCGAAGGCCTTCTCTATATCTAGGGAGGCCACCGTCCTAGATCCTTCACAGTCATGATGAGTATGTATATTTGTATATAGTCTACGTAAGTTGACATCCGTCGTTCTCTGTGGCATAAATCCTGTCTGGTCTGAGTCTATGATAGATTTTAATAGTGTTTGTGATCTTAATGTTAATATTTTCATCAATATTTTAAAATCTATATTTAATAGTGCTATCGGTCTATATGAAGAGCATCATTTTGGATCCTTCCTTTCTTTATATATTAAGGTTATATGTGCCTGCCTCATTGAATCTGGTAGTGTCCCTTTCAATAGCCCACTTGTAAATACTTCTGCCAGTTTTGGGGCTAGTAAAGCTCCATATTTTTTATAAAATTCAACAGGAATTCCATCTGGGCCTGGTGCTTTCTCCCCTTGAAATGTATTTATAACCTTCATAATCTCTTCACCTGTGATTGGACCGACTAATGCCTCTCTCTCCCTATCCGACAGCCACCCGAGGGCTACCCGGTCCAAAAGGTCCGACATAATCCTCGGGCGGAAGTCGGAGGGGAGAGAAGAGGCATATAACATAACATAACATAGTACTCTCTAAAGGCCTCCAGAATCTCCTCTTTCCTTCTGATGTTTCAATTTCTGATATAGTTGTAGCTTGGTGTTCTTGTTGTGCCAGTCTTGCCAGAAATCTCACACTTTTATCCCCTATTTCTGTATAATTCCAGCCTTGTTATTTCCTCCATGTGTAGCTGTAGATCCCTTTGTACGGCCATCATTAAATCAAAATTGATAGTACTAGAATCTTGACCATTCTTTTCCTTTTTGAAGTTCTATCTGTGTTTGTAGCTCCTGTACCTTAGCCTTCTGTTTTTTATTTACCGCTGCAATGTTCGAGATATATTGTCCTCGTAGATATGCTTTGAATGCATCCCAAACAATATCCACTGAGGACGATCCCTCATTGTTTTCCCACTATTCCATTATTATAGATGTCATTTTTTCTGCTATCTCTGGGTATAGCACCCATTGTGGGATTAATCTCCACAATGATGCATTTCTTGGGGTAGGAATACATATTGACAGAAATAAAGGAGAATGATCTGAAAGGCCACTCAGTAAATTTGCAACTTCTGCAATATCTGCTAACATCGCAGAGTCTGCAAATGCTAATGCTAAATCTATTCGAGATGCTGTTTTTTGTACGAGGTAGAAAAACAGGAGTAAACTCTTTTTTCTGGATTTCTCCATCTCCATATTTCTGTTACCCCTGTCGCTTGTGCCCAGTTATACAGGTCGGCTGAGTGCTGCTTAGGAGGTTTTGGTCTGTCCAACTCTGGGGATAAGACCGAATTGAAATCTCCAATAAGCAGCAAATTTGCCGGAAGATATTGAATAATTTTCTCCATTATCTCATTCAGGATTCCAACAGAAAAGAGGGGTGGAATACTGTATATACTGCCACTATAATACATCTTTGTTGTCCAATTGTGTATAATAAAATAACATATTTTCCTTGTACATCTATATAGGCTTTTTCTATTTCCCCAGGAAAAGATTTGTTTACTCGGACTGATACCCCTCGAGCATAGGAAGAATAGGTGGCCTGATATACTTTTTGTATCCAGGCTTTTTTTAAAGTTGTTAATTTTTTCCCCATTAGATGTGTCTCCTGGAGTATAATCAATTGAGGACTATATTTTCTTATATATTGCAACATTAGGGCACGTTTAAACTTGGAGTTTAATCCTCGAACATTCCAGGATATTACTGAATAACAATTATTTTTACCTGACATTATACGTAGGGCAACAACCTCCACCGTATCTTACGCCTTTTGGCTTTGGGAGGAGCATCCATAGGGACCCTAAACCACACCACTGAACCTTTACATACCACATTCTTACATTTACCTCACCTCCCTCTTCTCCTTCCACCCTATCCCTCTCCACTCCCTTCCCCAATCTATATCTCCATCCACTCATGGATGGGAATGGGGAGGAACTTCGCCTATCTTCACTGTCCATAGTGTCTATTCTATACTCAGTACCCAACATATCCCAAATCCCAAACTCAACCCTCCCAAACAAAAAAAGGAGACAGTCTACCTTCCATTCAATCGTGTGACGGGCTCTTCAATAGACAGTAAATCTCAGAAACATCATATTGGTAAGCTATTTACCCCAAACATTTAACTTTCTCATTATTATATCACAAAAGTGTGTTATTATACATTATTAATATATAGTGCTATCATCATTGTTCAAAAAAGATCTATATTTAACAGGAGAGAGAAAAAAAACTGTGATTTTAATGATGCTTAAAATGAAAAAATAAAAGTGAAATATTCCTTTAAATATCGTGCCTGGGTGGTGTCTATAGTATGCCTGTAAAGTGGCGCGTGTTTCCCGTGTTTAGAACTGTCCCTGCACAAAATGACACTTCTAAAGGAATAAAAGTAATTTAAAACTGCTTGCGGCTTTAATGTAATGTCTGGTCCCGGAAATATGGATGAAAATCATTGAGAAAAACGGCATGGGTACCCCCCCTCCCCCCCAGCCCATTACCAGGCCCTTTGGGTCTTGTATGGATATTAAGGGGAACCCTGCACCCAAATAAAAAAAAGGAAAGGCGTGGGGCCCCCAGGCCCTATATACTCTGAAAAGCAGTGTACAGGCGGTCCCACGAAAGACAGGGACTAAAGGTTTGTTCTTAAAGTGGAGTTCCACCCTGTTTTGTTTTTTTAAAGAAAAATAGAAAAAAATATTTGATTATTTTTTTTTATACTCACCAGAAAGGGCGGTTGCTATGCGGAACTAGCGCTTCTGCCTCTTCCTCCACCATGGTGGTCTTCTTCATCGTCCTCTGTCACGGTGTCTTCTGGTGAATGGGACGTGCTGCCTTCTGGGAACTGTGTGTATTCACAAAGCGCTGTGCGAGTCACGCATGCGCAGTAGGAAACGGCTTCACTGCCTGTTTCCCTTAGTCAGGATGGAGGCACTGGGACCTGCCAGGACCGAGCAATCACCGTCGGGGGCCCGACATCGCGGGTGCCTAGGACAGGTAAGTGTCTATATTAAAAGTCAGCAGCTACAGTGTTAGTAGCTGCTGACTCTTTAAAAAAAAAATCACGGGTGGAATCCCGCTTTAAGTTGAATCTGTTTGTTATTTGGAACAGGTACATTTTATAAGTGTAGCTCCAGCCAAAAAATCTATTTTTAAGCTTTTTGGATAACATAGGGAAGGGTTATCACCCCTGCAACATTTGTTTTGCTGTCTGTGCCCCTGTTCAGAAGATTTCATCTCACTTTCTGTCCCAACCACAATTGGATTTTGAAAATTTGGGGTTATTAGGGAAACAAGGAAAGAATTTCCCTTCCTAGGGGTAAATTTCCCCTCACTTCCTGTTGTCTCCCTTTGTTTGTAAGTAGGAGTCGTTTGTAAGTCGGATGTTTGAAAGTAGGGGACCGCCTGTATATACTATACGGCCTGCCCTATATACTCTGCAGAAAATTGGGCCTTAGGTGTTGGTGGTACCAGAACACTGTAAGCCCTCACAGTTACTCTGGGTGGGCACAGGAACGAGCCCTACTGCAAAATATTAAAGCAAAAATTGTAATTACACGCCCCTGTTAAACCGGGGCAGAAGAATTGGGCCTTAGCCACTGGTGGTGGTGCCCAGAAACAAAAATGTTCTTAGAAGCTATCAACATGAACATTGAGGAGGAATAGGATAGTCACTCAGCATAACAGGGTAGTCACTCAGCATCAGCATAGGCAGTCTTCAAGGGGTCTCACATTCATAGAAAATTTAATCGGTTACATCAGCATCAGGGGCTTGGTAGCTGGTGATCCAAGACTGATTCATTTTTATGAAGGTGAGCCGGTCAACTAAGTCTGTGGACAGGCGCACTCTGTGATCGGTTTCAAAGCCTCCAGCAGCACTGAATGTGCGTTCAGATAGAACGCTGGATGCAGGACAGGCCAGTAGCTTAATTGCATACTGTACAAGCTCTGGCCAGTGATCCATCCTCAAGACCCAGTAACCCAGTGGATTTTCGGTTGGAAAGGTCTCCATGTCTGATCTTTCCCCCAGGTATTCCTGCACCATGTAAATCAGACGCTGGCGATGGTTGCTGGAACCGATCAGACCTTGGGGCTGCGGACTAAAAAATTGTCTGAACGCATCGTTCAGACGACCACCTTCTCCACCAAACATTCTGTGACTGACCGAAGCCTCAGCAACACGTTGTCCAGGACCAGGAAATTGTAACCTCCCAGGCTCTGGAAACGCATTGCACAAACCTTTCTGCAAGGCCTCCTGAATATGTTTCATCCTCTGCTCCCTCTGCGAAGGCTGGATAAGTTCCGCAACCTTACCCTTGTAACGTGGATCAAGAAGGGTTGCCAGCCAGTAATGATCCCTCTCCTTGATACCATGAATCCGAGGGTCCTTTCGCAGGCTTTACAGGATCAGGGAGGCCATGAAGCGTAGGTTTGCTGAGGCATTTGGTCCGGAGTCCTCTGAAGATCCCTTGAAGACTGCCTCTGATGCTGAGTGCTAGGCTCCACCTCCATGCTGACACAATCCTCCTTCTCTTCCTGTGTGATAGGCGGGCCAGCAGGAATACTGTCTGGATAAAGGGGGCCTTGAGAGGTAAGGAAGTCCTCCTCTTCCTCCCTCTGTTCTGCCTCAAGTGCCCTGTCCATTATTCCACGCAGCGTGTGCTCCAACATGAAGACAAGAGGGACAGTATCACTGATGCATGCACTGTCACTGCTCACCATCCTCGTGACCTCCTCAAATGGTGACAGAATAGTGCATGCATCCTTGATCATTAGCCACTGGCGTGGCGAAAAAAAGCCAAGCTCCCCTGACCCTGTCCTGGTGCCATACTCGCACAGGTACTCATTGATGGCCCTCTGCTGCGTGCAGCCGCTGCAGCATTGCCAACGGACTGCATGGGAGGTCGATATATGTCTGGTCAAGCATGTGGTGCCCAGCAGGCTGCTGTTTTGGCCACGCTTTATACGCTTCAGACATATGTTGCAAACAGCAACGGTGCGATCTGCTGCCCACACCAAAGAACTTTTCAAAATATGCGGGGAGTGAGCAGTGCCCTGCACATGCGTAGCTCTGCGGTGCTATGCAGTCGGGTGGCTGCCCTTAATCTGGCCCCTGGAGGGCATCCTGCCTCGTTGGAGATGTGCCTCCTCCTCCTCCTCTCTTCTATCAGGCACCCTCGTAGAGTCAGTGACCTCATCATCCCCTCCCTCCTCGTCACTGTAGCAAACTTGGCAGTATACTGCAGCTGGGGGAACATGATTGCCAGTTTCTTGTCCTTCTTGGGCACCCCCTTTCTCTGGGCTCACATTACTGCCTTCATCCTCAACCTGGGTACCATCATCGGAGCCTTCAAAACGCTGTGCATCCTTCTGAAGCATGTACACAACACTGTGGTCGAACAGTTCAGGGGACTCCTCAGGACATGATGGTGGGGCTAGGGAAGGAGTTACTGATGCCATTGAGCTAATGGAATAGGCCGCTTTGGCAGCTGCATTGGCAGCCAAACTACTCTGAGCATGGGTGACAGAGGATGAGGAGGATGAGGACGGCTTTGTGATCCACTCTACCAACTCTTCTGCATGTTGTGGCTCAACACAGCCAGCTGTCGAAAAAAGGACAATCGTGCCCCACGGCCACGTGCTGAGGATGCACTGTGTCCATGACCAGCACTGTTGGCTGTAGACACAGAGCCTGCTTGCCAATCTTTTAGTGGTCTGTGAGCGTCTGCCTTTCCTTGGTGGCCTTCCAGACATACTGTAAAATTGGATTAGCAAAACACCGCCTAAAGTTTACTGGAAAAATTACACCAGGAATGGCCTGCATTCAGGTATAGGCTTGGCTAGACTAGAATGCAATGGATATATATGTAGGAGACTGTATATATCTTTTATGCACTGCAGATCACTGTATCACTAGGGATGAGCTTCGAGTTCGAGTCAAACCCATGTTCGACTCAAACATCGCCTGTTCGGCTGTTCGCTGAATTTCGAACATTATGGGGCGTTCGCGCCACTCAAACGGCCCATAATTCACTGCGGCATCGCAGTGCATTGCTGGCTGATGATTGGCCAAGCATGCACTATGACCCGCATACTTTGGCCAATCACAGCGCGGTAAGAACGGAGAGCCGTAATTGGCCAAAGCCAGGGTGGCTTTGGCCAATGATGGCTCAGAGGAGTAGGTACATGCCCCACACTATATAAGGCCGCCGGCTTGGCGGCCTTGTGTAGTGTGTTGGCGTTGGTTAAAGAGAGAGCTTACAGAGAGAGAGAGAGACAGTGTCATTTATATTGAGTTAGATAGAGCAGGCAGGCGAGTCAGTTAGCTACAGTTACAGTGTGTAGAGGATATATATGCATCCTAGGTGTTGTAAATATATTTATACACTGTATTCAGTTTAGCTAGATCCGTTCCTGTTATTCTCTATACTGTGACAGGCAGGCAGGTGATTGTGCTAGTTGCAGTCAGTGTTTCACTTAGTGTAATGTGTTCTTTGCATAGCGTTCACCTAAAGCTTACCTGAATACAGTTAGTGGTGTTCTCATAATAAAACCACAGGCAGGGAGCTGCAATAATTTTATGTAGTGTACTTCTGTCTTTTGCACAGCGTTCACTTAAAGGAACCTGAATACAATTTGTAGTGTTCTCATAATAAAACCACAGGCAGAGAGCTTCAAGTATTTTCAGTTAGTGTACTGTGTCCTCTGCACAGAGTTCACCTAAAACTAACTGAAGACAATTGCTGCTTTTCTCATACTAATACCACAGCAGGTAGTTGATTCTGATAGCTGCATTATAATCAGTACAGATTATATATATATATATATATATATATATATATATATATATAGGGGCAAAAAAGTATTTAGTCAGCCACCAATTGTGCAAGTTCTCCCACTTAAAAAGATGAGAGAGGCCTGTAATTGTCATCATAGGTATACCTCAACTATGAGAGACAAAATGTGGAAACAAATCCAGACAATCACATTGTCTGATTTGGAAATAATTTATTTGCAAATTATGGTGGAAAATAAGTATTTGGTCACCTACAAACAAGCAAGATTTCTGGCTCTCACAGACCTGTATCTTCTTCTTTAAGAGGCTCCCCTGTCCTCCACTCATTACCTGTATTAATGGCACCTGTTTGAACTTGTTATCAGTATAAAAGACACCTGTCCACAATTGTAGACCTGCACCAGGCTGGGAAGACTGAATCTGCAATAGGCAAGCAGCTTGGTGTGAAGAAATCAACTGTGGGAGCAATAATTAGAAAATGGAAGACATACAAGACCACTGATAATCTCCCTCGATCTGGTGCTCTACGCAAGATCTCACCCCGTGGGGTCAAAATTATCACAAGAACGGTGAGTAAAAATCGCAGAACCACAAGGGGGGACCTAGTGAATGACCTGCAGAGAGCTGGGACCAACGTAACAAAGGCTACCATCAGTAACACACTATGCCGCCAGAGACTCAGATCCTGCAGTGCCAGACGTGTCCCCCTGCTTAAGCCAGAACATGTCCGGGCCCGTCTTAGGTTTGCTAGAGAGCATTTGGATGATCCAGAAGAGGATTGGGAGAATGTCATATGGTCAGATGAAACCAAAGTAGAACTGTTTGGTAGAAACACAACTCGTCATGTTTGGAGGAGAGAGAATGCTAAGTTGCAACCAAAGAACCCCATACCTACTGTGAAGCATGGGGGTGGCAACATCATGCTTTGGGACTGTTTCTCTGCAAAGGGAACAGGACGACTGATCCGTGTACATGAAAGAATGAATGGGGCCATGTATCGTGAGATTTTGAGTACAAACCACCTCCCATCATCAAGGGCATTAAAGATGAAACGTGGCTGGGTCTTTCAGCATGACAATGATCCCAAAACACACCGCCCGGGCAATAAAGGAGTGGCTTTGTAAGAAGCATTTCAAAGTCCTGGAGTGGCCTAGCCAGTCTCCAGATCTCAACCCCATAGAAAACATTTGGAGGGAGTTGAAAGTCTGTGTTGCCCAGCGACAGCCCCAAAACATCACTGCGCTAGAGGAGATCTGCATGGAGGACAGCAACAGTGTGTGACAACCTTGTGAAGACTTACAGAAAATGTTTGACCTCTGTCATTGCCAACAAAGGATATATAACAAAGTATTGAGATGAACTTTTGATATTGACCAAATACTTATTTTCCACCATAATTTGCAAATAAATTCTTTCCAAATCAGACAATGTGATTGTCTGGATTTGTTTCCACATTTTGTCTCTCATAATTGAGGGATACCTATGATGACAATTACAGGCCTCTCTCCTCTTTTTAAGTGGGAGAACTTGCACAATTGGTGGTTGACTAAATACTTTTTTGCCCCACTGTATATATATATATATACATCCCACCTTTGTGCAGCTACATCTCACTGCAGGCCATTAGTATGTCTGGAAGGCCAACACGGAGAGGCAGACAATAAAAAAAACAAATTTTCAAAAAACAATTGTCATTGGGACGGAAAATGAGGTGAAATGTTCTGAACAGGTGCACACTGACAGCAAAACAAATGTTACACGGGTGATAACCCTTCCCTATGTTTTCCAAAAAGCCTAAAAATAGATTTTTTGTCTGGAGCTACATTTAAAATATGTACCTGTTCCAAATTACAAACAGATTCTACTTAAGAACAAACCTACAGTCCCTGTCTTGTTTGCACCGCCTGTATACTGCTGTTCAGAGTATATAGGGCCTTTTTTAAATTTAGGTGTGGGGTTCCCCTTAATATCCATACAAGACCCAAATGCTAATTTTCTCAATGATTTTCATCCATATTGCCAGGACCAGACATTACATTAAAGCCGCAAGCAGTTTTAAATGACTTTTTTCCACTAGAAATGTCATTTAGTGCAGGGACACTTCTAAACACGGGAAACACGTGCCACTTCACAGGCATACTTTAGACACCCCCCAGGTACGATATTTAAAGGAATATTTCACTTTTTTCTTTTTCACTTTGAGCATCATTAAAATCACTGCTCCCGAAAAAATGTCAGTTTCTAAAACTTTTTTTTGCATTGATACATGTCCCCTGGGGCGGGACCCGGGTCCCCAAACCCTTTTTAGCACAATAACTTGCATATTAGCCTTTATAATTAGCACTTTTGATTTCGAACATTCAAGTCCATTGTATTTAATAGGGTTCTAAAGTTCGCGCAAACTTTCGGTCCGTTCACAGGTTCTGGTGCGAACCGAACCGGGGGGGTGTTTGACTCATCCCTATGTATCACCTGCCTGGCCTGCCAGCCTGAAAGTGTATTTGAAAATGTACACCAGGAACGGCTTGCAGTCAGGTATAGGCTTGGCTAGATTATAATGCAGTGGATATATATTTAGGATACTGTATATATATTTTATGCACTGCAGATCACTGAATCACCTGCCTGCCTGCATGAAAGTGTATTTGAAAAAACGTACACCAGGAATGGCCTGCAGTCAGGTATAGGCTTGGCTAGACTAGTATTGCAGTGGATATATATGTAGGAGACTGTATATATATTTTATGCAATGCAGATCACTGAATCACCTGCCTGGCCTGCCTGCCTGAAAGTGTAATTTAAAACGTACTCCAGGAATGACCTGTAGTCAGGTATAGGCTTGGCTACATTAGAATGCAGTGGATATATATGTAGGAGACTGTATATATATTTTATGCACTGCAGATCACTGAATCACCTGCCTGCCTGACAGTATATTACAAAAAGTACACCAGGAACAGCCTGCAGTCAGATCTAGCTACACTGGATACAGTGGATGTAAATATATATACAATACTGTATATATATATATATATATATATATATATATATATATATATTAAATGCACTGCAGCTAGCTGAATCACCACCTGCCTGCCTGAAGTATATTAGAAACAGTACACCAGGAACGGCCTGCAGTCAGATCTAGCTACACAGGATACAGTGTATATATATATATATATATATATATATATATATATATATATATACACACATACACACACACACAAGCCTGGATGTATGTTTATATATATAGCACTACCCCCAGTTAAGAGAGCTGCTGGTTTTGTTTCGGGGCTGTACCCTAGCTATCAACCCCAAGAAAACTTGGCTCGAACCCTCCCTTGGCACAACTGATCTGTACTGTAATTGTGAACCCACTGATGGTTGGGAACGCAATAATACAACACAACAGTAAAATGGTACCTAAATTTGTTACCTGGTATAACCACTCGTCCAGCAGGATAACAGAGAACTTCACACAGTGTTCTGCTTAATCAAAGATCAAGTTTACTCAATAATAAAAAGTATAGCAGACTTAAACAGTATTGCAGTTGACTAATGCGGGGCCCTGCAAGGTCAATAATATATCTAGGGCAATAGTAAAACACAGTGTTAATACACACTTCCTACATGAGTAACAGCCTTATGCTCACGAACTCCCCAAATGGGCAATACTATACCCGTGTCCCGTCACTAACTGTTCTAGTCAGGCCTGACTGAATTCAGTGTACAGTTCCTTTAGTAGAAGAAGTCTTCGCTAGCAAACGTTGGTGCACATAACATTTGTAATCCAAAGAGTTAAGAAAGCAAATAACCTCCACAATGTTCAGGAATGTGAAAACTCTCCGGCGGTGCAAACGCCAAACTTTTAAACCACGCGGCCACCGTGAGATGTGCTATGTCCTGGCGTGTGGTGCACTACTAATAATGGTGAGCCTTCAACAGTCACAGGCCTACACAAACAGTCAATGAATTCCAGGCAGGTGCCCTCTCACCAAAGTAGGCCTTGTCCCGATAACACGTCCCGCTGTCGGTGCCTCGATCACCAGCCTCTCCGCAACTCGCAGTCTCCGGTTCCTCTAACAGCCGCGCTGGATGTCGGTGGGTGGATGACTCCGGTCTCTGGGAAGCGGGAGCTGGTCACACGGAAAAGGATCTCTCCGTAGGCTGAGTGATCCCCCGCAAAAGCTATAGGCCCAGGCTTTGGGCCTAGACGCTCCGCAGCAGGCCTCACACAGACTTCCTGCTTGCTAGAAGGCGAAGTCCAGAGAGAGCGAGCGTAGCTCCTCCCTTGCTTTAAGTAACCTCCCCCAGAAAGCTGTGCGAAGATACAATGCACTTTGGGAGTACAGCTGCACTGTGAGTACCATAGTCTTTTTGATACCCCTGGCAATGAAGTCCATTTCTTCCTGTACCATAAGTTCCACAATGCATTGTTCCATGTAGTTAAACCACAGTTACTGTAATATCATGAATGGACTCCGGAGGGAGCTGGGCTCAATTCTCAAGTTAACAACAGTCTTTAACACGCTATAAAGTGACACCCCGCTACATATATACTAAATAAATTGCAGCTAGCTGAATCACCTGCTGTCAGGGAATCTAGCAGACCAAACTGTGTGACTACACAGAGAAGACCAAAAACGCATGTAAGTGAAATAAAAGGTGTATATTTACAAGGTGACAAACAAGTGAAAACAACCAGTGTACAACCAACAACGAATAGTATATACAAATCAAGGGGAGATACCATAATCGTAAACAAAGCCAGGCCGAGATCATACACCAGGGGATATCAGCAGATGGGTGAGGACGGGAACACAACAGGGCAGGGAGAGGATGGATGGACAGGCTGTGGGGCAGGAATCCAAGATCAACAGGTAATAGAAGGGGCAGGTCCAGGATGGGCTCAGGATAGGATCAGGTCGGGTCAGATGCAGGCTCAGGAGAGAGAGAGAGAGATACCAAGGCGAGCATGCAAGGGCTCGCCGGGTATTTATAGGACGTCACCGCAACGAAAATTCAAGGTCCCCGGAAGGAACGGGCTGTGAGAGCCGGCCGGCTACATGCTATTTACACGCTGATATTATCTTCATACACTGTAAGTGCATGTCTTTTAAAAGTTTTAATAAATTTATACTGGGTTAAGCTATGTTGGCTTTCCTCTTTCATCTTATCACAAGTTCCTGATTGAGGACATACCCACTCAAGGAGCGGGGATACCAGATTGAGCCACCTAGAGACCCGGGCTGAGGTATAAGCCATCTGCTGATATCGATCTCTCTGGGGATCTACCTGTAACAAGCCCCTTTGCTCGCTCGGTTCCACTCTCCCGACACTCCTCTGCTCTACTGGATCATCCGGTGCTCCAGGATTCAAACTACAGCTATGTGCCATTCTAATCCATTTGTGATCGTTCAGAACAAACACCAGGCAGGCTGTATGTAAGTTCAAACAGGAGAGACTTTATTAGAACCAAAATCAAGTCTTATATACAGTAACAGAGGAGGTAACCAGAACATAAATTAACATGAGCTAATTAACTAAATCCTTTAGACAGCCAAGGTGACTCATAGATATGACCTTTCAGGGTAGACATCCCGTCTCCTCGCTCACCTGCTATACAATACACATTATCATAAGTGTAAACATCACACACTTAGCAGGGTCAATTAGCACAGAGGACAGACAGATGGCTGGAGGTGATGTCTTTAGCATATCCTTAGAGTGAACGTGTGACCGTCCCAACAGTATGAATCAGTCACTCTAATATGGCATATACAGGGTCCCCAGAGTCTGTGTGTCTTGGGGGGACATGGACCTGAATCCAAAGTAACACCCCCTCAAGGGTCCCCAGGCATA
This sequence comes from Rana muscosa, assembly GCA_029206835.1. Taxonomy (NCBI): domain Eukaryota; kingdom Metazoa; phylum Chordata; class Amphibia; order Anura; family Ranidae; genus Rana; species Rana muscosa. The sequence goes on along the minus strand of CM055128.1, from coordinate 202,569,938 downwards.
CAGCTCACAAAGAGCACCGTTCCCCCAAATGCCAGGGCCCATGGTCGCAAGGCAAGAGGCTTGCATTCAGTCCCCTCCAAAAGCCTCTGTCCCGGCTAGGTCTGTCACACTACCCTTCTGGTAAGCGGCAGTCATTTTGAAGGAGGTGGATACCCTTTTCTGTCTATCACAGAGCACTATTCTTGGGTTCTCAAGTTTGATGTCACGGATTTCAAGAACTTTTTGAAACTCAAATCGTATTGGTGTTGCATTGAAGAGTCACAGGATTTCAGACTATGTATCAATTTGGACATCCGATTGTGATTTATATATATATGGACTATAGGTATATAGAAGTGTAGTCTTTGTAGGGATTGGTGCAGCTGTGTTCAGGAGACTGGGTGCGCTCCCAACTGCATAGACTGGCTTCTGTTGGATTTCATCATTCTACATATATGAACTATATTAAGGTCATTCATTGATCTTCACCTTATATAAATTTTGGTTTACTTATATTGCGCAGCATATTTTTATACAATTTATAAGACTGCAGTGATTGTCTTCATGTGACAGCTGAGCGGCGGAAGTGCTGCCTGCCCTACACTGCCGGAATACACCCGCTGGTGGACGCCGGTACTACGGCCCATGGTTCAGGCATTACCACCTGCAGGTGAGATCCTCTATCAAAGATACTGGCTGCAAGAGGACACCTGCTGGTGGACACTAGTACTGCAATCCATAGGAACAACAGCGCCACCAGCGGGTGAAGCCTTTCCTGACACCTGCCTGAAGTATATTAGAAACAGTACACCAGGAACGGTCTGCAGTCAGATCTAGCTAAACTGCATACAGTGTATATACAGTATATATATTGTGACAGCAGGAAGGTAAAGTCACCTGGTTGCATCCAGGGGGGTAGATATATTTCGCCCAGATTCAGGCTTTACGCCGATTTATACAGCTAGGTGGAGAGTTGTATAAGCCCAGCTGAGACTAGTGGGCTCATTGATGACTCATACCTCTAGGGAGAGGGCTGGGCGTCGTGCAGACAGGGAGTTGATGAGTCCAGCTGAACCTTGTCAGCTCATTTAGGCCTCTATAAGAAAGCCCAGATTCATTAGATGTTAGCTCATGCCTGGAAGCAGACCTGTGTGGACTGTCTAGGGAGAGTGAACCCCTGTGCGGTGAGAGAAAGCCTGTGTGGCTATATTTTGCTTGGACATTTAAAACCAGGGACTAGGACAGCACTAGGCTGATCCCAGTCGTTAGTTAGGAAACCTGTAAGTTTAGTCAGAGGTCAAGTTGACCAGGATTTATTTTGTGTTTGTTTTTTTTGCCTTGCTGTGTTTTTGTCACTGTAAATGGAAAATAAACCGCACCTTTTTTGATTTTGAAAACCACAACCTCCGTCTGCTGGGCCTGTTTTTGGGTGGGGAGCCCATCCCGGGGGTCACACATACCCGCTGCCGAGCTAGCCCCCTCACAGTTGGTGGAGAACCAGTGGCAGTTTTTTTTTAAGCCAGCATGGAGGAGATACTGAAACAGCTGGCTCTAGCAAATGCCAATCAACAGCAGACAAATGCAGGTTTGCAAAGGAGCCTTGCAGCCCAGCAGCAAGCTCATCAACAGAGCCTTGCAACTTTACAACAGAGTCTGGAGGCTCAGCAACAAGCCCAACAGCAATCTGAGGCCCGCTTCATAGACCTGTTGCAGAAGCAAGAGCAGAGACTACAACAACAGATGGAAGCAGTAATGCAGCAACGTCCGCAGACCGGTGAGGAAAGCCGTCCCACTAATACCGCGTCCTTTGGGGTGAGTCGTTTATTGACAAAAATGACTGGAGAGGATGATCCAGAGGTATTTTTGACCACATTTGAAAGGACCGCTGAAAGAGAAAAGTGGCCTGAGGAGCAGTGGGCTGGACTGGTGGCTCCTCTGTTAACGGCTGAATCGCAGAAAGCTTACTATGACCTAGAGCCTGACCAAGCAAAAGACTATGTGATGCTAAAAGCTGAAATATTGGCAAGGCTGGGTGTCACCCTGGCTGTCCGGGCTCAGCGTGTGCATAACTGGACTTTCCAGCTTGGAAAACCCCCCAGGTCTCAAATGTATGATCTCATTCACCTGAGCAGAAAGTGGCTACAGCCAGAGACTTTGTCCGCACCAAAGATTGTGGAACGTGTTGTAATGGATCGGTTTTTGAGAGCTCTTCCTACTGCCATCCAAAAGTGGGTAAGCCATGGAGACCCAGAGACGGCCGATGGTCTTGTGGATCGTGTGGAGAAATACTTGGCTACAGAGAACCTGACGGCCTCTTCCAGAGACACTCGGACTTTCCACCCTAAGACCAGACCATCCCCAGGGGCGGATAAGATGATTCCAAGGGGTAAGGGTGGAGAGAGTGAGAGGGTGGGAGCTCTACCCCAAGTTTGGCGAGAACAGCCTGGGAAATCAGCGGCTCAAGAGGCGGCAAGAAGGATCATTTGCTACCGCTGCCGGCAAGCGGGACATATTGCAGCAAATTGCCCGGTTTTGGAGGAACCCATGCAGTGTGACTTTCTGACGGGCAGACGTCAGTCGCTGTGTGCGACAGTCGCGTGCACTGCCATTCGGGGAACTGAGAAACATTTATGCAAAATGTGTATTAATGGTAGAAATGTTGTGGTATTGCTGGATTCAGGTAGCCTTGTGACCCTGATAAAGGCTGAGTTAGTTAAAACAGAGGTCTCTGGGAATAGCAAGGTAGCCGTTATTTGTGTGCATGGGGACACCCGAGAGTATCCAGTGACTACAGTGTGTTTCGAGACCCCCAAAGGTACCCTTTCTCATCCAGTGGGCTTAGTGTCTCAGTTACCGCATGACGCCATTGTGGGAAGGGATTTTCCGAAGTTCTGGGAACTGTGGGATGATCATGAGCCCCCCACTGGTGCCCCTATGTACCAGGAATATGATAGCCAGAACTCCTCTGAGAGTGGTGAGGACTCTCCCGAATTTCCCTTGTCAGTATTGGCAGGGGAGACTCAAGAAACTGGAGAGGAGCCCACCTCCTCAGACGAAAACCTACCGTCTGTGGAGTTTTCTGATCTTGAGGTTCACAGGGAAAACTTTGCCACAGAACAGTTGAAAGACCCCGCCCTAATAAAGGCACGGGAAAACGTAGTGAAAATAGATGGCGAGTTAGTGAACCCAGATAATACCTGCACTTACCCATACTTCAGCGTAGAGAAGGACCTACTGTATCGGGTGGCAAAAAGGGCAGAAGAAACCGTTGAGCAGCTGGTGGTGCCCAAACCTTACAGGAAGTTGGTGTTGGAGTTGGCCCATGGGCACATTCTTGGAGGTCATCTGGGGACAGAGAAAACCCGAGAGAGGGTATTACAGAGATTCTATTGGCCTGGGGTGATGAAGGACATAGAAAATTATTGTTCCTCCTGCCCTGTGTGTCAGAGGTCGGCCCCGATGCCACACTTCCGTAGCCCGCTGGTCCCTCTACCCATCATTGAGGTCCCGTTTGAGAGAATCGCAATGGATTTGGTAGGTCCTATAATCAAGTCCGCTAGGGGGCACCAGTACATATTGGTTATAATGGACTATGCCACCCGTTATCCAGAAGCGATCCCTCTCAGAAATACCTCGGCCAAAACCATAGCCAAAGAGCTATCTCTTGTTTTTAGCCGGGTGGGTATTTGTAAAGAACTGCTTACGGACCAAGGTACACCCTTTATGTCCCGGGTTATGAAGGAGCTGTGTAAATTGTTCAAAGTGACGCAATTACGTACATCTGTGTATCACCCCCAAACCGATGGGCTGGTTGAAAGATTCAACAAAACCCTAAAACAAATGTTGAAGAAAGTGGTGGATAGGGATGGAAAGGATTGGGACTGTCTACTTCCTTATTTGATGTTTGCTATTAGGGAGGTGCCCCAATCCTCTACGGGATTCTCCCCCTTTGAGTTACTGTATGGGAGACACCCAAGAGGGCTGTTGGATATTGCCAAGGAAACTTGGGAAAGTGAGAGTTCTCCCCACAGGAGTGTGATTGAGCATGTCGCCCTGATGCAAGATCGAATTGCACAGGTAATGCCCATCGTGAAGGAACATTTGGCCCAAGCGCAGTTGGCACAGCAGAGAGTGTACAACCGTGGAGCCAAGACCCGTACCTTTTCCCCGGGGGATAGGATATTGGTACTTGTCCCTACGGTTGAAAGTAAATTCCTTGCCAAATGGCAAGGCCCCTACGAGATAATGGAAAAAGTGAGCGAAGTGAATTACAAGGTCAGACAACCAGGAAGGCGAAAGCCCGAACAGATCTATCACGTTAATCTGTTGAAAGCCTGGAGGGATAGAGAGTCCCTAGTCGCAGACACTTGGTCACCAGCTCAAACTGGTTGCGTGATTCCTGAGGTTGGAATCGCAGCCACCTTGTCACAACCCCAACAACAGGAGGTTAAGGAGTTTGTGCTTCGCAACAAGGAGGTATTCTCTGAGCTGCCGGGACAAACATCTGGGGTAGAGCATGACATTATTACCCCGCCCGGTGAAAGGGTGAAGTTAAAACCCTATCGGATCCCAGAGGCCCGACGGGAGGCAATACGGGAGGAAGTACAGAAAATGCTGAACTTAGGGGTGATAGAGGAGTCCCAAAGTGATTGGTCTAGTCCCATTGTGTTGGTGCCTAAACCGGATGGGAGCTGGCGATTTTGTAACGATTTTCGTCAGTTGAACAAAGTTACAAAATTTGACACCTACCCCATGCCACGTATAGATGAGTTGATCGACCGGCTGGGAACAGCCCGATACATGACGACTCTTGACCTCACAAAAGGGTATTGGCAAATCCCCCTGGCCAAGTCAGCCAAAGAGAAAACCGCATTTGTAACCCCAGACGGGGCGTTCCAATATAAAAGAATGCCGTTCGGGTTACAGAATGCGCCGGCCACATTCCAGCGGAAAATGGACCAGATGCTGAGGCCCCATCGGAAGTATGCTGCGGCTTACCTGGATGACGTAATTGTCCATAGCACAGATTGGGCCTCACATCTGCCAAAAGTGCAAGCAGTCCTGGACTCTGTTCGGGAAGCAGGGTTTACGGCTAACCCCAAGAAGTGTACCATTGGGCAGGAGGAGGCCAAATATCTTGGGTACACCATTGGGAGGGGAGTAATAAAACCCCAACTCAACAAAGTCGAGGCCATCCAGAGTTGGCCACGTCCCAACAGCAAGAAGCAGGTACGAGCCTTTCTGGGAATCGCTGGGTATTATCGGCGATTCATTCCCCACTTTGCTTCTAAGGCTGTGCCCCTAACCAACCTGACGAAGGGGAAAGGGTCGGTCATGATTAAATGGACCCCCGAGGCTGAGGCAGCATTCCAATTCTTGAAACAAGCCTTATGTAGCCAGCCAGTGTTGTACTCACCCGACTTCTCTAAAGACTTTGTCGTACAAAGTGATGCGTCAGATGTGGGGTTAGGAGCAGTATTGTCCCAGGTCTGGAACGGGGAAGAGCACCCAGTCATTTACCTCAGCAGGAAGTTGAAGTCCCATGAGGTAAATTACGCCACCGTTGAAAAGGAGTGTTTAGCGGTGAAGTGGGCTCTAGATTCCCTTCGGTACTACCTGCTAGGTAGGCACTTTGACATGGTTACGGATCACGCTCCGTTAAAGTGGATGGCTCAAAACAAGGAAACAAATAGAAGAGTGAATAGGTGGTTCCTGGCCCTCCAGGAATTCAACTTCACAGTAAAGCATCGCCCTGGCGTTCAAATGGGGAATGTGGATGCTTTGTCTCGAGTACATGAATGCCTGATTGCTGGTGTTCCAACCCCGAGGTTAAAACAAGAGGGGGGGGTATGTGACAGCAGGAAGGTAAAGTCACCTGGTTGCATCCAGGGGGGTAGATATATTTCGCCCAGATTCAGGCTTTACGCCGATTTATACAGCTAGGTGGAGAGTTGTATAAGCCCAGCTGAGACTAGTGGGCTCATTGATGACTCATACCTCTAGGGAGAGGGCTGGGCGTCGTGCAGACAGGGAGTTGATGAGTCCAGCTGAACCTTGTCAGCTCATTTAGGCCTCTATAAGAAAGCCCAGATTCATTAGATGTTAGCTCATGCCTGGAAGCAGACCTGTGTGGACTGTCTAGGGAGAGTGAACCCCTGTGCGGTGAGAGAAAGCCTGTGTGGCTATATTTTGCTTGGACATTTAAAACCAGGGACTAGGACAGCACTAGGCTGATCCCAGTCGTTAGTTAGGAAACCTGTAAGTTTAGTCAGAGGTCAAGTTGACCAGGATTTATTTTGTGTTTGTTTTTTTTGCCTTGCTGTGTTTTTGTCACTGTAAATGGAAAATAAACCGCACCTTTTTTGATTTTGAAAACCACAACCTCCGTCTGCTGGGCCTGTTTTTGGGTGGGGAGCCCATCCCGGGGGTCACACATACCCGCTGCTGAGCTAGCCCCCTCACAATATATATATATATATATATATATATATATATATATATATATATATATACACATACATACATACATACATACATACACACACAACCCGGGATGTATATATATACTAAATACCGTATTTATCGGCGTATAACACGCACTTTTTTCCCCTTAAAATCAGGGGAAAATCGTGGGTGCGTGTTATACGCCGATACTCCGTCGAATTCCCCTGCTGAAAACGAGCGAGCGGAGCCGAAGCCGAAGTACAATCGGCTTTACTCGGCTCCTCTCGCAGTCCCGCCCATCTCTGACTGCGCCGCTGACATAGAGAAAGCCGAGTGTACTTCGCCTAGTCTCGGCTCCTCTCGCAGTCCTGCCTGTGACTGTGAGCAGACACGAGTCTAGCCGAAGTACACTCGGCTTTCTCCGTCAGCGGCGCAGTCAGTGGAGATGGGCGGAACTGCGAGAGGAGCCGAGTCCAGCCGAAGTACACTCGGCCCCGCTCGCTCCTCTCCACAGAAATCGGCGCCAAATTTTAAAAACCGCCGGGACTGACACGATCGCAAAGGCACTGGGCAAGGCTGCAGATGGACAGATGAACACTGGGCACGGCTGCAGATGGACAGATGGACACTGGGCATGGCTGCAGATGGACAGATGGACACTGGGCAAGGCTACAGATGGACACTGGGCACGGCTGCAGATGGACAGATGGACACTGGGCAAGGCTGCAGATGGACAGATGGACACTGGGCAAGGCTGCAGATGGACAGATGGACACTGGGCACGGCTGCAGATGGACAGATGGACACTGGGCATGGCTGCAGATGGACAGATGGACACTGGGCAAGGCTACAGATGGACACTGGGCACGGCTGCAGATGGACAGATGGACACTGGGCAAGGCTGCAGATGGACACTGGGCAAGGCTGCATGCTGCATTTAAATGTAAGTTTTTTTTCCTTGAATTTCCCTCCTAAAAGTTTTTTTCCTTAAAATTCCCTCCTAAACTTGGGGTGCGTGTTATACGCCAGTGCGTGTTATACGCCGATAAATACGGTACACTGCAGTTAACTGAATCGCCTGCCTGCTCAAACGAAATGAAATGACACTCTCTCTCAGTGTCAGGGGGATGCCATACACATAGACATCCAATACAGGTGATCAGATCGTTGGGCTGCACTTAAGGAATCAGGAACAGAGTAAGTGAAAATATATATATTTATTGAAGTGTAATCAAACAACAGCAAACCATAAACAAGAAATGAGTACAAAGAGAACACAACAAACACCAAAACACCTAATCTAACTATCTACATAATATATACAAGTTAAGGAAACACACATACATATGCAATGCAGGGACGAGAGACAAGGGGAGCAGAAGTCCAGGTACTGGGAGCAGTCAGCAAGGGGGAGCTGGAAGCAGATATCAGGGGACAGGTCTCAGGAACAGGATACAAGAAACGGAGTCCAGGACAAGGCAGCAAACAGATCAGGTTCAGGCAAACAGATCAGGTTCATGCAAACAGATCAGGTTCATGCAAACAGATCAGGTTCATGCAAACAGATCAGGTTCAGGCAGGGACAAGGCTTACAGAAGGAATTCTGGAGCATTGAGCCTTGGTTAAGGGCGGACTTATATAGTCCAGCAGACCCAGATCAGGTGTGTTTGATGGCTGTTTGAAAGTCTTGGCAGGGAGACACCCGCTGGTGGCCACCAGAACTACACCCACTGGTGCTGAACGCAACAGTGCCACCAGCAGGTGAGCCCAGTAATGACACCATTCCTGACAGTCCCCCCCCCTTAAGGAGTGGCCTCCGGACGCTCCTATCAGTCCTTGGTTTGAGAGTCCGAGGGGATGCGGAAACACCCTAAAAAGTTTCCATACAGAGTCTGCGGACACCTTCGCAATTCCTAGGCCAGAGTCATTTAGTTCACTGGGGGACGTGCCACCAGAGTCTGAAAATAGGACATGCACCCCACCACCAGGGTCAGGAAGTTTAGATGCGGAAATGAAAATTAGCAGGGCAACGGGCAAGAACCCATTGGAGGCAGACCACACAGGGGCAATACATTCAGGCTGGGTGACAAGCAGAATTGAAACAGCGGCAAAAAGGGCATCCATCAGGAAAACATCAGCGGCAAGCTGGGCATCAGGAACAGGTTTAGCAGGGACCATATCATCAGGCTGGGCACCAGGCTCTGGGTCATCAGGCTGGGTAGCAGGCTCCGGGTCATCAGGCTGGGCAGCGGGCAGAGGTACTTCTAGCTGGGCAGAGGGAAAATAACCACCAGGCAGGGTATCAGGAATGGGACCATCAGACAGGGCATCAGGAACAGGACCACCAGGAACTGGATCGTCAGGCTGGGTACCAGGTACGGGATCACTAAGCAGATCATCGGGCACCAGAACAACAGGCTGGACAGCAGGCACCGAAACATCAGACTGGAAAGAGGGTACCGGAACATCAGACTGGAAAGCGGGCACCGGATCATCAGACTGGAAATCGGGCACCGGATCATCCGACTGGAAAGCGGGCACATCAGACTGGACAGCAGATACAGGCACTGGCACAATGGGCTGGACAGCGGGCACTGGAACATCAGAATGAACAGCGGGCACCGGAACATCGGGCTGGGCAGCGGGCACATCAGACTGGACAGCGGGCACCAAATCAGGCTGGACAGCAGGCACCAAAACGTCAGACTGGACAGTGGGCACTAGATGGTCAGGCTGGAAAGTGGACACCGGAACATCAGACTGAACAGCAGGCACCGGGGCATCAGACTGAACATCAGACTATACAGCAGGCACTGGAACAGCAGACTGAACAGCGGGCACAGGCACTGGCACAACAGGCTGAACAGCAGACACTGGAACATCAGACTGGAAGGCAGGCACATCAGACTGGATGGCAGGTACTGGAACATCAGACTGGAAGGCAGGCACATCAGACTGGGAAGCAGGCACATCAGGAACTTCAAACCGGGCAGCAGGTACTGAAGTTTCAGACTGGGCAGCAGGCACAGGCGCTGGCACATCAGGCAGAACAGCAGGTGCATCGGACTGGATAGCAGGTACTGGAACTTCAAGCCAGGCAGCAGGTACTGTAACTTCAGACTGGGCAGTAGGCACAGGTGCTGGCACATCAGGCAGAACAGCAGGTATCGGAACATAAGGCTGGAGTGGATTAGCTGGTGTGGAGGCAGGATTGGGTGATGGCAGGATGGTATGGGTTGGGAAAAACTTCTGCTTCTTTTTGGTTTTAGCCACTGAAGATTTGTATGTGGGTACAGGGCTGTAGGTAGTGGAGCGGAAGGATGGTAAAACAGAGGGAGCAGATTTTGAAGGGAGATTTAGTGGAACTGACGGAGGCAACCGAGAAGAAGCAGAGGGGTTAAAGGCAGGGTAGGTGCAGCAGGAGGAAACAGGGTATTGGTACTTCATTGGTAGCAGGGTGTATTGGTGGGCAACTGTGGTTGTTGGGGGTAAAGGAGAGGAAGACATCCCAGCAGGCTGGTATCTAGCCACAGAAATGGGTGGTTGGGAACTGACAGAGGCTGAGTTCAACAAGCTTGACCAGGCCTGTAATGATTGCACAAAATCAGGTTTGCACACTGCTCGTCTGACCAGAGACTGCACTGAATCAATACATTTTGCAAGCACCTGTTGAAGACAAGCTGAGTACTGCTCAAAGAAAAAGGCTCAGGCCTGGTTCACACTGGGGCGACAAACGCTCCGACATTGGGAGCTCATGTCGCATGACGTGTGAAAATCAATGTTTCCCTATGGGAGCCGTCTTAACTGGTCCGACACATGTCGGTCCGACTTTGAGAATGCTCCCTGTACTACTTTGGTCCGACTTTGATCCAACTTCAGCCCATTGACTATCATTGAAGTCGGATCAAAGTGGGACTGCAGTCTTGCATGATCCGACTTTGGCATGCGACTTGTGCTGTACTGCTCTTGAGGGGGAACTCCAGGCCAAATTTTAAATAAAAAACCGGCATGGGTTCCCCCTCCAGGAGCATACCAGGCCCTTGGGTCTGGTCTGGATTTGAAGGGGCGCCCCTACGCCAAAAAAAACGGCGTGGGGGTCCCCTCAAAATCCAAACCAGACCCTTATCCGAGCACACAACCTGGCCGGCCGCAGGGGAAGAGGGGGGGACGAGAGAGCGGCCCCCCTCCCTCCTGAACCGTACCAGGCCGCATGCCCTCAACATGGGGGGTTTGGTGCTCTGGGGCAGGGGGGGCGACCTGCGACCCCCCACCCCAAAGCACCCTGCCCCCATGTTGATGAGGACAGGGCCTCTTCCCGACAACCCTGGCCGTTGGTTGTCGGGGTCTGCGGGCGGGGGGCTTATCGGAATCCGGGAGCCCCCTTCAATAAGGGGGCCCCCGGATCCCGGCCCCCCCACCCTATGTGAATGAGTATGGGGTACAACGTACCCCTACCCATTCACCTGGTGGAAAAAAATTGCAATAAAAAAAACACACAGCTTTTTAAAGTATTTTATTGCACAGCTCCGGAGGTCTTCTTCCGACTTCGGGGGTCTCCGGTGTCGTCGCCGTGCTCTCCGGTTCTTTCTTCTGCCGGGCCTCCGCTAACTTCTTTTTAGCTCTTTTGCTAGCGGAGGCCCGGTCTTTTCCGTCGCCTTCTTCTTCTCCCGCTCTCCGGTTCTTCTCCCGCTCTCCGGCTCTTTCTTCCGCCGGGCCTCCGCTAACGTCTTTTTAGCTCTTTTGGTAGTGGAGGGGCCGGTCTTCCCGTCGTCGCCGTCGGCATCTTCTTCCCTCTTCTCCTCCTCGATGTTGACGCGTCGCTTCCTCCCGCTGTAATACTGGCTCTCCGCTCCGCATTAATATAGGCTTCTCATGACGTCACAGTCACATGTTCCCATGACATCACAGTCACATGCTCCGGGGCCATGTGCCCCGGAACATGTGACTGTGACGTCATGAGAAGCCTATATTAATGCGGAGCGGAGCGGAGAGCCAGTATTACAGCGGGAGGAAGCGACGCGTCAACATCGAGGAGGAGAAGAGGGAAGAAGACGCCGACGGCGACGACGGGAAGACCGGCCCCTCCACTACCAAAAGAGCTAAAGAAGTTAGTGGAGGGGCCGGCAGAAGGACAACGGAGAGCCGGACGAGACGACGGAGAAGACCGGGCCTCCGTTAGCAAAAGAGCTAAAAAGAAGATAGCGGAGGCCCGGCGGAAGAAAGAACCGGAGAGCGGGAGAAGAACCGGAGAGCGGGAGAAGAAGAAGGCGACGGAGAAGACCGGGCCCTGCTAGCAAAAGAGCTAAAAAGAAGTTAGCGGAGGCCCGGCAGAAGAAAGAACCGGAGAGCGCAGCGACGACACCGGAGACCCCCGAAGTCGGAAGAAGACCCCCGGAGCTGTGCAATAAAATACTTTAAAAAGCTGTGTGGTTTTTTTTATTGCAATTTTTTTCCACCAGGTGAATGGGTAGGGGTACGATGTACCCCATACTCATTCACATAGGGTGGGGGGGCCGGGATCCGGGGGCCCCCTTATTGAAGGGGGCTCCCGGATTCCGATAAGCCCCCCGCCCGCAGACCCCGACAACCAACGGTCAGGGTTGTTGGGAAGAGGCCCTGTCCTCATCAACATGGGGGCAGGGTGCTCTGGGGTGGGGGGGCCGCAGGTCGCCCCCCTGCCCCAGAGCACCAAACCCCCCATGTTGAGGGCATGCGGCCTGGTACGGTTCAGGAGGGAGGGGGGCCGCTCTCTCGCCCCCCTCTTCCCTTGCGGCCTGCCAGGTTGCGTGCTCGGATAAGGGTCTGGTTTTGATTTTATGGGGACCCCCACGCCGTTTTTTCGGCGTAGGGGCGCCCCTTCAAATCCAGACCAGACCCAAGGGCCTGGTATGCCTCTGGAGGGGAACCCATGCCATTTTTTTATTTAAAATTTGGCCTGGAGTTCCCCCTCAAGATTCATACCAAACACAGTGCCTGATATTGGCGGGGATCCAAGTCGGATCCCTGTTCATTGAAAGTCGGACATATGTCGGCTTCATGTCGCAGGGCAAAGTCGGATCCAAAGTAGGACAGATGTCGTGTCGCACTAGTGTGAACCCAGCCTGAGTCATCTTCCAGTAGCCAAACCAAAGACTACCTGACCTGCACTAAAAGGGGGTGTATAGTCATCTCCACTAGAGGCATCAGACAGGGCCAACTCTGCATAGATCTGGATCAATGGTTGCACGTCCTCAAAAAAAAAAAATTATCTTGATCAATAAAAACATAAGCTAGACGGATGCATTCTAACAACTGCTCCCTAGTGTGTTTACTTAATGTCTGATAACAAAAATCTCTGTCATCTGTTGCCAGGAGCGAAAAATACAGAATATCTTCCAGATGCATCTTTAGTAATTTAGCAAATGCTCAGACCCAAATCCCAGGTGCAGCCGATCTGATTGTATGGCTCCAGAATTCTGTCAGGGGGATGCCATACACAGACATCCAATACAGGTGATAAGATTGTTGGGCTGCACAGGAACAGAGTAAGGCCCCTTTCACACTGGGGCGTTTTTCATGCGGTTTAGCGCTAATATTAGCGCTATTATACCGCATGAAAAAATCATGCCCTTTAGCCTTCAATGTGAAAGCCCGAAGGCTTTCACACTGAAGCGGTGCGCTAGCAGGACCGCTCCAAAAGTCCTGCTAGCCACTTCTTTACAGCGGTGAAGGAGCGGTGTGTTCACCGCTCCTTTACCGCGGTCTCCCATTGAAATTAATGGGACAGCACGGTAATACTGTCCGCAAACCGCGGCAATAGCCGCGGTTTGCGGGCGGTATTAACCCTTTTTCGGCCGCTAGCGGGGGTTAAATTTACCCCCCTAGCGACCGCATACCGCGGTAAGAACGACGGTATAGCAGCGCTGAAAATCGCGCTGCTATACTGCCACCGCTCCTGCCCGCCCCAGTGTGAAAGGGGCCTAAGTGAAAATATATATATATTTATTGAAGATAAAGACACACGTGTAATCAAACAACAGCAAACCATAAACAAGAAGTGGTTACAAAGAGAACACAACAAACCCCAAAACACCTAATCTAACTATCTAACTAATATATACAAGTAAAGGAAACACACATACATGAACAAGGCAGGGACGAGAGACAAGGGGAGCAGAAGGCCAGGTACTGGGAGCAGTCAGCAAGGGGGAGCTGGAAGCAGGTATCAGGGGACAGGTCTCAGGGACAGGATACAAGAAACGGAGTCCAGGACAAGGCAGGAAACGGATCAGGTTCAGGCAAACAGATCAGGTTCAGGCAGGGACAAGACTTACAGAAGGAATTCTGGAGCATTGAGCCTTGGTTAAGGGTGGGTTTATATAGTCCAGCAGACCCAGATCAAGATGGTTTGAAAGTTTTGGCGGGGAGACACCCGCTGGTGGCCACCAGAACTACACCCACTGGTGCTGAACGCAACAGTGCCACCAGCAGGTGAGCCCAGTAATGACACCATTCCTGACACTCAGTCAATGCCAGCAACACACTACACGAGGCCGACGTGCAGGCGGCCTTATATAGTGTGGGGCGTGGACTTAACCCCCTGAGCCATAATTGGCCAAAGGCACCCTGCCTTTGGCCAATTATGGCTCTCTTTGCTGACGGCGCTGTGATTGGCCAAAGCATGCGGGTCATAGTGCATGCTTGGCCAATCATCAGACAGCAATGTACTGCGATGTCGCAGTGCATTATGGGGCGTGATGCGCCGCTCGAATTTGGCACGAACGCCCCATAATGTTCGTATTTCGACGAACGAGCGAACAGCCAATGTTCGAGTCAAACTCATGCTCGACTCAAACATAAAGCTCATCCCTAGTTCCTACTAAGTAGGAACAACGATAGGTCCCCTCACCTAGTCAGTCCTATCCCCTCACAGTTAGAACACCTTAAGGAAACACACATTTAACTCCTCCATCGCCCCCTAGTGTTAACCCCTCTTCTCCCAGTGACATTTATACAGTAATCAGTGCATATTTATAGCACTGATCGCTGTATAGATGTTAATGGTCCCAAAAATGTGTCAAAAGTGTCCGATCTGTCCGTCACAATTTTGCAGTACCGCTAAAAATCGCAGATCACCGCCAATACTAGTAAAGAAAAAATTTTAAAAATGCCATAAATCTTTCCCATAGTAGACACTATAACTTTTGCGCAAACCAATCCATATATGCTTATTGCGATTATTTTTTTTTACCAAAAATATGTAGAAGAATACATATCGGCCTAAACTGATGAAGAATTATTTTTTTAAATTGGGGATATTTATTATACCAAAAAGTTAAAAATAAATATTTTTTTCCAAAATTGTCTTTCTTCTTTCGTTTATAGCGCAAAAACTAAAAACCACAGAGGTGATCAAATACCACCAAAAGAAAGCTCTATTTGTGGGGGTAGGGGAAAAACACAAAATTTGGTTGGGTACAGCGTCGCATGACAGCGCAATTATGAGTTAAAGCGACTTAGTGCCAAATTGTAAAAAGTGCTCTGGTCAGGAAGGGGGTAAAATATTCTGGGGCTGAAGTCGTTAATTTTGCAAGTAAACAGTCTCTACTCCCATAATTTACAACATTAAAAAAAATCCAAGGACACTGTTTTTGCTGTGCATTCTGCAAGCCAATATTGGCAGAGAATGTACTTTAATGGTGGAGCATTCGTTTAAAAAGGGTGTGGTTCTACAAAAGGCACATTGTTAACCTATTATAATTTACATTAACATTTTGCATATATAAGACGATTTATTATAATAAGACAAGAAACACAGCCAAAAAGGTATTGTTCAATAGTAAATGATTGATGTATTTGTTTAGCTAGCTACAACTTTAAGTCTGTGTACATTGTATTTAAAGTATGACACTTCAACAGCTCTTGCAGAGAATACAGTGATAAACCCCAATTATACTGCAAAAATGTTTGGAATAAAATATTTAGAAAGTATAATTTGACACTGAGGGGTTGATTTACTAGAGGCAAATAGACTGTGCACTTTAAGTGCAGTTGCCCTCTGCAAGTGCAGTTGCTCCAGAGCTTAGTAAATGAGGAAAGGCTTCAGATTGCAAGGAGTTCCCAATCACATGCAAGAAAAATAAATAAAAAATGCATTTTTGCTTGCACATGATTGGATGATGGAAGTCATCAGAGCTTCTGCTCATTTACCAAGCTCGGGAACAACTGCACTTTGCAAAGTGCACAGTCTTTTTGCCTTTAATAAATAAACCCCTGACTGTTCTGCTGAGTACTGCAACAAGTGTTGTGGCTGCTGATGCAAAATGCCCGTCGCTCAAAAAAGTACAGGAGCTCCTTTTTTGGCAGATTACAGGGGTTTTCTGCTTTTTACATTGGTGACTTTTTGACCTGTACAAAATCGCGTGACTTTCTGCCTGAAAAAGATACGCTCAGGTTTGAATGCAGCCTTAGGAGGCAAACTCTTAACTACATAGATCCATGGTGGAAATCTTTACTAAACTAACAGATACCATTCTTGTACCCACAAAATACTCCTCAATTACCTTCCACAATTGAGAGCCTCACTGACACTTCTAAACCTAAAAAATCATATTGAAAAAATGTAACAGAATATGGGTAGAGACCTTAAATTTATGCCTCGCACACACATTAAAATTTAGTTGGGCTCTTTTTGTAGCCATAAGTGTTAGGGTTAGTTTATTTAGAGTTAGTTGGCAGAGCTCTAAGAGCTAAGTCTCTGTCGCCTCCTCCTGACTTCTAGAACTGCTGGAGATTTCCAGAACTTAGAGGGCGGAGGGGCAGAGATGAGGCCTAAATATTTATGGAGTCTCCCCCAATCTCTGGGTAAGGATGGCCCAGAAGGTGGAGAGATAGACCATAGGTATTCTGGAGCCTGCCATGTCAGAGCAGGATCCAGTCGTCTGGAGGGGACCCCTGTGCTGGGGGGCAGAGAGGAAGAGAGAGAGAGAGCAGCAGAGGAAGCTTCACACTAGTGATGAGCCGAACACCCCCGGGTTCGGTTCGCACCAGAACCCGCGAACGGACCGAAAGTTTGCACGAACTTTAGAACCCTATTAAATACAATGGATGCGAACGTTCGAAATCTAAAGTGCTAATTATAACGACTATTATGCATGTTATTGTCCTAAAAAGGGTTTGGGAACCCGGGTTCTGCACCAGGGGACATGTATCAATGCAAAAAGAAGTTTTAAAAACGGCCGTTTTTCTGGAGCAGTCATTTTAACCACTTAACGACCGCCCACTGTAAATATACGTCGGCAGAATGGCACCGACAGGCAGAATCACGTACATATACGTGATTGCCTTTGTATAGTTGGGGGGTCCGATCGGACCCCCTTCTTTACAGTGGGTGGTCGTTTTACCTTCGGGAGCGATCCGGCATGAGGGGACGGCCGTTCGATTCTGGCCACCCCCTCTCGATCGCTCCCGGCGAATGAGAGAGCTTCCCCTGCCTGCCAGGAAGGAGGAAGTGATGTCATCTCTCCTGGGGCGCTCACATATACCGAGCGCCGTACAGGAGAAGATGCCAGGTTAGTGCACACAACACTACACTGACACCAGGACACATAGGCACATAAATCGCCCCCCCCAGGCCCCCCCAGACACCCCCAGATCAGCCCCCGCAGCCCCCAGTCACAGTGTCACTGATTGCAGTGACCATTTATTTAGTGATCACTGCAATCAGTGACATTTGTGACTGTAAAAGTGTCACTACATTTCGTTTTAGGTCCAGTGTAGCCCCCTAACCCCCCCAATAAAGGTTTAACCCCCTGATCACCCCCCAGATAACCCTTTCACCCCCTAGCACCGCCGTCACTAAGCAATCATTTTTCTGATCGATGTCTTAGCGTCGGTGATGCTGATCGGTAGCCAGTAATTTTTTTTAGGTTCGCCGCAGGTTTTTATAGCGTCGGGTACCCCCATATATTACCTAATGAAGGTTTAACCCCCTTGATCGCCCCCCAGGTAACCCTTTCACCCCCTATCACCACTGTCACTAAGTTATAATTTTTCTGGTCGATGTCTTAGCGTCGGCGATGCTGATCGGTAGCCAGTAATTTTTTTTAGGTTCGCCGCAGGTTTTTATAGCGTCGGGTACCCCCATATATTACCTAATAAAGGTTTAACCCCCTTGATCACCCCCCAGGTAACCTTTTCACCCCCTAGCACCGCCGTCGCTATGCGATCATTTTTCTGATCGATGTCTTAGCGTCGGTGATGCTGATCGGTAGCCAGTAATTTTTTTTAGGTTCGCCGCAGGTTTTTATAGCGTCGGGTACCCCCATATATTACCTAATAAAGGTTTAACCCCCTTGATCGCCCCCCCAGGTAACCCTTTCACCCCCTATCACCACTGTCGCTAAGCAATCGTTTTTATGATCGTTGTCTTAGTGTCGGTGATGCCGATAGGTAGCCAGTAATTTTTTTTTAGGTTCGCCGTCAGGTTTTTATATAGCGTCAGGTACCCCCATATATTACCTAATAAAGGTTTTAACCCCCTAATTGCCCCTAGTTAACCCTTTCACCAGTGATCATCATATAAGTGTTACGGGTGACGCTGGTTAGTTAGTTTGCTTTTTATAGTGTCAGGGCACCCGCCGTATATAACCCAATAAAGGTTTAACCCCCTGATCGCCCGGCGGGTGATATCAGTTAGGTTTTAGCGTCAGAGAGGGTCTGCGTCACACCCCAGGCAGCGTCAGGTTAGTGCCAGTAGCGCTAACACCCACACGTGAAGCATACACCCCCCTTAGTGGTATAGTATCTGATCAGCTCAATATCTGATCTGATCAGATCTATACTAGCGTCCCCAGCAGTTTAGGGTTCCCAAAAACGCACTGTTAGTGGGATCAGCCCAGATACCTGCTGGCACCTGCATTTTGCCCCTCCGTCCAGCCCAGGCCACCCAAGTGCAGTATCGATCGATCACTGTCACTTGCAAAACACAACACACATAACTGCAGCGTTCGCAGAGACAGGCCTGATCCCTGCGACTCCAGTGCTGTAGGAGGTGATTTCACCACCACAGTTAAAAAAAAAAAGCAAATATGCCGAAGCATTGGGGCAGCAGGAGCGGAGGAGCGATTTTGCTCCTAATGCCGCGTATATACGGTCGAAATTCCGACGGAGGCTTGCCCGTGGAAAAGTCTGACCATGTGTACGCGGCATAACTTTTGCGAGAAGATGCCCCCATGCTTCGGCATATATAAATGGTGCATGTATGCCCATCATTGGAAGTGGGTGGATGAAGGGCGGTATTCTAATGGTGGGCATACCCACCGATCAATCTTTTTTTTTCGTTCAGCCAACAGGCTGCATGAAAAAAAAGATTACAATACATGTCCAACAAGGACCAGCAACGTACTGGTATGTTGCTGGACTTTGAATGTTTATACCAGAATGATGCCTGCGGGTTTAGGTATCATCTTGGTATCATTCTTTTCAGCCAGCGGCCGGCTTTCATGTAAAAGCAATCCTAGTGGCTAATTAGCCTCTGGACTGCTTTTACAAGCAGTGGGAGGGAATGCCCCCCCCCGGATATAAAAAGCGCCATTGGGAAATTGGGAAAGCATTTTATCACACCGATCTTGGTGTGGTCAGATGCTTTGAGGGCAGAGGAAAGATCTAGGGTCCAATAGACCCCAGTTTTTTCAAAAAAGAGTACCTGTCATTACCTATTGCTATCATAGGGATATTTACATTCCCTGAGATAACAATAAAAGTGATAAAAATAAATAAATATGGAAGCAACAGTTTAAAAATAAAATAAAAAAGCAAAATTAATAATAAAAAAAAAAAAAAAAAAAAAAAAAAAAAAAAAAAAGCACCCCTGTCCTGCCCTGCTCTTGCCCAATGGCGAACGCAAGCGTCGGTCTGGCGTCATATGTAAACAGCAATTGCACCATGCATGTGAGGTATCACCGCGAAGGTCAGATCGAGGGCAGTAATTTTAGCAGTAGACCTCCTCTGTAAATCTAACGGGGTAACCTGTAAATGCTTTTAAAGGCTTTTAAAAATGTATGTAGTTTGTCGCCAATGCGCGTTTGTGCGAAATTTTAAAGCATGTCGTGTTTGGTATCTATGTACTCGGCCTAAGATCATCTTTTTTATTTCATCAAACATTTGGGCAATATAGTGTGTTTTAGTGCATTAAAATTAAAAAAGTGTATTTTTTCCCAAAAAAATGCGTTTGAAAAATCGCTGCGCAAATACTGTGTAGAAAAAAAAAATGCAACACCCACCATTTTATTCTGTAGGGCCTTTGCTTTAAAAATATATATAATGTTTGGGGGTTCAACATAATTTTCTTGCAAAAAAAAATATGTTTTCATGTAAACAAAAAGTGTCAAAAAGGGCTTTGTCTTCAAGTGGTTAGAAGAGTGGATGTAAGCTTCCTAATGTTGTGTATAAAATGCCAGAACAGTTCAAACCCCCCCCAAATGACCCCATTTTGGAAAGTAGACACCCCAAGCTATATACTGAGAGGCATGTCGAGTCCATGGAATATTTTATATGTTGACACAAGTTGCGGAAAAAATACAATTTTTTTTTTTTTTTTGCACAAAGTTGTCACTAAATGATATATTGCTCAAACATGCCATGGGCATATGTGGAATTACACCCCAAAATACATTCTGTTGCTTCTCCTGAGTACGGGGATACCACATGTGTGAGACTTTTTGGGAGCCTAGCCGCGTACGGGACCCCAAAAACCAAGCACCGCCTTCAGGCTTTCTAAGGGTGTCAATTTTTGATTTCACTTCTCACTGCCTATCACAGTTTCGGAGGCCATGGAATGCCCAGATGGCACAAAACCCCCCCAAATGACCCCATTTTGGAAAGTAGACACCCCAAGCTATTTGCTGAGAGGTATTGTGAGTATTTTGCAGATCTCGCTTTTTGTCACAAAGTTTTGAAAATTGAAAAAAAAAAGAAAGAAAAAAAAAAATGTTCTTTCTTCATTTTCAAAAACAAATGAGAGCTGTAAAATACTCACCATGCCTCTCAGCAAACAGCTTGGGGTGTCTACTTTCCAAAATGGGGTCATTTGGGGGGGTTTTGTGCTATTTTGGCATTTTATGGCCTTCAAAACTGTGATAGGTAGTGAGGAGTGAAATCAAAAATTTGCGCCCTTAGAAATCCTGAAGGCGGTGCTTGGTTTCCGGGGTCCCGTACGTGGCTAGGCTCCTAAAAAGTCCCACACATGTGGTATCCCCGTACTCAGGAGAAGCAGCAGAATGTATTTTGGGGTGCAATTCCACATATAACCATGGCATGTGTGAGCAATATATCATTTAGTGACAACTTTTTGTAATTTTTTTTTTTTTTGTCATTATTCAATCACTTGGGACAAAAAAAAAAATATTCAATGGGCTCAACAGGCCTCTCAGCAATTTCCTTGGGGTGTCTACTTTCTAAAATGGGGTCATTTGGGGGGGTTTTGTACTGCCCTGTCATTTTAGCACCTCAAGAAATGAGATAGACAGTCAAATTAAAAGCTGTGTAAATTCCAGAAAATGTACCCTAGTTTGTAAATGCTATAACTTTTGCGCAAACCGATAAATATACGCTTATTGACATTTTTTTTACTAAAGACATGTGGCTGAATACATTTTGGCCTAAATGTATGACTAAAATTGAGTTTATTCGATTTTTCTTATAACAAAAAGTAGAAAATATCATTTTTTTTCAAAATTTTCGGTCTTTTTCCGTTTATATCGCAAAAAATAAAAATCGCAGAGGCAATCAAATACCATTAAAAGAAAGCTCTATTTGTGGGAAGAAAAGGACGCAAATTTCGTTTGGGTACAACATTGCATGTCCGCACAATTTACAGTTAAAGCAGCGCAGTGCAAAATTCTGAATTCACCTCTGGTCCTTTAGCTACCAAATGGTCCGGGGCTTAAGTGGTTAATGATGCAAGAAGGGAAAAAAAAAAAGTCAAATATTCCTTTAAATATCGTACCTGGGGGGTGTCTAAAGTATGCCTGTGAAGTGCCACGTGTTTCCCGTGTTTAGAACTGTCCCTGCACAAAATTACATTTCTAAAGGAAAAAAAGCCATTTAAAACTGCTTGCGGCTTTAATGTAATGTCTGGTCCCGGTAATATGGATGAAAATCTTTAAGAAAAATGGCATAGCTACCCCATGACCCCCCCCCCCACCCCAGCCCATTACCAGCCCCTTTGGGTCTTGTATGGATATTAAGGGGAACCCCGCACACAAAATAAAAAAGGCCCTATATACTCTGAACAGCCGTATACAGGCGGTGCATACAAGACAGGGACTGTAGGTTTGTTCTTATGTAGAATCTGTTTGTAATTTTGAACAGGTACATTGTTTAAGTGTAGCTCCAGCCAAAAAATATATTTTTAAGCTTTTTGGAAAACATAGGGAAGGGTTATCACCCCTGTAACATTTGTTTTGCTGTCTGTGCAGTGTGCACCTGTTCAGAACAGTTCACCTCACTTTCCGTCCTAATGACAAATGTTTTTTGAAAATTTGGGGTTTTTATTGAAACAAGAATTGGTGATAAAGAATCAGTGGAGAGGAGACACTTTTTTTCCCATATTAACTCTTACAGGAGAGAATTTGCCTTCCTAGGGGTAGATTTCCTCTCACTTCCTGTTGTATCCTTCCGTTTGCAAGGAGGAGTCGTTTGTAAGTTGGATGTTTGAAAGTAGGGGCCTGCCGTATATACTCAGCTGAAATTTGCCCCTTACATGTTGGTGTTGCCACAACACTGTGAGCCCTCACAGTTACTCTTGGTGGGCGCATGAATGGGCCCTGCTGTGAATTATTAGATCAAGAATTGTAATTGCATGCCCCTGTTGAACAGGGGCTGAAAAATTGGGCCTTTGGTGGTGGTGGTGGTGGTGGTGTTGACACAACACTGTAAGGCCTCACAGTTAGTCTTGGTGGGCGCAGGAATGGGCCCTGCTGTAAATTATTAGATCAAGAATTGTAATTACATGCCCCTGTTAAACAAGGGCAGAAAAATTGAGCCTTAGGCACTGGTGCCACAACACTGCAACCCCTCACAGATACTGTACTTGGAGCACAGCAATGAGCCCTGTTGCAAAGTATTGCATCAAAAATTGTAATTACACGCCCCTGTTAAACAGGGGCTGAAAAATTGGGCCTTAGCCACTGGTGGCGGCACCCAGAAACAAAAATGTTCTTCCAAGCTATCATCGTCAATCAGATCATTGAGGAGGAGGAGGATAGTCAGTCAACATAACAGGACAAACTCTCAGCATCAGCATCAGTCTTGAAGGGATGTGACATTTGAAAATAAATTAGTCTGTTATATCAGCTTCAGGTGTTTGGTAGCTGGTGGTGATCCAAGACTGGTTCATCTTTATGAAGGTCAGTCGATCAACAGAGTCGGTGGACAGGCGCACCCTGTGATCCGTGACTAATCCTCCAGCAGCACTGAATGTGCGTTCTGAAAGAACGCTGGATGCAGGACAGGCCAGTAGCTCAATTGCATACTGTGCAAGCTCTGGCCAGTGATCCATCCTCAAGACTCAGTAAGCCAGAGGATTTTCGGGGGGGAAGGTGTCCAAGTCTGACCTTGCCCCTAGGTATTCCTGCACCATGTATATCAGACGCTGGCGATGGTTGCTGGAACAGATCATACCTTGGGGCTGCGGACTAAAGAATTGTCTGAACGCTTCGGTCAGACGGCCACCTTCCCCACCGCTCCTTCTTTGACTGACCGAAGCCTCAGCAACTCGTTGTCCAAGACCAGGAGTTTGTAACCTCCCAGTCTCTGGGAACGCGTTGCACAGACCTTTCTGCAAGGCCTCCCGGAGTTGTCTCATCCTCTGCTCCCTCTGCGACGGTAAGATAAGGTCCGCAACCTTACCCTTGTACCGTGGATCAAGGAGAGTGGCCAGCCAGTAATGGTCCCTCTCCTTGATCTGAAGAATACGAGGATCCTTCCGCAGACTTTGCAGGATCAGGGAGGCCATGCAGCGTAGGTTAGCTGAGGCATTCAGTCCGGAGTCCTCTGGGTCACTAAGGACGACATGATCCGCAGCCACCTCCTCCCAGCCACGTACAAGTCCACTGGTTTCTTGGGACTGTAAATCATCCCTAAAAGACTGCTGCTGATGATGCTGAGTGCCAGGCTCCACCTCTATGCTGACACAATCCTCCTCCTCCTCCTCCTCCTCTTCTTCCTGTGCGATGGGTGGGACAGAAGGAACACTGTCTGGGTAAAGGGGGCCTTGAGAGGCAAGGAAGTCCTCCTCTTCCTGCCTCTGTTCTGCCTCAAGTGCCCTGTCCATTATTCCACGCAGCGTATGTTCCAACAGGTGGACAAGAGGTACAGTGTCACTGATGCATGCACTGTCACTGCTCACCATCCTCGTGGCCTACTCAAATGGTGCCAGGACAGTGCATGCATCCCTGATCATGCCCCACTGGCGTGGTGAAAAAAACCCGAGCTCCCCTGACCCTGTCCTGGTGCCGTAGTCGCACAGGTACTCATTGATGGCCCTCTGCTGCGTGTGCAGCCGCTGCAGCATGGCCAACGTTGAGTTCCACCTGGTGGGCATGTCACATATAAGGCGGTTCTTGGGCAGGTTCAACTCCTTTTGCAGCTCAGCCAGGCGAGCACTGGCATTATAAGATCTGCGGAAATGCACACAGACTTTCCTGGCCTGCATCAGGACATCCTGTAAGCCCGGGTACCTGCCCAAGAACCGCTGCACCACCAGGTTAAGGACGTGAGCCACACAGGGCACATGGGTCAGTTGTCCCTGTCGGAGAGCGGAGAGGAGATTGGTGCCATTGTCGCAAACTACCATTCCTGGCTTAAGCTGGCGTGGCGTCAACCACCTCTCGGCCTGCCCCTGCAGAGCAGACAGAACCTCTGCCCCAGTGTGGCTCCTGTCCCCCAAACACACCAGCGCAAGCACGGCATGGCATCTTTTTGCCTGCGTACTTGCGTAGCCCCTTGAACGCCTACGGAGCACCGCTGGTTCCGAGGACAAAGCACAGGAAAAGGCCACGGAGGAAGAAGAAGAGGAGGGGGTGGAGGACAGAGGTGTGTCACAACCAGTAGTAGCATTTTGGAGGCGTGGCGGTGGAACAACCTCCAACACTACTGCACCTTGTCCTGCATCCTTCCCAGCTGCCAAAAGAGTGACCCAATGGGCCGTGAAAGAAAGGTAACGTCCCTGTCCATGCCTGCTGGACCATGAGTCAGCGGTAATATGCACCTTACCGCTGACCGCCCTGTCCAGCGAGGCCAAGACATTGCCTTCCACATGCCGGTAGAGAGCCGGAATCGCCTTCCGTGAGGAAAAAGTGGCGTTTTGGAACCTGCCACTGAGGAACCGCACATTGCACAAACTCACGGAAGGGGGCCGAGTCTACCAACTTTTAGCCAAGCTAGCATTCAACCGCTGGGCATGTGGATGGCTGGGAGTGAACTTCTTTCGACGGTCCAGCAGCTGGGGCAGGAAAATTTGCCTGCTAGAATCGGACGTCGGTGTACTGCTAGCAGAGTGGCCGCAAGTACTTGGCTGTGACACACCTAATTCTACACCTTTAGGGATGAGCTCGGTGTTCGAGTCGAACATAGGTTCGACTCGAACATCGGCTGTTCGCAGCGTTCGGCGAACAACGAACGATTTGGGCCGTTCGCGCCAAATTCGAGTGACGCGAACGGCCCACAATACACTGCGCCATCGCAGTGCAATCCTGGCGCTGTGATTGGCCAAGCATGCACTGTGACCCCGCATGCTTGGCCAATCACAGCGCCGGCAGCGAGGAGAGCAATTATTGCTGAGGGGGTTTAGTATACGCCCCACACTATAAAAGGCCGCCAGCGCGGCGGCCTCGTGTAGTGTGTTCCGGCGCAGGGAAAGAGAAGGATAGGCAGGGACAGTGTCATATTTTTTCTTTGCTAAACCTTGTGTGTAGGGACAGAGAAGCATAGGTAGGGAGAGTGTCAGTGTCATATTCTTTGCTAAACCTTGTTTGTAGGGACAGAGAAGGATAGGCAGGGAGAGTGTCAGTTTCATATTCTTTGCTAAACCTTGTGTGCTGAACCATATTGCTAAACCTTGTGTGTAGGGACAGACAAGGATAGGCAGGGAGAGTGTCAGTGTCATATTCTTTGCTAAACCTTGTGTGCTGAACCATATTGCTAAACCTTGTGTGTAGGGACAGACAAGGATAGGTAGGGAGAGTGTCAGTGTCATATTCTTTGCTAAACCTTGTTTGTAGGGACAGAGAAGGATAGGCAGGGAGAGTGTCAGTGTCATATTCTTTGCTAAACCTTGTGTGCTGAACCATATTGCTAAACCTTGTGTGTAGGGACAGACAAGGATAGGCAGGGAGAGTGTCAGTGTCATATTCTTTGCTAAACCTTGTGTGCTGAACCATATTGCTAAACCTTGTGTGTAGGGACAGACAAGGATAGGTAGGGAGAGTGTCAGTGCCATATTCTTTGCTAAACCTTGTTTGTAGGGACAGAGAAGGATAGGCAGGGAGAGTGTCAGTGTCATATTCTTTGCTAAACCTTGTGCGCTGAACCATATTGCTAAACCTTGTGTGTAGGGACAGACAAGGATAGGCAGTCGAGAGTGTCAGTGTCATAATCTTTGCTAAACCTAGTGTGCTGAACCATATTGCTAAACCTTGTGTGTAGGGACAAACAAGGATAGGCAGTCGAGAGTGTCAGTGTCATAATCTTTGCTAAACCTAGTGCGCTGAACCATATTGCTAAACCTTGTGTGTAGGGACAGACAAGGATAGGCAGTCGAGAGTGTCAGTGTCATAATCTTTGCTAAACCTAGTGTGCTGAACCATATTGCTAAACCTTGTGTGTAGGGACAGACAAGGATAGGCAGTCGAGAGTGTCAGTGTCATAATCTTTGCTAAACCTAGTGTGCTGAACCATATTGCTAAACCTTGTGTGTAGGGACAGACAAGGATAGGCAGTCGAGAGTGTCAGTGTCATAATCTTTGCTAAACCTAGTGTGCTGAACAATATTGCTAAACCTTGTGTGTAGGGACAGACAAGGATAGGCAGTCGAGAGTGTCAGTGTCATAATCTTTGCTAAACCTAGTGCGCTGAACCAAATTGCTAAACCTTGTGTGTAGGGACAGACAAGGATAGGCCGTCGAGAGTGTCAGTGTCATAATCTTTGCTAAACCTAGTGTGCTGAACCATATTGCTAAACCTTGTGTGTAGGGACAGACAAGGATAGGTAGTCGAGAGTGTCAGTGTCATAATCTTTGCTAAACCTAGTGTGCTGAACCATATTGCTAAACCTTGTGTGTAGGGACAGACAAGGATAGGCAGTCGAGAGTGTCAGTGTTATAATCTTTGCTAAACCTAGTGCGCTGAACCATATTGCTAAACCTTGTGTGTAGGGACAGACAAGGATAGGCAGTCGAGAGTGTCAGTGTCATAATCTTTGCTAAACCTAGTGTGCTGAACCATATTGCTAAACCTTGTGTGTAGGGACAGACAAGGATAGGCAGTCCAGAGTGTCAGTGTCATAATCTTTGCTAAACCTAGTGTGCTGAACCATATTGCTAAACCTTGTGTGTAGGGACAGACAAGGATAGGCAGCAGGGATGAGCCGAACACCCCCCTGTTCGGTTCGCACCAGAACCTGCGAACAGACAAAATGTTCGTGTAAACTTTAGAACCCTATTAAATACAATGGACTCGAACGTTCGAAATCTAAAGTGTTAATTATAAAGGCTGATATGCAAGTTATTGTCCTAAAAAGTGTTTGGGGACCGGGGTCCTGCCCCAGGGGACATGTATCAATGCAAAAAGAAGTTTTAAAAACGGCCGTTTTTTCGGGAGCAGTGATTTTAATAATGCTTAAAATGAAAAAATAAAAGTGAAATATTCCTTTAAATTTCGTACCTAGGGGGTGTGTATGATATGCATGTGAAGTGGCGCATGTTTCCCGTGCTTAGAACTGTCCCTGCAAAAAATGTCATTTTTGAAAGAAAAAAAGTCATTTAAAACTCATTCGCGGCTATTAATGAATTGTCGGCTCCCGGCAATACATACAAAAGTCATTGATAAAAAAAAAAAAAAAGCGTGGGGGTTCCCCAGAATTCAATTACCAGGCCCTTCAGGTCTGGAATGGATATTAAGGGGAACCCCGCCGCAAATTTTAAAAAAAATTGACGTGGGGTTCCCCCAAATATCCATTCCAGGCCCTTCAGATCTGGCATGGATTTTAAGGGGAACTCCACCCCAAATTTTAAAAAAATGGCGTGGAGTCCCCCTAAAAATCCATACCAGACCCCTTATCCGAGCACGCAACCTGGCCGGCCGCAGGGGAAAAGGAGGGGGACGAGAGAGCGGCCCCCTTTCCCTCCTGAACCGTACCAGGCCACATGCCCTCAACATGGGGAGGATGTCCCCATGTTGATGGGGACAAGGGCCTCATCCCCACAACCCTTGCCCGGTGGTTGTGGGGGTCTACGGGCGGGGGGCTTATCGGAATCTGGAAGACCCCTTTAACAAAGGGGACCCCCAGATCCCGGCCCCCCCCCATGTGAATTGGTAAGGGGTACATTGTACCCCTACCATTTCACAAAGAAAGCGTAAAAAAATGTTTAAAAAAAACACACAAACACCTTGAAAAGTCCTTTATTTAAAAAAAAACTAAATAAACATTCCAGCGGTGAAATCCAGTGTCCCGCGGCGATCCCGATGTCCAGCGCTGTCCTTCATTGGTTGTGCCTGAGCGGACCTGATGGGGAACTCCCTCTCAGTATTTTAAATGTATAGACCCGCCCCTTCTAAAGTTCCCCATCAGGTCCGCTCAGCGGACCAGATGCGGAACATGAGAAGGGGCGGGTCTATACATGTATTACCAAAGTGAGAGCAGTTCCCCATCAGGTCCGCCCCCTCGGTTTGTCGGACCCGCCTACGTCATTGGCTTGAGCGGGGAACTTCCTTCACTATGTAAATTTAAATTACACAGTGAAGGAAGTTCCCCGCTCAAGCCAATGACGTAGGCGGGTCCGACATACCGAGGGAGCGGACCTGATGGGGAACTTTAGAAGGGGCGGGTCTATACATTTAAAATACTGAGAGGGAGTTCCCCATCAGGTCCGCTCAGGCACAACCAATGAAGGACAGTTCCCCTTAAAATCCATGCCAGATCTGAAGGGCCGGGAATGGATATTTGGGGGAACCCCACGTCAATTTTTTTTTTAATTTGCGGCGGGGTTCCCCTTAATATCCATTCCAGACCTGAAGGGCCTGGTAATTGAATTCTGGGGAACCCCACGCTTTTTTTTTTTTTTGTTATCAATGACTTTTCTATGTATTGCCGGGAGCCGACAATTCATTAATAGCCGCGAGTCAGTTTTAAAAGACTTTTTTTCTTTCAAAAATGAAATTTTTTGCAGGGACAGTTCTAAGCACGGGAAACATGCGCCACTTCACATGCATATCATACACACCCCCCAGGTATGAAATTTAAAGGAATATTTCACTTTTATTTTTTCATTTTAAGCATTATTAAAATCACTGCTCCCGAAAAAACGTCAGTTTTTAAAACTTCTTTTTGCATTGATACATGTCCCCTGGGGCAGGACCCAGGTCCCCAAACACTTTTTAGGACAATAACTTGCATATAAGGCTTTATAATTAGCACTTTAGATTTCTCCCATAGATTTTTCAAATTTGCCGCGAACACCCCAATTTGTTCGCTGTTCGGCGAACGGGCGAACAGGCAATGTTCGAGATGAACATGAGTTCGACTCGAACTCGAAGCTCATCCCTAATAGGCAGTCGAGAGTGTCAGTGTCATAATCTTTGCTAAACCTAGTGTGCTGAACCATATTGCTAAACCTTGTGTGTAGGGACAGACAAGGATAGGCAGTCGAGAGTGTCAGTGTCATAATCTTTGCTAAACCTAGTGTGCTGAACCATATTGCTAAACCTTGTGTGTAGGGACAGACAAGGATAGGCAGTCGAGAGTGTCAGTGTCATAATCTTTGCTAAACCTAGTGCGCTGAACCACATTGCTAAACCTTGTGTGTAGGGACAGACAAGGATAGGCAGTCGAGAGTGTCAGTGTCATAATCTTTGCTAAACCTAGTGTGCTGAACCATATTGCTAAACCTTGTGTGTAGGGACAGACAAGGATAGGCAGTCGAGAGTGTCAGTGTCATAATCTTTGCTAAACCTAGTGTGCTGAACCATATTGCTAAACCTTGTGTGTAGGGACAGACAAGGATAGGCCGTCGAGAGTGTCAGTGTCATAATCTTTGCTAAACCTAGTGTGCTGAACCATATTGCTAAACCTTGTGTGTAGGGACAGACAAGGATAGGTAGTCGAGAGTGTCAGTGTCATAATCTTTGCTAAACCTAGTGTGCTGAACCATATTGCTAAACCTTGTGTGTAGGGACAGACAAGGATAGGCAGTCGAGAGTGTCAGTGTCATAATCTTTGCTAAACCTTGTGTGCAGGGAGAGAGAAGGATAGGCAGGGGACAGTGTCAGTGTCATTGTTGCTAAGCCTCCTGCACAGTATACACCTGAAGCTAGCCCTTATTGCTGTTTTCTCCTGGTGTGTTACACTGACAGGCATTTGCAGCACTTAGAGCGGGCGGAGTGTGCTTCCTGCAAAATAAACACCTGAAGCTACCCCTTATTGCTGGTTTTCCCATCTCCCTGCAGGCCATTAGAATGTCTGGAAGGCAAACAAGGAGAGGCAGACAGTCAGGAGCCAATAAGAGAGGGCAAGCAGGCTCTGTGTCTGGGGGCAACAGTGCTGGTCGTGGACGCGGTGCCTTGTCATCAGCACATGGCCATGGGACACGCTTGTCCTTCTTTTCGGCAGCTGGACATGTTGAGCCACATCATGCCGAAGACTTGGTAGAGTGGATGACCAAGCCCTCCTCATCCTCCTCATCCTCTCTCACCCAGGCTCAGGGTACTGGCAAAGCAGCTGCCAAAGCGTCCTCTTCCCTGGTATCAATGTCATCATCAGTCACTCCTTCCCTAGACCCACCATGTCCTCCTCCTGGGGAGTCCCCCGAACTGTTTGAGCACAGTGTTGGGTACATGCTCCAGGAGGATGCCCAGCGTTTCGAAGGGTCTGATGATGATACCCAGCTAGAGGAAGGCAGTAGCGTGAGAGCAGAGAGAGGGGATGCTCAAGAAGGACACCAATCTGGCAGTCATGTTCCAGCAGCTGCAGCATACTGCCAGATTGGCTCCAGTGATGAGGAGGGAGGGGATGATGAGGTCACTGACTCCCCGTGGGTACCTAATAGGAGAGAGGAGGAGGAGGAGGATGAGGAGGAGGCACATCTCCAACGAGGCAGGATGCCCTTGAGTGGCCAGCGTAAGGGCAGCACACCAACGGAATCACACCGCAGAGCTCCACCTGTGCAGGGCGCTGCCTCTGCCCGTTATTCAAAAAGTTCTTTGGTGTGGGCCTTTTTTGAGGCGAGTGCATCAGATCGCACAGCTGCTGTTTGCAACATATGTCTCAAGCGTATATCGCGTGGCCAAAACATCAGCCGCTTGGGCACCACATGCTTGACCAGACATATGTTGACCTGCCATGCAGCTCGTTGGCAAGCCTACCTTAAAGACCCACACCAAAGAACAAAGCAGACCTCTCCTTGCACCACATCAGCTGGGATCTCCAACCCCACTATACCTTCAGTCCTCTCTGAAACCTGCACTGAGAGGAATGAAGGTGTAGAATTAGGTGTGTCACAGCCAAGTACTTGCGGCCACTCTGCTAGCAGTACACCGACGTCCGATTCTAGCAGGCAAATATCCCTGCCCCAGCTGCTGGACCGTCGAAAGAAGTTCACTCCCAGCCATCCACATGCCCAGCGGTTGAATGCTAGCTTGGCTAAATTGCTAGCGCTTCAACTGCTGCCTTTTCAGTTGGTAGACTCGGCCCCCTTCCGTGAGTTTGTGCAATGTGCGGTTCCTCAGTGGCAGGTTCCCAAACGCCTCTTTTTCTCACGGAAGGCGATTCCGGCTCTCTATCGGCATGTGGAAGGCAATGTCTTGGCCTCGCTGGACAGGGCGGTCAGCGGTAAGGTGCATATTACCGCTGACTCATGGTCCAGCAGGCATGGACAGGGACGTTACCTTTCTTTCACGGCCCATTGGGTCACTCTTTTGGCAGCTGGGAAGGATGCAGGACAAGGTGCAGTAGTGTTGGAGGTTGTTCCACCGCCACGCCTCCAAAATGCTACTACTGGTTGTGACACACCTCTCTCCTCCACCCCCTCCTCTTCTTCTTCCTCCGTGGCCTCTTCCTGTGCTTTGTCCTCGGAACCAGCGGTGCTCCGTAGGCGTTCAAGGGCCTACGCAAGTACGCAGGCAAAAAGATGCCATGCCGTGCTTGCGCTGGTGTGTTTGGGGGACAGGAGCCACACTGGGGCAGAGGTTCTGTCTGCTCTGCAGGGGCAGGCCGAGAGGTGGTTGACGCCACACCAGCTTAAGCCAGGAATGGTAGTTTGCGACAATGGCACCAACCTCCTCTCCGCTCTCCGACAGGGACAACTGACCCATGTGCCCTGTGTGGCTCACGTCCTTAACCTGGTGGTGCAGCGGTTCTTGGGCAGGTACCCGGGCTTACAGGATGTCCTGAGGCAGGCCAGGAAAGTCTGTGTGCATTTCCGCAGATCTTATAATGCCAGTGCTCGCCTGGCTGAGCTGCAAAAGGAGTTGAACCTGCCCAAGAACCGCCTTATATGTGACATGCCCACCAGGTGGAACTCAACGTTGGCCATGCTGCAGCGGCTGCACACGCAGCAGAGGGCCATCAATGAGTACCTGTGCGAATACGGCACCAGGACAGGGTCAGGGGAGCTCGGGTTTTTTTCACCACGCCAGTGGGGCATGATCAGGGATGCATGCACTGTCCTGGCACCATTTGAGGAGGCCACGAGGATGGTGAGCAGTGACAGTGCATGCATCAGTGACACTGTACCTCTTGTCCACCTGTTGGAACATACGCTGCATGGAATAATGGACAGGGCACTTGAGGCAGAACAGAGGCAGGAAGAGGAGGACTTCCTTGCCTCTCAAGGCCCCCTTTACCCAGACAGTGTTCCTTCTGTCCCACCCATCGCACAGGAAGAAGAGGAGGAGGAGGAGGAGGAGGATTGTGTCAGCATGGAGGTGGAGCCTGGCACTCAGCATCATCAGCAGCAGTCTTTTAGGGATGATTTACAGTCCCAAGAAACCAGTGGACTTGTACGTGGCTGGGAGGAGGTGGCTGCGGATCATGTCGTCCTTAGTGACCCAGAGGACTCCAGACTGAATGCCTCAGCTAACCTACGCTGCATGGCCTCCCTGATCCTGCAAAGTCTGCAGAAGGATCCTCGTATTCTTCGGATCAAGGAGAGGGACCATTACTGGCTGGCCACTCTCCTTGATCCACGGTACAAGGGTAAGGTTGCGGACCTTATCTTACCGTCGCAGAGGGAGCAGAGGATGAGACAACTCCGGGAGGCCTTGCAGAAAGGTCTGTGCAACGCGTTCCCACAGACTGGGAGGTTACAAACTCCTGGTCTTGGACAACGAGTTGCTGAGGCTTCGGTCAGTCAAAGAAGGAGCGGTGGGGAAGGTGGCCGTCTGACCGAAGTGTTCAGACAATTTTTTAGTCCGCAGCCCCAAGGTATGATCGGTTCCAGCAACCATCGCCAGCGTCTGATATACATGGTGCAGGAATACCTAGGGGCAAGGTCAGACTTGGACACCTTCCCCACCGAAAATCCTCTGGCTTACTGGGTCTTGAGGATGGATCACTGGCCAGAGCTTGCACAGTATGCAATTGAGCTACTGGCCTGTCCTGCATCCAGTGCTGCTGGAGGATTTGTCACGGATCACAGGGTGCGCCTGTCCACCGACTCTGTTGATCGACTGACCTTTATAAAGATGAACCAGTCTTGGATCACCACCAGCTACCAAACACCTGAAGCTGATATAACAGACTAATTTATTTTCAAATGTCACATCCCTTCAAGACTGATGCTGATGCTGAGAGTTTGTCCTGTTATGTTGACTGACTATCCTCCTCCTCCTCAATGATCCGATTGACGATGATAGCTTGGAAGAACATTTTTGTTTCTGGGTGCCGCCACCAGTGGCTAAGGCCCAATTTTTCAGCCCCTGTTTAGCAGGGGTGTGTTATTACAATTTTTTATGCAATGCTTTGCAGCAGGGCTCATTCCTGCACTCCAACTAGAGTATCTGGGAGTGGTTGCAGTGTCGTGGCACCAGCACCAGTGGCTAAGGCCCAATTTTTCAGCCCCTGTTTAACAGGGGCGTGTAATTACAATTTTTGATGCAATACATTGCAACAGGGCTCATTGCTGTGCTCCAAGTACAGTATCTGTGAGGGGTTGCAGTGTTGTGGCACCAGTGCCTAAGGCTCAATTTTTCTGCCCCTGTTTAACAGGGGCATGTAATTACAATTCTTGATCTAATAATTCACAGCAGGGCCCATTCTTGCGCCCACCAAGACTAACTGTGAGGCCTTACAGTGTTGTGTCAACACCACCACCACCACCACCACCAAAGGCCCAATTTTTCAGCCCCTGTTTAACAGGGGCATGCAATTACAATTCTTGATCTAATAATTCACAGCAGGGCCCATTCATGCGCCCACCAAGAGTAACTGTGAGGGCTCACAGTGTTGTGGCAACACCAACATGTAAGGGGCAAATTTCAGCTGAGTATATACGGCAGGCCCCTACTTTCAAACATCCAACTTACAAATGACTCCTCCTTGCAAACGGAAGGATACAACAGGAAGTGAGAGGAAATCTACCCCTAGGAAGGCAAATTCTCTCCTGTAAGAGTTAATATGGGGAAAAAAGTGTCTCCTCTCCACTGATTCTTTATCACCAATTCTTGTTTCAATAAAAACCCCAAATTTTCAAAAAACATTTGTCATTAGGACGGAAAGTGAGGTGAACTGTTCTGAACAGGTGCACACCGCACAGACAGCAAAACAAATGTTACAGGGGTGATAACCCTTCCCTATGTTTTCCAAAAAGCTTAAAAATATATTTTTTGGCTGGAGCTACACTTAAACAATGTACCTGTTCAAAATTACAAACAGATTCTACATAAGAACAAACCTACAGTCCCTGTCTTGTATGCACCGCCTGTATACGGCTGTTCAGAGTATATAGGGCCTTTTTTATTTTGTGTGCGGGGTTCCCCTTATTTTTCCATACAAGACCCAAAGGGGCTGGTAATGGGCTGGGGTAGGGGGGGCTGTGATGGGGTAGCTATGCCATTTTTCTTAAAGATTTTCATCCATATTACCGGGACCAGACATTACATTAAAGCCGCAAGCAGTTTTAAATGGCTTTTTTTCCTTTAGAAATTTAATTTTGTGCAGGGACAGTTCTAAACACGGGAAACACGTGGCACTTCACAGGCATACTTTAGACACCCCCCAGGTACGATATTTAAAGGAATATTTGACTTTTTTTTTTCACTTTATGCATCATTAAAATGACTGCTCCTGAAAAACGGCCGTTTTTAAAACTTTTTTTTGGATTGATACATGTCCCCTGGTGCAGAACCCGGGTTCCCAAACCCTTTTTAGGACAATAACATGCATAATAGTCGTTATAATTAGCACTTTAGATTTCAAACATTCGCATCCATTGTATTTAATAGGGTTCTAATGTTCGTGCAAACTTTCGGTCCGTTCGCGGGTTCTGGTGCGAACCGAACCCGGGGGTGTTCGGCTCATCACTATACACCTTCATTCCTCTCAGTGCAGGTTTCAGAGAGGACTGAAGGTATAGTGGGGTTGGAGATCCCAGCTGATGCGGTGCAAGGAGAGGTCCGCTTTGTTCTTTGGTGTGGGTCTTTAAGGTAGGCTTGCCAACGAGCTGCATGGCAGGTCAACATATGTCTGGTCAAGCATGTGGTGCCCAAGCGGCTGATGTTTTGGCCATGCGATATACGCTTGAGACATATGTTGCAAACAGCAGCTGTGCGATCTGATGCACTCGCCTCAAAAAAGGCCCACACCAAAGAACTTTTTGAATAACGGGCAGAGGCAGCGCCCTGCACAGGCGGAGCTCTGCGGTGTGATTCCGTTGGTGTGCTGCCCTTACGCTGGCCACCCAAGGGCATCCTGCCTCGTTGCAGATTTGCCTCCTCCTCATCCTCCTCCTCCTCCTCTCTCCTATTAGGCACCCACGGGGAGTCAGTGACCTCATCATCCCCTCCCTCCTCATCACTGGAGCCAATCTGGCAGTATGCTGCAGCTGCTGGAACATGACTGCCAGATTGGTGTCCTTCTTGAGCAACCCCTCTCTCTGCTCTCACGCTACTGCCTTCCTCTAGCTGGGTATCATCATCAGACCCTTCGAAACGCTGGGCATCCTCCTGGAGCATGTACCCAACACTGTGCTCAAACAGTTCGGGGGACTCCCCAGGAGGAGGACATGGTGGGTCTAGGGAAGGAGTGACTGATGATGACATTGATACCAGGGAAGAGGACGCTTTGGCAGCTGCTTTGCCAGTACCCTGAGCCTGGGTGAGAGAGGATGAGGAGGATGAGGAGGGCTTGGTCATCCACTCTACCAAGTCTTCGGCATGATGTGGCTCAACATGTCGAGCTGCCGAAAAGAAGGACAAGCGTGTCCCATGGCCATGTGCTGATGACAAGGCACCGCGTCCACGACCAGCACTGTTGCCCCCAGACACAGAGCCTGCTTGCCCTCTCTTATTGGCTCCTGACTGTCTGCCTCTCCTTGTTTGCCTTCCAGACATTCTAATGGCCTGCAGGGAGATGGGAAAACCAGCAATAAGGGGTAGCTTCAGGTGTTTATTTTGCAGGAAGCACACTCCGCCCGCTGTAAGTGCTGCAAATGCCTGTCAGTGTAACACACCAGGAAAAAACAGCAATAAGGGCTAGCTTCAGGTGTATACTGTGCAGGAGGCTTAGCAACAATGACACTGACACTGTCCCCTGCCTATCATTCTCTCTCCCTGCACACAAGGTTTAGCAAAGAATAGGACACTGACACTCTCGACTGCCTATCCTTGTCTGTCCCTACACACAAGGTTTAGCAATATGGTTCAGCACACTAGGTTTAGCAAAGATTATGACACTGACACTCTCGACTGCCTATCCTTGTCTGTCCCTACACACAAGGTTTAGCAATATGGTTCAGCACACTAGGTTTAGCAAAGATTATGACACTGACACTCTCGACTGCCTATCCTTGTCTGTCCCTACACACAAGGTTTAGCAATATGGTTCAGCACACTAGGTTTAGCAAAGATTATGACACTGACACTCTCGACTGCCTATCCTTGTCTGTCCCTACACACAAGGTTTAGCAATATGGTTCAGCACACAAGGTTTAGCAAAGAATATGAAACTGACACTCTCCCTGCCTATCCTTCTCTGTCCCTACAAACAAGGTTTAGCAAAGAATATGACACTGACACTCTCCCTACCTATCCTTCTCTGTCCCTACACACAAGGTTTAGCAAAGAAAAAATATGACACTGTCCCTGCCTATCCTTCTCTTTCCCTGCGCCGGAACACACTACACGAGGCCGCCGCGCTGGCGGCCTTTTATAGTGTGGGGCGTGTACTAAACCCCCTCAGCAATAATTGGCCACAGGCATCCTGCCTGTGGCCAATCATTGCTCTCCTCGCTGCCGGCACTGTGATTGGCCAAGCATATAGTTACATAGTTACATAGTTAGTCAGGTTGAAAAAAGACAAAGTCCATCCAGTTCAACCATAAAAAAATAACTAAAATAAAATAAAAAAATATCGTGCAATCCCATATACCCAATTCTATACCCATAGTTGATCCAGAGGAAGGCAAAAAACCCCAGCAGAGCATGATCCAATTTGCTACAGCAGGGGAAAAAATTCCTTCCTGATCCCCCGAGAGGCAATCGGATTTACCCTGGATCAACTTTACCTAGAACTGTTAGTACTCAGTTATATTATGTACATTTAGGAAAGTATCCAGGCCTTTCTTAAAGCAATCTACTGAGCTGGCCAGAACCACCTCTGCAGGGAGTCTGTTCCACATTTTCACAGCTCTTACTGTGAAGAAACCTTTCCGCATTTGGAGATGAAATCTTTTTTCTTCTAGACGTAAAGAGTGCCCCCTTGTTCTCTGTGTTGACCGTAAAGTGAATAACTCATCACCAAGTTCACTATATGGACCCCTTATATATTTGTACATGTTAATCATATCCCCCCTTATTCTCCTCTTCTCAAGAGTGAATAAATTCAGTTCCTCTAATCTTTCTTCATAGCTGAGCTCCTCCATGCCTCTTATCAGTTTGGTTGCCCTTCTCTGCACTTTCTCCAGTTCCCCGATATGCTTTTTGAGAACTGGTGCCCAAAACTGAACTGCGTATTCCAGATGAGGCCTTACTAATGATTTGTACAGGGGCAAAATGATGTCTCTCTCTCTGGAGTCCATACCTCTCTTAATACAAGAAAGGACTTTGCTCGCTTTGGAAACCACAGCTTGGCATTGCATGCCATTATTGAGCTTATGATCTACCAATCCGGGGTCACAGTGCATGCTTGGCCAATCACAGCGCCAGGATTGCACTGCGATGGCGCAGTGTATTGTGGGCCGTTCGCGTCACTCGAATTTGGCACGAACGGCCCAAATCGTTCGTTGTTCGCCGAACGCGTGAACAGCTGATGTTCGAGTCGAACCTATGTTCGACTCGAACACCGAGCTCATCCCTACTTCACACCCTTTTAGCCCCAGCTGGGCTTATGCTGAGCCACACTGGGAGCCCATTGGGACTTGCTCAGCTAGTACAAAAAAAAGATAAATTCCCTCAGGGGTTTTGATGCAGCAGAGGATAGATCAAACAAATGCCAAATGTGCTATAAAACCGTAGTTTTATTATTCCAAAGATTAAAATCAACGTTAGTTTAAAATATGAGTTCTGGTTACATTGTATGACACAGAAACAATGATAACACTGATACAGGCAGGTATTGACTTGTATTCAGGAATTTCCAAATGTGTTTCAATCAATTTGCAATCTTCATCAGGGGGATTAGGTTATCTAAGTTTAAGAGCATATGGTTTCAATATTGTAACACATGAATGCATTAAAATAAAGAAACTTTCATGATACATTGGTACATTCCCACAGGATATAATTACCTTCAGTCAATAGGTAGCAGAGTTTAGAACTAAAACAAGATCCAGTACGTCTCTAAAGTTGTTCTGGCCTCCCGAACGGTAGGGCCTGACACTACTTGCGCACAGGAAACCATGTGTAATATAGCGAGGGGAAAGTATAGAAGACACACATGCAGCAGATGAACCTCAAGGATGATCATAGGTAGAGATACCAATCAAGTCCTACAAAAGGTGCAAACAAGTGGTCTATTGAAAATAAACTCTGCCAGATACCACTAACTACTCATTTGTTATTGTATTGTTAAATAATTGCACAAACAAATTGACTCCTCCATCATGGGGCTTTTTGCAATGGCAGGTGACTACTTGGAGAACTGCCATCAACAATAAATATGTATCGATGGGTGTAAGGCTGACACAGATCTCAGCTATGACATATATTAGAATACATGTGAACACAGGAACCCAGAAGCAGATATGTTTATCAGTAGTGATGAGCCGAACACCCCCGGGTTCGGTTCGCACCAGAACCCGCGAACGGACCGAAAGTTTGCACGAACATTAGAACCCTATTAAATACAATGGATGCGAACGTTCGGATTCTAAAGTGCTAATTATAACGACTATTATCCATGTTATTGTCCGAAACAGAGTTTGGGAACCCGGGTTCTGCACCAGGGGACATGTATCAATGCAAAAATAAGTTTTAAAAATAGACGTTTTCCGGGAGCAGTCATTTTAATGATGCATAAA
This sequence comes from Rana muscosa, assembly GCA_029206835.1. NCBI lineage: Eukaryota > Metazoa > Chordata > Amphibia > Anura > Ranidae > Rana > Rana muscosa. The sequence continues at coordinate 202,530,588 of CM055128.1, read as the reverse complement.
GTGAAAAAAAAAAAGTCAAATATTCCTTTAAATATTGTACCTGGGGGGTGTCTAAAGTATGCCTGTGAAGTGCCACGTGTTTCCCGTGTTTAGAACTGTCCCTGCACAAAATAACATTTCTAAAGGAAAAAAAGCCATTTAAAACTGCTTGCGGCTTTAATGCAATGTCTGGTCCCGGTAATATGGATGAAAATCTTTAGGATGGTGGTGCTGGTGCCACAACACTGTAAGGCCTGACAGTTACTCTTGGTGGGCGCAGCAATGGGCCCTGCTGTGAATTATTAGATCAATAATTATAATTGCATGCCCCTGTTGAACAGGGGCTGAAAAATTGGGCCTTAGGCACTGGTGGCACAACACTGCAACCCCTCACAGATACTGTACTTGGAACACAGCAATGAGGCCTGTTGCAAAGTATTGCATCAAAAATTGTAATTACACGCCCCTGTTAAACAGGGGCTGAAAAATTGGGCCTTAGGCACTGGTGGCACAACACTGCAACCCCTCACAGATACTGTACTTGGAGCACAGCAATGAGGCCTGTTGCAAAGTATTGCATCAAAAATTGTAATTACACGCCCCTGTTAAACAGGGGCTGAAAAATTGGGCCTTAGCCACTGGTGGCGGCACCCATAAACCAAAATGATCTTCCAAGCTATCATCATTAATCGGATCATTGAGGAGGAGGAGGAGGATAGCTAGTCAACATAACAGCACAGGAACTCAGCATTAGCATCAGTCTTGAAGGGATGTGACATTTTAAAATCAATTAGTCTGTTATATCAGCATCAGGTGTGTGGTAGCTGGTGGTGATCCAAGACTGGTTCATCTTGATGAAAGTCAGTCGATCAACCGAGTCGGTGGACAGGCGCACCCTGTGATCCGTGACAAATCCTCCAGCAGCACTGAATGTGCGTTCTGAAAGAACGCTGGATGCAGGACAGGCCAGTAGCTCAATTCCATACTGTGCAAGCTCTGGCCAGTGATCCATCCTCAAGACCCAGTAAGCCAGAGGATTTTCGGTGGGGAAGGTGTCCAAGTCTGACCTTGCCCCTAGGTATTCCTGCACCATGTATATCAGACGCTGGCGATGGTTGCTGGAACCGATCATACTTTGGGGCTGCGGACTAAAGAATTGTCTGAACGCATCGGTCAGACGGCCACCTTCCCCACCGCTCCTTCTTTGACTGCCCGAAGCCTCAGCAACTCGTTGTCCAGGACCAGGAGTTTGTAACCTCCCAGTCTCTGGGAACGCGTTGCACAGACCTTTCTGCAAGGCCTCCCGGAGTTGTCTCATCCTCTGCTCCCTCTGCGACGGTAACATAAGGTCCGCAACCTTACCATTGTACCGTGGATCAAGGAGAGTGGCCAGCCAGTAATGGTCCCTCTCCTTGATCCGAAGAATACGAGGATCCTTCCGCAGACTTTGCAGGACCAGGGAGGCCATGCAGCGTAGGTTAGCTGAGGCATTCAGTCCGGAGTCCTCTGGGTCACTAAGGACGACATGATCCGCAGTCACCTCCTCCCAGCCACGTACAAGTCCACTGGTTTCTTGGGACTGTAAATCATCCCTAAAAGACTGCTGCTGATGATGCTGAGTGCCAGCCTCCACCTCCATGCTGACACAATCCTCCTCCTCCTCCTCCTCCTCTTCCTGTGCGATGGGTGGGACAGAAGGAACACTGTCTGGGTAAAGGGGGCCTTGAGAGGCAAGGAAGTCCTCCTCTTCCTGCCTCTGTTCTGCCTCAAGTGCCCTGTCCATTATTCCACGCAGCGTGTGCTCCAACAGGTGGACAAGAGGTACAGTGTCACTGATGCATGCACTGTCACTGCTCACCATCCTCGTGGCCTCCTCAAATGGTGCCAGGACAGTGCATGCATCCCTGATCATGCCCCACTGGCGTGGTGAAAAAAAACCGAGCTCCCCTGACCCTGTCCTGGTGCCGTAGTCGCACAGGTACTCATTGATGGCCCTCTGCTGCGTGTGCAGCCGCTGCAGCATGGCCAACGTTGAGTTCCACCTGGTGGGCATGTCACATATAAGGCGGTTCTTGGGCAGGTTCAACTCCTTTTGCAGCTCAGCCAGGCGAGCACTGGCATTATAAGATCTGCGGAAATGCACACAGACTTTCCTGGCCTGCCTCAGGACATCCTGTAAGCCCGGGTACCTGCCCAAGAACCGCTGCACCACCAGGTTAAGGACGTGAGCCATACAGGGCACATGGGTCAGTTGTCCCTGTCGGAGGGCGGAGAGGAGGTTGGTGCCATTGTCGCAAACCACCATTCCTGGCTTAAGCTGGCGTGGCGTCAACCACCTCTCGGCCTGCCCCTGCAGAGCAGACAGGACCTCTGCCCCAGTGTGGCTCCTGTCCCCCAAACACACCAGCGCAAGCACGGCATGGCATCTTTTTGCCTGCGTACTTGCGTAGCCCCTTGAACGCCTACGGAGCACCGCTGGTTCCGAGGACAAACCACAGGAAGAGGCCATGGAGGAAGAAGAAGAGGAGGGGGTGGAGGAGAGAGGTGTGTCACAACCAGTAGTAGCATTTTGGAGGCGTGGCGGTGGAACAACCTCCAACACTACTGCACCTTGTCCTGCATCCTTCCCAGCTGCCAAAAGAGTGACCCAATGGGCCGTGAAAGAAAGGTAACGTCCCTGTCCATGCCTGCTGGACCATGAGTCAGCGGTAATATGCACCTTACCGCTGACCGCCCTGTCCAGCGAGGCCAAGACATTGCCTTCCACATGCCTGTAGAGAGCTGGAATCGCCTTCCGTGCGAAAAAGTGGCGTTTGGGAACCTGCCACTGAGGAACCGCACATTGCACAAACTCACGGAAGGGGGCCGAGTCTACCAACTGAAAAGGCAGCAGTTGAAGCGCTAGCAATTTAGCCACCTAGCATTCAACCGCTGGGAGTGAACTTCTTTTGACGGTCCAGCAGCTGGGGCAGGGAAATTTGCCTGCTAGAATCGGACGTTGGTGTACTGCTAGCAGAGTGCCCGCAAGTACTTGGCTGTGACACACCTAATTCTACACCTTCATTCCTCTCAGAGCAGGTTTCAGAGAGGACTGAAGGTATAGTGGGGTTGGAGATCCCAGCTGATGCGGTGCAAGAAGAGGTCAGCTTTGTTATTTGGTGTGGGTCTTTAAGGTAGGCTTGCCAACGAGCTGCATGGCAGGTCAACATATGTCTGATCAAGCATGTGGTGCCCAAGCGGCTGATGTTTTGGCCACGCGATATACGCTTGAGACATATGTTGCAAACAGCAGCTGTGCGATCTGATGCACTCGCCTCAAAAAAGGCCCACACCAAAGAACTTTTTGAATGACGGGCAGAGGCAGCGCCCTGCACAGGCGGAGCTCTGCGGTGTGATTCCGTCGGTGTGCTGCCCATACGCTGGCCACTCAAGGGCATCCTGCCTCGTTGGAGATGTGCCTCCTCCTCATCCTCCTCCTCCTCCTCTCTCCTATTAGGCACCCACGGGGAGTTAGTGACCTCATCATCCCCTCCCTCCTCATCACTGGAGCCAATCTGGCAGTATGCTGCAGCTGCTGGAGCATGACTGCCAGATTGGTGTCCTTCTTGAGCATCCCCTCTCTCTGCTCTCACGCTACTGCCTTCCTCTAGCTGGGTATCATCATCAGATCCTTCGAAACGCTGGGCATCCTCCTGGAGCATGTACCCAACACTGTGCTCAAACAGTTCGGGGGACTCCTCAGGAGGAGGACGACATGGTGGGTCTAGGGAAGGATTGACTAATGAAGATAATGATACCAGAGAAGAGGACGCTTTGGCAGCTGCTTTGCCAGTACCCTGAGCCTGGGTGAGAGAGGATGAGGAGGATGAGGTGGGCTTGGTCATCCACTCTACCAAGTCTTCGGCATGATGTGGCTCAACATGTCCAGCTGCCGAAAAGAAGGACAAGCGTGTCCCATGGCCATGTGCTGATGACAATGCACCGCGTCCACGACCAGCACTGTTGCCCCCAGACACAGAGCCTGCTTGCCCTCTTTTTTTGCCTCCTGACTGTCTGCCTCTCCTTGTTTGCCTTCCAGACATTTTAATGAACGGCCTGCAGGGACATGGGAAAAACAGCAATAAGGGCTACCTTCAGGTGTATACTGTGCAGGAGGCTTAGCAACAATGACACTGACACTGTCCCCTGCCTATCCTTCTCTGTCCCTAAACACAAGGATTTGCAATATGCTTCAGCAAGATTGGTTTAGCACAGAACAGCACACTGACAGTTTCCCTCACTGTCCTTCTCTGTCCCTACAAACAAGATTTAGCACAGAATAGCACACTGATAGTTTCCACGAGTGTCCTTCTCTGTCCCTAAACTCAAGGATTTCAAATATGGTTCAGCAAAATTGGTTTAGAACAGAATAGCACACTGACACTTTCCCTCACTGTCCTACTCTGTCCCTCCCTACAAACAAGATTTAGCACAGAATAGCACACTGATAGTTTCCACGAGTGTCCTTCTCTGTCCCTAAACTCAAGGATTTCAAATATGGTTCAGCAAAATTGGTTTAGAACAGAATAGCACACTGACACTTTCCCTCACTGTCCTACTCTGTCCCTACAAACAAGATTTAGCACAGAATAGCACACTGATAGTTTCCACGAGTGTCCTTCTCTGTCCCTAAACTCAAGGATTTCAAATATGGTTCAGCAAAATTGGTTTAGAACAGAATAGCACACTGACACTTTCCCTCACTGTCCTACTCTGTCCCTACAAACAAGATTTAGCACAGAATAGCACACTGATAGTTTCCACGAGTGTCCTTCTCTGTCCCTAAACTCAAGGATTTCAAATATGGTTCAGCAAAATTGGTTTAGAACAGAATAGCACACTGACACTTTCCCTCACTGTCCTACTCTGTCCCTACAAACAAGATTTAGCACAGAATAGCACACTGATAGTTTCCACGAGTGTCCTTCTCTGTCCCTAAACTCAAGGATTTCAAATATGGTTCAGCAAAATTGGTTTAGAACAGAATAGCACACTGACACTTTCCCTCACTGTCCTACTCTGTCCCTACAAACAAGATTTAGCACAGAATAGCACACTGATAGTTTCCACGAGTGTCCTTCTCTGTCCCTAAACTCAAGGATTTCAAATATGGTTCAGCAAAATTGGTTTAGAACAGAATAGCACACTGACACTTTCCCTCACTGTCCTACTCTGTCCCTACAAACAAGATTTAGCACAGAATAGCACACTGACACTTTCCCTCACTGTACCTCTCTGTCCCTACAAACAAGGTTTAGCACAGAATAACACACTGACACTCTCCCTACCTATCCTTATTTGTCCCTAAACACAAGGAATCCAGGATTAGTAAAGGAAAAAAAATTACACTGTCCCTGCCTATGCTTCTCTTTCCCTGCTCCGGAACACACTACACAAGGCCGCCGCGCTGGCGGCCTTTTATAGTGTGGGGCGTGTACTAAACCCCCTCAGCAATAATTGGCCACAGGCATCCTGCCTGTGGCCAATCATTGCTCTCCTCGCTGCCGGCGCTGTGATTGGCCAAGCATGCGGGGTCACAGTGCATGCTTGGCCAATCACAGCGCCTGGATGACACTGCGATGGCGTAGTGCATTGTGGGCCGTTCGCGTCACTCGAATTTGGCGCGAACGGCCCAAATCGTTCGATCTTCGTCGAACGATCGAACAGCCGATGTTCGAGTCGAACGTATGTTCGTCTCGAACACGAAGCTCATCCCTATTTATCAGTAATCTAGGGAATGTAGGGAACTTACAGAGAATAGACCACCAACTTGCTACCAAACAAACTTGTGTACCTGCCAGTTAGGGATAATTCAGAGCCCATATTGGTCAATATTGTGTAGCGCCCTCCCCAATTTAGGGGGCGCTATGTTCAAATTAAGGGGTTAGTCTGTAGTTGGGCTCAGACTGTTAATTTCCTAAAAACTTGCTTCTGCTCTGGTGTGATATTACCTGGCTGCAGTGTTCCCTGTTGCCTGTAGGTGGCACTGTCATCTCCGGCAGAACCACAGGGAGTATCGCAACGCCATTGGGTGTCCTCTCTCGGCAGCTGTGCAGTGGGCGTGGTCGGCCCGCTGTGCATGCTGGGACAGGGTACAAAAGGGTCAGAAGCTTTTTTTCTTGAGGAGAGGAGAAGAGGGAGCAGTTTGTGCCTCCCAGCCCTCCAGGCCAGGTGTGCGTGCATGTGTTTCAGCCTCAGGCACCTTTAGCCTGAGGCTGCACCGCTGTAAGTAGGCCCAGTACCTTTGGCTGAGGCTTACACCTGAAGAGGAGTCCCAGGGTACCTAAGTGAGGGGTGACCCACTCTGAAAGAGAGGAAGCCAGGGGAGGATCGGTCCCAAGGGGATTAATGAAAGATTTGCTGTCTCGGGAGAGGCCTGGCTACCTGACAGAGGGAAGGATTCCTATCTGCCAAAAGCCTGGTAACGTGCCCCATTGGCACCTAAGGTCGGGAAGTTCGGGACTTAAGGATTCTGAGGTAGAGGATCTCCTGTTTGTATCCCAGGGAAAACACAAGTAGTTTTTCGTGCTCCACACAGGCTGCTAGGACCACTGTGAGAGGGACTATCCAGGTGAGCAAAACCCACTCAGGCTTGAGTGGCGAGGAGTGTTGCTTAAGTGTTGCGTGCTTGAATCTACCTCCCTGTTCATATTCTCTCATTCTAACTTTCCTGTCAAGTTCCTCAAGCAAAAACTAAACCTTTTTATTGGGGTTTAACCTACTGTGTGGACATTGGCCTTCTTATGCCTTCTTATGCCGCGTACACACGATCTGTTTTTCTGATGAACCAAAAAATAGAACATGTTTTAAATTTTACCAATGGAGAAAAATCCGATAGCAAATTCCGATCGTCTGTGGGGAACTCCATCGGAGAAAAAACCCACGCATGCTCAGAATCAAGTCGACGCATGCTCAGAAGCATTGAACTTAATTTTTGTAGGCTCTTCGGAGTGTTTTACGTCACGGTGTTTGGGGCGGTCGGATTTTTGACTGATGGTGTGTAGGCAAGACTGATGTTAGTCAGCTTCATCGGATTTCCGATGGAAAAATCCATCTGATTTTATTGCATTGGAAATCCGATCGTGTGTACAGGGCATTAGAGTAAAGAAATAAAATAGACTTCTTCCTACACATTAGGGTGAAGACTCCAACGGAGAGAGGTAACTCGCTGCAGGACCCAAGAGAAAGAAATCAGCGGCCCATACTGTCTGAGGAGAGACATAGAGGTATCGCTACAATTAAATCACCCATTTATGCATCTGATTGGGTGATCCATATGAGAGGAATCTGCTCCAGGTGTGCCATCCCACCCCCTATCGTCATGCAAGGTGTGACGTGGCATGCCTCCACATGGTCCCCCCGTCTTCTGGGAAGAAGACCTGTTCAGCAGGGAGGACTGTTCAGCAGTCACCACATGAGCTACAGGATCAAAGGGACTGAGTGAGTAGCTTCAGCCACTACACCCCAGCTCCTATAGAGGAGAAGCAGCCAGGTGCCATACCCAGCTAGCTATCTAGAGAGGGACCGCTTAGAGTCACTTAAAGCCAGCATAACTACCCTACACCTCTTGCTTGTGTAGCGGCCTCACCCCCTCTTCTCTGTCTAGGGGTATGTTGTACGTGAGGGTGAGATGCGCTACGGCCCATGTCCTCCCCATTGCAGCAGGTGAGGTGAAGGCCAGTACCAAGTATTCTCCTCGGGCCTGTGTGTTTCTATTCACAACCAAGTCTTGCTGTGCCGACACTCCCCCTTCACTCCCATCAACCAGAGTTCCACACACCGATAAGGATCCAACACTTCTTTTATTGTAACACACACGATAAACAGTTCTTTGTTAGCCAATTAGTTGAGATCCATAAACAGTTCAATACGGTGGGGTGAGCAGGTCGAGGCACTGTCCTAATTTTTAGCCATCGGATAGAGAGAGGAACTTGAAACTTATGAGTTTCTACCAGCGACTCGGAAGAACATGAATGGAGTACCTTCGCTGCGTTGCGGCCCCTATCAGGGGGAAGATGTCCCTCCAAGGGAGTTACCAGAGGCCCCTCCGTCACCGGATTGATGCTGCTCTGGACTCTTCAGACGGGTAACCTCTCTGGCCTCCTCCCCTCAGACATGGGCCCCATCCACCTCAGGGTCCCTCGGACTCATCCGCCCTTGCGGAGCCCAGTTGAAGTTACTGGGCCCCAGGCCTCCGGTGTAGTACCTCACCCCAGGCTTAAGGTGCCTGAGATGGACGCCAACACTGCACCGACCAGGCCATGGGCGCCTGGGCTGGAACTCCGGACCGACCGCACCCAGGCATAAAGGTGCCTGGGCGCCGGATCTAGAAGACCTTGTGGCGAGGGCGTCTCTCCCCTTTATCTCCTCCCGTGATGCCACAGCAGGTTCTCCGCCCCGCTGTACCACCGCCGGAACGGGACAAAAAGGACAGCACTGCGGCAGTGATTCTACTTCGACCTGTGGGAACACCGCCACCCCAGGCCAAGGAGAATAGTACACCACCAAAGTCCTCCACAACTGAAAGTGGTCTAAATCCTCTATGATTTACACACACCTTGGTCATACTACCACCCAGGTGTATCCCCCTAAATTTAGACCCCCGCTACACTTGGGAATTGTAAAGAGAAGACAGGTGCCTTGGTATTTTTACACACAGGAAAAGCACATACATTCAGTGTTTCTTTGTCAGTTGAGCTGATCCATCTATCCTATGAGAGGGCAATCATGTGATTTTTGATAGCAGAGATAGTTCCAAGTTACACTCAACTACAGTTCTGGCAATCCCATATCTTCCCATCCCTATCCAAGTTTATCCACTAATAAACCAAAAACAAAACAACGCACCCTGGGCTGGTTTCTGATTACTGAAAGAATGCTGAAAATTTCTGTTCCCTGTCTGGGCATTTGAGGGGGACTCAAAAACAACAGCCGCTCCTAAGCACTGGTCCCAATAGGTTACCAAAGTCACAAAACTCTCTTACGACAGAATACAACTTCGAAAGTGATGCAATGTAGTGTGTTGTAATTGTAGCGGGGTGTTGCTTGAAGAACCCAGAGACTACCATACCCAGGGTGCATTGCCCCGCGCAAGGACTGCTGGGGTGGGCTATTTAACCGAGGGGCGGACCGGAGTACGGTCTCTTTGGACATCGCCCGCCCAGCCAGTGGAACTCTGTGCTGAGTCTGTTGTTCCTGACAGGGCCTGAAGTTTAGGCCTTGTGCTTCCAAATAGCCTTCCATTTCCACTGAGGAGCCTGAGAGACGTCTCATCCTACTACCCATCTACTACTTCCAGGAGGACCGAAGACCCGGGTGTCGTGGAACATGTGTACCGAGACACAGCGACGGAAGATACGGACGTGGACTGGTCCGGTTGGGTGAGAGAGCACCTGCTCAGAGATTAGAACAGGATCTCTAGGCCCAGTGTTTGTTGTTCGGGACTCACCAGTTAGAGTTTACACCTGCACACCGGAGGGACAGTGCATTGAGTAGCATTAGTGACTTTACTTTATTCCTCAAGTTTATAAGTACCTATTCCTGTGGATTACAATTTTGTCTTCAAAAGTGCACCACCATTTGCTAGCGAAGATCCATCTCCACGGAACCTACACATAGAACAGTCAGGCCTGACTTCTAAGTTTAGACATTGCTGGGCGCCATCTTGCCCACGAGAGAGGGGAGCTGCAAGCGGGGTCTGCTAGTTGTGTGTGTGTACAGAATTGTATATCTGTCTATTTTCTGAATACCTTTTATTGCAGGGCTCTGCATATGCTATTGTATACAGTTTATCTGCTTAACCATTTCGTTCAGTAAAAGTGCCAGGATTAAGCAGACAAGTTGTTGGTGTGATTACTTTATTGAGGGAACGGTCAGTGGCAGTTATACCATATCCCTGTGTGCATCTATTGCCGGATTGCGTGACCTAAAGTTACAGGTCTCACAATCCTATCATCCCCTACTAGATGTGCCAAGGGAGGGTAGAGCCAATTGCTGGGGGTTGACAGTGGTGTGTTACAGGCCCGAAACATCATACCAGCGGCTCTCTTAGCTGGGGGTATCGCTACATAATGTATTGTTTAATTTCCGAGCATGGGTGGTCTTGGTCACACAATTATTTTCTTTTTTGGAAAAATACCATACTAATTACACAAAAATAGTTTGTTATATTATCTTCCCCAAAAAAAAAGTTGTGCTTGTCCCTTCGCATGAACTGTCATGATCGGATCTCGATTATCGGATGATCGCTCCGAAAGTGTTATTTTTCATTCAACTTTCTCATCGTGTGTACTAGACTTTAGTCTGAGCCTACCTTAAAAAGGACCTTCATTAAAATAGTCAGAAATTCCTTGTCAACCAACAACCGTTGAGGCAAAAAACACTTTTCATGTGCAGTGGTCAGTACATTTAAATGTAAAACACAATGTCCAGAGTACAGCAGTCAGAAGAAAGATAAAAGCTCTCACATTATCAATGAGAAAAAATAATTGGTGTTTACTGGATGAAAGGTGGGGTATTGGTGTTCAGTTGGGTTAAAGGGGAACCATTGGTGCACAGTGGGGAGTAAGGATTGGGCAATGAACTCAGTGATGGTAGCAGGGGGCATTGGTCTCCAGTAGGGATGAGCCGAACACCCCCCGAACTTTAGAACCCTATTAAATACAATGGATGCGAACGTTCGAAATCAAAAGTGCTAATTATAACGGCTAATATGCAAGTCATTGTCCTAAAAAGGGTTTGGGGACCCGGGTTCTGCCCCAGGGGACATGTATCAATGCAAAAAGAAGTTTTAAAAACTGCAGTTTTTTCGGGAGCAGTCATTTTAATGATGCATAAAGTGAAAAAAAAAGTGAAATATTCCTTTAAATATCGTACCTGGGGGGTGTCTAAAGTATGCCTGTGAAGTGACACCTGTTTCCCGTGTTTAGAACTGTCCCTGCACAAAATTACATTTCTAAAGGAAAAAAAAGGTAATTTAAAACTGCTTGCGGCTTTAATGTAATGTCTGGTCCCGGCAATATGGATGAAAATCATTGAGAAAAATGGCATGGCTACCCCATGACCCCCCCCCCCCTCCCCCAGCCCATTACCTGCCCCTTTGGGTCTTGTATTGATATTAAGGGGAACCCCGTACCCAAAATAAAAAAAAGGCCCTATATACTCTGAACAGCAGTATAGAGGCGGTGCAAACAAGACAGGGACTGTAGGTTTGTTTTTAAGTAGAATCTTTTTCTAATTTGGAACAGGTACATTTTTTAAGTGTAGCTCTAGCCAAAAAATCTATTTTTAAGCTTTTTGGAGAACATAGGGAAGGGTTATCACCCCTGTAACATTTGTTTTGCTGTCTGTACATCTGTTCAGAACATTTCACCTCACTTTCTGTCCCAATGACAAATGTTTTTGGAAAAGTGGGGTTTTTATTGAAACAAGGATTGGTGATAAAGCATCTGTGGAGAGGAGACACCTTTTTCCCATATTAACTCTTACAGGAGAGAATTTCCCTTCCTAGGGGTAGATTTCCTCTCACTTCCTGTTGTCTCCTTCCGTTTGCAAGTAGGAGTCGTTTGTAAGTTGGATGTTTGAAAGTAGGGGCCTGCCGTATATACTCTGCAGTAATTTGCCCCTTAGGTGTTGGTGTTGCCACAACACTGTAAGCCTTCACAGTTACTCTTGGTGGGCGCTGGAACGCCCTGCTGTCAACTATTATATCAGGAATTGTAATTACATGCCATTGTTGAACAGTGGTAGGAAAAATTGGGCCTTTGGTGGTGGTGCTGGTGCCACAACACTGTAAGCCCTCACAGTTACTCTTGGTGGGCGAATGAATGGGCCCTGCTGAGAATTATTAGATCAAGAATTGTAATTGCATGCCCCTGTTGAACAGGGGCTGAAAAATTGGGCCTTTGGTGGTCGCGGTGGTGCTGGTGCCACAAGACTGTAAGTCCTCACAGTTACTCTTGGTGGGCGCAGGAATGGGCCCATCTGTGAAATATTAGATCAAGAATTGTTATTAGATGCCCCTGTTGAACAGGGGCAGAAAAATTGGGCCTTAGGCACTGGTGCTGGTGCCACAACACTTCAACCCGTCACAGATACTGTATTTGGAGCGCAGCAATGAGCCCTGTTGCAAAGTATTAGATCAAGAATTTTAATTACATGCCCCTATTAAACAGGGGCAGAAAAATTGTGCCTTAGGCACTGGTGCCACAACACTTCAACCCATCATAGATACTGTATTTGGAGTGCAGCAATGAGCCCTGTTGCAAAGTATTGCATCACAAATTGTAATTATACGCCCCTGTTAAACAGGGGCTGAAAAATTGGGCCTTAGCCACTGGTGCCACAACACTTCAACCCATCACAGATACTGTATTTGGAGCGCAGCAATGAGCCCTGTTGCAAAGTATTGCATCACAAATTGTAATTATATGCCCCTGTTAAACAGTGGCTGAAAAATTGGGCCTTAGCCACTGGTGCCACAACACTTCAACCCATCACAGATACTGTATTTGGAGCGCAGCAATGAGCCCTGTTGCAAAGTATTGCATCAAAAATTGTAATTATATGCCCCTGTTAAACAGGGGCTGAAAAATTGGGCCTTAGCCACTGGTGCCACAACACTTCAACCCATCACAGATACTGTATTTGGAGCGCAGCAATGAGCCCCGTTGCAAAGTATTGCATCAAAAATTTTAATTATACGCCCCTGTTAAACAGGGGCTGAAAAATTGGGCCTTAGCCACTGTTGGCGGCACCCAGAACCACAAATGTTCTTCCAAGCTATCGGCAGGATCATTGAGGAGGGAGAGGATAGTCAGTCAACATAACAGGACAGTCACTCAGCATCAGCATAGGCAGTCTTGAATGGATGTGACATTTAAAAAAAAAATATTCGGTTACATCAGCTTCAGGTGCTTGGTAGCTGGTGGTGATCCAAGACTGGTTCATCTTTATGAAGGTCAGTCGATCAACCGAGTCGGTGGACAGACGCACCCTGTGATCGGTTACAAAGCCACCAGAAGCACTGAATGTGCGTTCCGATAGAACGCTGGATGCAGGACAGGCCAGTAGCTCAATTGCATACTGTGCAAGCTCTGGCCAGTGATCCATCCTCAAGACCCAGTAAGCCAGAGGATTTTCGGTGGGAAAGGTGTCCAAGTCTGACCTTGCCCCTAGGTATTCCTGGACCATGTAAATCAGACGCTGGCGATGGTTGCTGGAACCGATCATACCTTGGGGCTGCGTACTAAATAATTGTCTGAATGCATCGGTCAGACGGCCACCTTCCCCACCGCTACTTCTTTGACTGACCGAAGCCTCAGCAACTCATTGTCCAGGACCAGGAGTTTGTAACCTCCCAGTCTCTGGGAACGTGTTGCACAGACCTTTCTGCAAGGCCTCCCGGAGATGTCTCATCCTCTGCTCCCTCAGCGACGGCAAGATAAGGTCCGCAACCTTACCCTTGTACCGTGGATCAAGGAGAGTGGCCAGCCAGTAATGGTTCCTCTCCTTGATCCGAATAATACGAGGATCCTTCCGCAGGCTTTGCAGGATCAGGGAGGCCATGCAGCGTAGGTTAGCGGAGGCATTCAGTCCGGAGTGCTCTGGGTCAATAAGGACGACATGATCCGTAGCCACCTCCTCCAAGGCACGTACAAGTCCACGGGTTTCTTGGGACTGTAAATCATCCCTAAAAGACTGCTGCTGTTGATGCTGAGTGCCAGGTTCTACTTCCATGCTGACACAATCCTCCTCCTCCTCCTCCTCGTACTCTTCCTGTGTGATGGGTGGGACAGAAGGAACACTGTCTGGGTAAACGGGGCCTTGAGAGGCAAGGAAGTCCTCCTCTTCCTGCCTCTGTTCTGCCTCAAGTGCCCTGTCCATTATTCCACGCAGCGTATGCTCCAACAGGTGGACAAGAGGTACAGTGTCACTGATGCATGCACTGTCACTGCTCACCATCCTCGTGGCCTCCTCAAATGGTGCCAGGACAGTGCATGCATCCCTGACCATGACCCACTGGCGTGGTGAAAAAACTCTGAGCTCCCCTGACCCTGTCCTGGTGCCGTAGTCGCACAGGTACTCATTGATGGCCCTCTGTTGCGTGTGCAGCCGCTGCAGCATGGCCAACGTTGAGTTCCACCTGGTGGGCATGTCACATATAAGACGGTTCTTGGGCAGGTTCAACTCCTTTTGCAGCTCAGCCAGCCGAGCACTGGCATTATATGATCTGCGGAAATGCACACAGACTTTCCTGGCCTGCCTCAGGACATCCTGTAAGCCCGGGTACCTGCCCAAGAACCGCTGCACCACCAGGTTAAGGACGTGAGCCACACAGGGCACATGGGTCAGTTGTCCCTATCGGAGGGCAGAGAGGAGGTTGGTGCCATTGTTGCAAACCACCATTCCTGGCTTAATCTGGCGTGGCATCAACCACCTCTCGGCCTGCCCCTGCAGAGCTGACAGAACCTCTGCCCCAGTGTGGCTCCTGTCCCCCAAAAACACCAGCACAAGCACGGCATGGCATCTTTTTGCCTGCGTACTTGCGTAGTCCCTTGAACGCCTACGGAGCACCGCTGGTTTTGCAACAGAAGTAAGTATGACAAAACCAAAGCCAGGGGCCTGTTAAGGCCATTGCCCATTCCCAAGAGACCCTGGGAAATGATCAGTATGGACTTTATCGTTGAGCTTCCACCTTCCGAAAAATTCACCACAATCTTTGTGATTGTGGACAGATTGACCAAGATGGCTCATTTTGCCCCCATGTTAGGAACCCCATCTGCAACTGAGACTGCCTGTGCCTTCGTCAAGGAAGTGGTGAGATTCCATGAAGTACCCAGCAGCATCACCTCCGACCGAGGGGTACAATTTACCTCCAAATTCTGGAAAGAGCTGTGCAAGATGTTAAAGATCGAGACTTGTTTCTCATCAGCCTATCACCCCCAGACGAACAGCCAGACCGAACGCACCAACCAAACGCTGGAGCAATATCTACGGTGTTTTTCATCATTTGCTCAGGATGACTGGGTATCTCTTTTACCTCTGGCGGAATTCGCTTACAATGATGCTGTTCACTCGGCCACAGGACAAGCAAATTATGGGTTTTTCCCAGCCTTCCTACCCAACATTGTGCCTGACTCCCTGGTACCTGCAGTCCAGGACAGGATAAAAACGCTTCAATCAAACAACCAAATACTACAAGAGGCCATTTCCAAAGCACAACTAGACAACAAAGGGTTTTTTGACAGGAAAAGAAAAGGAGACCTAAGACTTCAAGTAGGAGACAAGGTCTGGTTATCCACGACCAATTTAAAACTGTCATGTCCTTCCAAGAAACTCGGACCTAGATACATCGGTCCTTTTCCTGTCAAAAGACAGATTAACCCTGCTGCCTATGAACTCTCGCTCCCAGAAACTTACAGGATCCATCCCGTTTTTAACGTTTCTCTACTAAAACCTGCAAGGGTAGACCCTTTTCCTGCCCGTGAGTCAGGTCCACCCGCACCTACTATTATCGGCGGTAACGAGGAATACGAGGTCGAAACAATTGTGGACTGTAGGAAAAGAAAGAACGTGATTCAATTTTTAATCAAATGGAAAGGCTACGGGCCTGAAGACAATTCTTGGGAGCCAGAAACTAATCTGCATGCCAAAAAACTGATACGGGCATTTTTCAAAGCTCACCCCGAGAAGAGGCTACAGATGGGCATGCAGAGGTTGCCCATTGGGGGGGGGGGCAATGTAAGAGAAATCCAGGTTACAGAGGCGCATTGGCACGCATGCGCGGTCATACCTCTGTATCTACAAGAAATTACTTGCAATGGCGCATGCGTGCGCGCGTGCTTGTATTGGCGCCAGTTAGTGACATTTAAACAGAGCACTGACATCTGCCTCTTGCTGAGTGGTCTTTCAGCTAGTGCCTGTTATCTAAACCTGTTCCAGTTTCCGTGACCTGATCCCGGCTTCACCTGAACCTTGATCCCTGCCTGCCTAACTGATCCCGGCTAGTATCTGACTCCGCTTCTGCCTGATGTTCCTGTACCTTGCTGTCCGATTGTGTACCGAACCTGGCCTGTGTCCCGTCTCCGCCTCTGCCTATCGTCTTGGTACCTGTTCTGTCTGGCTGTCGATGACCTCCTGGCTTACGTCCCGGCTACACCTCCATCCGCTGATCCAGCGATACAGAGCTCCAGTTTCCAGAGTCAGCTCAGCGCTCTTCAGCCACCTGGTTCCTGCCAAGGCTCAGCCAGTGCCATCTGCTACATTGGCCCTTGTGCCACTCTGTGTCCCTCACTCCCTGTCATCACTACCAGGGGTGTCGGACAGGAGGTGCAAGAGAAGCCCCCTCTCCAGCTCGATCTCCACCAGGTACGTGACATCATCCCTAGTCTCCAGTGTTTGTTCAGGGTGGAAACTAGTGCTCAGTGGTGGTAGCAGGGGGCATTGGTCCTCAGTGGGGAGCATCAAGGTTGGGCATTATTGCTCAATGAGGGGACAGGTTTTATTTGATTTTGCTTTTTCTCATTTGAGGAATTGCAGAAAATTCTCATAAGGACAGGCCAGCAGTGACAATTCATCGCTCTCTGCTGTTATTTTTAAACACAAAAGCCGGTGTCCTGTCGAGAAATGCCCCCCATCACAAAATGCCCGGCTGGAACTGCGCATGCGCAGAATGGACCCTCAGAACAGCTAAGTTTACATCAGCTGTTGTCTCGCATTGTCGAGGCACGTTTATGACGTAGGAGAGGGGCGGATATTTACATGAAGGGGCCGGATATTTACATGATGGGCAGTGCCGAGGGCGGAATTTTTATCGATGGCCAAACAAATCTACTAAAGAAATCTTTATCTAATATAGAAAAAGCCACCCTTCAATTGACTAAACACGCCCCGCAACTGTTCAAAATGAATAGCACATAAAGATTTCTTTTGCAGATTTCTTTTGCCATCAATAAAAATTCCACCCCCAGCACGGCCCATCATTGAAAAATCCGACACCTTGCAAATATCAGCCCCTCACCTACATGAACGTGCCTCGGCCATGCGAGACAACAGCTGATCGTAAACTCAGCTGTTCTGCGGCTCCGTGCAGCGCATGCGCAGTTCTCCCTGGGCACTATTCGATAGCCGGGCACTTATCGACAGAACACTGGCACTAACCACATCCTCTTCTCTGCAATTAATCTTATCAGTCAGAGCTTCAGAGAAAGCGAGTAATAGAAAACTTCCTCTGCCAGTTTCTGTGTATAAGTGACACCAGCAATCGGGTGAGCTGTCACAGCTGGTGCCATACTGAAGAAGGTCTTCTCATGCTGTGATCCTGGGACACAGCCGGTGGAGGGCAGTGGAGTGAAAAGCACTCTCAGCATATCAAAGACAGTTAGGCCCCTTTCACACTGAGGCGCTTTGCAGGCGCTATTGTGCTAAAAATAGCCCCTGCAAAGCGCCCCCTGAAAAAGCCGCTACTTTATGTCCAGTCTGAAAGTCCGAGGGCTTTTTTTTAGGTTTTGGATGGAGTGCAGAGATTTAATTGCTTATCATTTTTTATTTTTTTTTGCTGTCTGTGTCCCCTTTAAGGAGATTCATCCTCTCTAATTGTCCTGTTTCCTGTCGCATCATGGCAGCATACATCTTTGGGTTGTGGCTCCACCCCTCACAACCTGATAGGACCGTTTAACTATTAAGCCCATAGCGGGCCCCCGCCCAGGTATTCTCTTTTTTTTCCTCACCTAAGACCTGACAAGGACAGCAAAGATGAAGAACCCCCCTTACCGCTTCGCCCCAGCCAGGTTTAGCCTCTCCTGGGTGGAAGTCTTATTCTGTACAGCCTCTAAATGAGCTAGATGGAAGGAACCCCACTCTGATGGTCTCAGGGGTATGTACCAGCTTTATATTACAAACCTTAAATAGGTTTTCTCTTGGCAGCGACCTCCAAGCTCTTCTGTGCACTCTGTCACTAACCTGAGACTTGTAGTTCCTCAGCATCCCAGTCTGATGAGCGCCAGCTTCCCACAGACCTTAATTGGGTCTCTATTGCGGCCTCTAGCTCTCCTGATAACCAACGGGCCTACAGCGACCTGTAGTCCCACACAAGCATAGCGCCGAGCGCCAGCTACTTCCGCAGACAGAGAGAGGCATTCACATCGATAATTCCTATGCATGCCAGCTTCCAAGATGGCGCCGGCTCGCTCACGATGCTACGGCGCATGCGCGGTCATGACGTCATCACTGGACGACGGCGGCGGCAGTTTAAAAAACCAAATCCTTTTCTGCTGTTTTCCTCTTGAACACTGCACCTGTCAACAGCGCTTTTCAGTGGGATAGATTGCACTACTGTCTCTTCCTTTAGGTAAGCCTCTAAAATCTATTTTCCTACTGGGTCTCACCTACCACTGCCTGCATGCTCATTCCCCACTATCTGTTGTAGGGGACTCAAGACTATATCTTTCCTCATGGAGGTCGCTGCCCCGGTAGACCATCACCAGCCTAATAGGTAAGGGGGGGGGGAAGATTGGTAAGTAGTGAAGATTGAAAAAGAGAGCCTGCCACTAATGCTGTCTAAATTGGACAGCCCTATCAGGTCGGCCAGATCGTCGGACTCAAGACGACAAGAGCCATCTAGAAGGAGCCCAAGCCATAGACAAAGCCGCTCAGATCGCGGTAGAAGTCGCTCACGCACAAGACGAAGTCGCTCAAGTCGCAGAAGGAGCCGTTCAAAATCCTATTCACGGCACAGACACTCCTACCGGAGGTCTCCTTCACGCAGACGCTCTCCTCCCCCTCAGCATTCCCGTCCATCAGGGAACTCATGCTGGGTGTGCGGTGCCATTGCACTTCCGGACAAGCTAGCCTGTCGCACATGCTTGGACGAAGCAACCAGAGAGAGAGAGCCAAGTAGAGAACCGGCCATATTTACACCCCTGCAAATCGCAGAGTCAGAAACAAGCAGATCAGTGCAAGGCACTTCACCTGCGACTCCCTCCACATCTAAAAAGTCAGACCCCCTATCTGACAATGAGGACTTGGAGGTATCCACTGGTTTTGACTTCGCACTTATAGAACCCTTCATAAAGTCAGTGAAGGAAGCTATAGAATGGGAAGAGGAAAAAGAAACTCCGCAAAAAGCGAAGAAATATTTTCCGAATCTCAAAAAAGAACCAGAAACCTTCCCATTTATAGAAGAACTGGAGGAATTGATTAAAGACGAATGGCAAAAACCTGAGAAAAAGACCAGTCTCAGCAATAGACTTGCCAAACTGTACCCATTAAAGGAATCCAGTGCCAATCCACTAGTAACTCCACCAGTGGTGGACTCCTCCCTGATGCGCCTAGCCCGGCACGTAACTCTTCCAATAGAAGATGCGACCACATTCAAGGATGTATTGGACAGAAAGATCGATCTGGATCTTAAGAGAGCCTACTTATCCGCAGGTGGTGCCTGCAGACCCGCAATAACACTAGCAGCAGTGGGAAGGGCTATCTCAAGTTGGTCCTCCAACACTGAGAAGTTGGTAGCAGAAGGAAGAGAACAAGAGCGAGTAATCACAGCTCTCCAGGAACTCAGCCTTGCAGGCGACTTTGTCGCAGAAGCCTCTGTAGACATAATTAAGTCAACATCCAGAGCAATGTTAAGCTCAGTGATGGCCAGGAGGGCACTCTGGCTAAAGCCATGGTCAGCAGACCCCTGCTCAAAGTCCAACTGGTGTAAAATCCCATTTGATGGCACAAACCTCTTCGGAGAGAAACTGGACTCGGCTATTTCAAAAGTCACAGGCGGGAAGTCTGGACTCATTCCTTCAGATAGAAGGCCTAGACAACAAAGGGCACCCACATTCAGACGGAACCTCCCAGATAAATACAGGGAGGCAAAGTCCTACAAGCCCGGCAGGGAGTACAGAAAAAATTGGAGGAATCCACAATCTTCCTTTCTAAAACTCCAAAAATCTAAGACCCCTACCCTGGGGGACCAGAAGTCTTTTTGAAGTTACGCCCGCCCAACCAGCCATAGTAGGAGCCAGATTAAAGGACTTCAAGCAGGTTTGGGCGGAGATAATAAGAGACCCATGGACAGTGGCTACTATCCAAGACGGACACAAATGGTGGTTCAAGAATCGACCTCCCAGGGACCAATTCATCGGAACCAGAATTCCAACATCCCGAGAAAAGAAACTCATATTGGCAGAATATGTCCAGGATCTAATCCAAAAACAGGCCATAGTGGAAGTCCCACCTCCACAAAGGGGAAAAGGTTTCTACTCCCCCCTGTTCTTGGTAAAGAAAAAGACCGGGGATCTGCGTCCCGTCCTAGACCTAAAAAGTCTCAATCGCTCAATCCTGGTGGAGACTTTCAAGATGCAAAGTCTACAATCAATCCTCCATGCCATAAATGTCGGCGATTGGATGCTCTCTGTGGATTTAAAGGACGCTTACCTGCATGTTCCCATTCACACAGCATTCCAAAAATGTCTCCGCTTTTCGGTAAATCACCAACACTTCCAGTTCCAAAGTCTCCCATTCGGGATCTCTACCGCTCCCAGAACATTCACCAAGGTCCTGCTACCAGTGATAAAGGGATTTTTATAACAGCTTACCTGTAAAATCCTTTTCTTGGAGTACATCACGGGACACAGAGCGACTTAGTCATTACTAATGGGTTATATAGATACCTTCAGGTGCTGGCACTGGCAACTTCCAAAACCGGAAGTACCCTCCCCTATATAAGCCCCTCCCATCCGGGAGCACCTCAGTTTTGTAGCAAAGCAATAAGTGTCCCAAAAAGAGGGGTGGGAGCTCTGTGTCCCGTGATGTACTCCAAGAAAAGGATTTTACAGGTAAGCTGTTATAAAAATCCCTTTTTCTTTTTCGTACATCACGGGACACAGAGCGACTTAGTCATTACTAATGGGACGTCCCAAAGCAATGCCAAATGAGGGGAGGGATACACTATACATAAGCTGGGCGCCATCAGGCATGAGGCTCTTTTGCGGCCTGCAACACACTGCGCCCAAAGGCGACATCCTCCTGACTTCTAACGTCTACCTGGTAGAATCTAGTAAACGTGTGTACTAAGGACCATGTTGTGGCCTTACAGACTTGAGCCAGGGAGGCTTGGTGATGCACTGCCCATGAAGTTCCAACTGCTCTTGTGGAGTGCGCCCTAACTTTGAACGGAGGCGGTCTCCTTTTCAAGCCATAGGCTTGTATTATGACCTGTCGAATCCACTTGGCTAAAGTAGATTTTTGATGCTGCCTGACCCTTTCTGGGGCCTTCCGGCAGAACAAACAAAGTATCCGTTCTGCGAATCTGAGCAGTGGCTTTTAGATAAGCTTTAACTGCTCTTACTACATCCAAAGAATGCAATAACTTTTCCTCTACCGAGCTAGGTTTGGGGAAAAAGGAAGGAAGAACCACATCTTGGTTCAAATGGAACCTCGATACCACCTTAGGAAGAAAGGCTGGATGAGGACGTAATACTACTCTGTCCTTATGGCCAACCAGATATGGCTCCTTACAGGACAAGGCGGCTAATTCCGATACTCTTTTAGCCGAACAAATGGCTACTAAGAAAAATCAATTTCCTGGTGAGAAGAACCAAGGAAACGTGCCGCAATGGTTCAAATGGTTGTTTCCGTAGAACCGACAGAACCAGGTTTAAGTCCCATGGACATATGGGAATACTAACCGGAGGGCTAATACGCATCACTCCTTGTATGAAAGCTTTGACTAATGAATGCAAAGCCAAGGGCCTTTGAAAAAATATTGACAAGGCCGTCTGACCCTTGATAGTACTCAAGGCAAGCTTCCTATGTACAGCCCACTGTAGGAAGTCCAGAATCCTACCTATTACGTACTTACGTGGATGCCATTTCTTGGCCTCACACCACGTGATGTACGCCTCTATAATAGATCTGCCTGGATACCGGCTTCCTGGCATTGATCATGGTAGATACCACAGGATTAGAGAGCCCTCTCTTTTTTAGAATGTGGGCTTCAATGGCCAGGCCGTCAACCTTGGGCTGGTAAGGAAGGGTAGTATATCGGTCCTTGCGAAAGCAGGTCCGGACGATGTGGGAGGGTCCCAGGACTTCCCACTGACATTTTTACAATCTCCGCGTACCATACCCTTCGGGGCCACGCTGGAGCCACCAGAATCACTGGTTTCTTTTCTACCCTGATTCTGCGGATTAATCGCGGTGGGAATGCATATATCAGCTTGAACTGATCCCAAGGGAACACTCGGGCATCTGAACCGCAAGCTAGGGGATCCCTTGTGCGAGACACAAATCTGTCCACCTTTGCGTTGAATCTGGATGCTAGCAGATCTACATCCGGTGTTCCCCACCGCTGGCATATTGCCTGGAAAACCTCGGGGTGAAGAGACCATTCCCCCGGGCATAATTGCTGGCGACTTAAAAAGTCCGCTCCCCAATTTTCCACTCCTGGGATGAAAACCGCGGATATGGCTGGGACATATCTTTCTGCCCATTCCAGGATGCAATTCGCTTCCCTCTGGGCTGCACGACTCCTGGTGCCACCCTGGTGATTGATATATGCCACTGCTGTGGCATTGTCTGATTGAATTCTGACAGGGGACCCTTGGAGTTTGGATGTCCATGCTACTAGGGCATACCGGGCTGCTCGTATCTCTAAGAGATTGATGGGCAGGGCCTTCTCTGCTTCTGACCACTTGCCCTGGAGAGACCATTGCTCCAGTACTGCCCCCCAGCCTATGAGGCTGGCATCTGTAGTGACCACCTTCCAAGAAACCGGACTGAAGGGTTTCCCTTTTTCCAGATTCTGGGGCACCAACCACCAATGGAGGCTCTTGCGAACGGAAGGGGACAGGGACATTGGTAAGTCTAAAGCCTGAACTTTTTTGTTCCAGGCTGACAGTATGGCCCTCTGCAAGTTCCTTGAATGGAATTGACCGTAGGGTACTGCTTCGAATGAAGCCACCATTTTTCCCAGCAGCCTCATACACAGGCATATGGATGGTTTTCTTTTTTGTACCCACTAAGTGGGTCAAATCTTTCAAAGACGACACCTTCTCTGGAGGTAAAAAAATCTTTCTCTGATTTGAATCCAGTCTTAGCCCCCAAGTATTCCAGACTTTTGACTGGTTTTAGGGCTGACTTGTCTCGGTTGATAATGCAATCGTGAGATTCCAGATACTTGATTGTCTTGTGAACGACCACCTCTAGTTTTTTCCACTGAGTGGTCTATCAGCAACAAGTCGTCTAGATATGCCATTATCGTTACACCTTGTGTTCCTAGTTTGGCCAATCGTAGGGCCAGAATTTTTGTGAACACTCGTGGTGCTGTGGCCAGACCGAAAGGTAAGGCTCTGAACTGAAATAGCGCCCTTCTACTGCAAAGCGTAGAAATTTCTGGTGGGCCGGACAGATGGGAATATGCAAATAAGCATCCCTTATGTCGATCGAGGCTAACCATTCCTGCCCTTGTAGGACGGTGGCCACCGATCGGATCGACTCCATCCGAAAAAGTCCTGATATGTAGGAACTTGTTTAGCCCTTTTATATTTAATATGGGCCTCACGTTCCCATTTGGTTTGGGGACTGTGACAAGGTTCGAGTAAAACCCGAACCCGCTTTCTTCCAAGGGAACCTCATGATTACCCTTGGAGCAATAGTTGTTCTAGTGCCAGAAGGAGGGATCCTCTCTGGGGATCGCTTGGCACATTTGACCTCATAAAATGGGCAGGAGGAATGTCTTTTAACTCCAGCCTGTATCCCAGACTTACTGCGGAGATCACCCATCTGTCTCTGATGGTGTCCCGCCATGGTCTCTGTGAACAACTGAAGTCTTCCCCTCACCCGATTGAGTGGGGGCAACTCTTCATGACTTGGGGGGAGGTTTTGTACCTCTCTTGACCCAGGGTTTCTTGTTACCCTGTGATTGTCCCTGATTTCTGCCCCCTGGATTTGACCGCGGAGGCCGTCGGAACTGTTTCACAGCCGATGTGCCAGGGACTGGAGAAGTAGGCCTCTTAAAAGAAGGACTTCTACCCTTGTTCTTAACCGGCAAGAGTGTACTTTTACCGGCAGAAGTTTTCTGGATATATTTGTCCAGATCTTCTCCAGATAAGCGTTCTCCATGAAATGAGAAGCTAATCAGCAATTTCTTACAGGGAGCTTCAGCAGACCAGTTTTTGAGCCATAGAAGCCTACGCATATGTCTACAGACAGCGTAAAGCGGGAGGCCTGTTGGATTGTATCCTTTATGGCGTCCACCGCAACACAAGGCTCTAGGTAGGTCAGCTAGGGCAAGAGCCTGCTGATCTGGTAAGTCCCTTAAGACTTGTTTCAACTGATCTTTCATTGCTTGGCAGACTCCAATCGCTGCTACTGCAGGTTGTGTCACCATGCTTGTTGTAGAGAAAGCAGATTTTAGTAAAGACTCCAATTTTTTATCTATTGGGTCTTTGAACATTGGAACATTATCTACTGGACATGTCAGTGATTTATTTACACAAGAGATGGCTGTGTCCACTGTACGGACCCTCCATTTTTTTATGAACTTATCCTCCATGGGATAGATCACTGGAAATCTCTTGGGGGGAGTAAATATTTTAACAGGATGCTCCCAATCCTGGTAAATAAGCCCTTCCAATAAAGGGTGGATTGGGAAGGAACAGACAGTCTGGGGAGCTTTCAGCGACCCCAGGCGAGGAAACAGTAGTGGTTGATGGTTCCGCCAGAGGCATTTAAAATGCTGCTCGGACCATGTTAGTCAGAGAATGAACCCAAAATCTTTCAGCGTGAGATGCTGAGAAAGGTTCTTCCACTGTTGATTCCTCTATAACTGAATCAACCTCACCTGATCCCCTTCACGTAGGTCGATCTCTGGGACTGTTCCCCCACTAACAGGCACTCTGCAGGAGGAGACGGAGATCGGACGCGCTTTCCCTGTGACAGGGAAGCAGCGATCAATGCTGTTAATCTCTCTTCCAATCCTCCCAGAGTTGAGGATAAAACCTCCTCTGTTATATATACAGGAGCAGGTGGACTGGGGACAGCCGCAGTACCAGGTACTCCTGCGGCGTTTCCTACGGCTACTGACCTCTGAAATTTCAGGGGAGATTGGCGCAGTACAGCATGCCCAAAATCCTCAGAGCCCGATGGAGACCCCTTCCGCTTCTTGGAAGACTTATTTCCAGAGCGTCTGGACGACATATCCTATAAGCACAAAGCTGAGGTATTCCCGTCGTCATACACCAATTTTGCTGGTAATAGTCTAACACAGTTGCTGCTATATACCAGCTGGTGTCCACTAAAGTGTCTTTCTATGGGGATGCCTGCATCAACCGCCTCTGTGTGCCACCGTTTTGTTGCTAGCTCTGCTTGCATCCAGCTGACACTTGTACTGTGTCTTTTACACATGCTGGGACGCCTTCACATGCGCAGAAGCGCCGCGGCGCGCATCGAGCGTCATCCACCCACCCCGCCCCTTTTTTTTCATAGGAGGCGCGTGCACGCACCCGCGCGCGCGCCCGTGCGCCATTGGCGCCCTTTTCGAAACCAAGCAGGGACTAGGAGCCAGGGCCCTTTTTGCCGGAGGGCCTGTGCGGTGGATGAGCGCAGCAACAGGGCAGAGGAAGAACTTACCAACTGCCTGGATCTTTTGACTTGAGAAAACCAAAGATCCACATGACAAGAAAAAATGGACCACAGCGGCCTCTAGTGGTTTAACACAGGTACCGCGGTCCTCTTTTTTTTTTTTTTCTTGACTACTATTAAAATTTTACATTTTCCAGTAGTTACAGGCATACACAGATATTAGCGGGAATACCGTTAGGTAACAGACAGAAAGACAAATTAGGCTTGGGGGTCCCCCAATAGAACCAAGTTCCTGGGGGCCCCCCACTTACCTGTTCCCCGCCGCAGGACTCTGTTTGGTCCACAGAAGCCCAAACTTCACCTATCACGGCAGGCATTGTAATTAAACATTCAGGGACCGGGTTCCCAAGGATTCCACTCCCCTGGACCTGTATAGCACCCTGCACAGAAAACATCTCGGTCGTGGGTATGACCAGAGCTCTGGATCCCAGGGTCCAGCCCTCCTAAGAGAGGCATTACAGGCAAAACCTTGCTCTTCTGCTGCAAGGCCCGGGTACCGACCGTTTAGCTATGAAGCTTTTTTGGTGGGATCCGGAACAGCTTACTAAGGCCCGTAAAAGAACCTGTACGCAAGCCCAGTGAAAACACATGTTACTCTTTGGCCAACATCTTAGACACTGGCAAAAAACTGAGGTGCTCCCGGATGGGAGGGGCTTATATAGGGGAGGGTACTTCCGGTTTTGGAAGTTGCCAGTGCCAGCACCTGAAGGTATCTATATAACCCATTAGTAATGACTAAGTCGCTCTGTGTCCCGTGATGTACGAAAAAGAAAGCTCTACTAAGGGAGCAAGGATTGAGAGTCCACCACTATCTGGACGACATCCTATTGCTGGCAGACAACCAAGAGTCTCTTCTACTCCACCGAGACACATTAATAACCACCTTACAAAAGTTTGGGTGGCTGATAAACTGGAAAAAAAGCAATCTCCAACCCACTCAGAGAATGGTCTTCCTGGGGGCAGAACTAGATACAAAACTCAACACCATAGAACTCCCCCGAGAGAAAATTCCCATCATTATCCAGAGGACAAAGAGATTACTCTTATCCAACACACTCCCAGCCAGAGAATGTCTCAGCATCATGGGGTCACTATCAGCAACCATTCCTATGGTCCAATGGGCCCAGTGGAACACAAGACCTCTCCAAATGTCATTTCTAAGACAGTGGAACGGGGTATCGATGTCCCAACGAATCACTATCCAAAACAAGGTAAAACAATCACTATGGTGGTGGACCCGGTTGCACAACCTAAAAAGGTGCAAACACATAGTCACCCCCCCTCAGGAGGTGATCACTTCAGACGCCAGCAAGGAAGGCTGGGGAGCACACTACATGCAACTCGCAGTTCAAGGCCGTTGGTCTTTCGAGACACAGGATGTAGTATCGAACATCCTGGAGATGAAAGCAGCTTTCCAAGCTCTTCTAGCCTTCAGTCCCCTCCTGAAAGGGAAAGAAGTCCTACTGAGGATGGACAACAGAGTGGCAGTTGCCTATATCAACAGGCAAGGCGGCACCAAAAGCCGATCTATGATGCAGGAAGTCCGCCCAATCCTCGAATGGGTGCAAGTGAACCTATCGGGGTTAACGGCGTTATATGTCCCAGGAACGCAGAACCAGCTGGCAGACACGCTAAGCAAAAGCTTTGTTTCCAACAACTAATGGGCCCTGAGTCACCAAGCCTTTTCCCTCATAGCAAGAACTTGGGGCATGCCGGATATAGACCTGGCAGCGACGCCAGACAATGCGAAGTGCCAGAGGTACCTGACAAGAACCCCCTGCCCATCAGCGAAAGGGACAGACTGTCTTCAACATGAGTGGAACTTCCACCTGGGTTACATCTTTCCCCCAACACCTCTCATACCGAGATTCCTCCTCAGGCTCAAGAGGTCGTCCTCCACAGTGATAGCAATCCTTCCATTTTGGCCGAGACGGCCATGGTTTACCACTCTCCTCCAGCTGAACACAGCAAAACCTTTACCGCTTCCACCAGCAGCGGACCTACTTTCCCAGGGAAAACTCCTTCATCCATCCCCGGAAAGAATGCACCTGACAGCCTGGAGATTGAAAGGGCTAGGTTCTTAAACCAAGGCTGCTCCCAGAAAGTGGTAGAAACCCTTCTTCAAGCCAGAAGATACACCACCAACAATACCTATAAGAGAATCTGGAATAAGTTTCTCTCAATAGCACAGCAACAAAACTGGAATCCATCATCTCCAACAGTTGCTCAAATCCTTGAGTTTCTCCAGCTAGGCCTAGAGAAAGGCCTCGGGTCGAGCACTTTAAAAGTTCACATGTCAGCATTATCAGCTATGACAGGAGTCAAGTGGGCACAAGAGCCCCTAGTCATTCAGTTCCAGAGGGCATGCCTAAAGTTAAAACCTCCCAGAAAACCTTCCTTCCCGACTTGGGATCTTTTGGTAGTACTAGAAGCACTATCACAAGAACCATTTTTTCCGTTAGAAAACATCTCCTTGTGGGACTTAACACTCAAAGTCACTTTCTTAATCGCAATAACATCAGCCAAGAGAGTCTCAGAGATGCAAGCTCTACTGGCGAAAGAACCATACTTGATCGTCTACCCGGACAAAGTAGTCCTAAGACCATCTGACCGCTTTATTCCGAAGGTGTCATCCTCCTTCCACTTCAATCAAGAGATTAACCTTCCTGCTCTCTCCACAGAACAAGGGGATCCACATCCGCTGGATGTAAGAACTAACATCCTAGCCTACCTATCAACAACAAACGACCTTAGGAAGTCGGAAAACCTCCTAGTCCTCTCGCACCATCACAGCATGGCTAGTGAAGATCATCAAAAGGACTTATTCTCTAAGTCAAATACAAATACCTGAAGGCTTAAAGGCACACTCGACAAGGGCAATGGCGACCTCCTGGGCGGCCTACTGCAGAGTGTCCTCGGAAACTATCTGCCGAGCAGCGACCTGGTCCTCAAGGAATACCTTTATTTCTCACTACAAGGTGGACTCTGCCAGATTATCCACGGCAGAGTTTGGACGAGCAATCATTCAGTCCAACACCTCCATTCCATGTAAATAAAAAAATTGTCTTTATGCTCAGACCCACCCAGTCTGCGAGTTATTCACCCAAAGGTGTATGCTGCCATGATGCGACAGGAAAATGGAAAATTGTATACTCACCTTTCCGTAATTTTCCTTTCCTGTCGCATCTTCATGGCAGCATACAGATGCCCACCCGTCTGAGGTGAGGTATATATATACTAGAATACCTGGGCGGGGGCCCGCTATGGGCTTAATAGTTAAACGGTCCTATCAGGTTGTGAGGGGCGGAGTCACAACCCAAAGGTGTATGCTGCCATGAAGATGCGACAGGAAAGGAAAATTACGGAAAGGTGAGTATACAATTTTCCATTTTACTGTTATCATTGAAAGTAAAAGAAAATCCCAAATTGGGTTCTCCCCAAAAAAGTAATAGAGGGGAAACCTCCCAATGGGGACACTAGTTTTGGTGACCTGGGGGTCCCTGAAGAATTCCCTTAATTTGTAGGTATTTCCTCTCACTTCCTGTTTGGTTATGGGATAGGAAGTGAAGGGAAATCTCTGCAAAAAGAAACAGATGGCGAAAATAAATCTGCTAGGGGTTTTACCTATAGTTCTACTTTAAGTATATACTCTTATGCCCTGTGCACACGATCGGATTTCCGATAGAATAAAATCCAATGGAATTTTCTGTCGGAATTCCGATGAAGCTGACTTTCATCAGTCTTACCTACACACCATCAGACAAAATTCCAACCGTCCAAAACGCGGTGATGTAAAACACTCAGACGAGCCGAGAAAAATTAAGTTCAATGCTTCTGAGCATGCGTCGACTTGATTCTGAGCATGCGTGGGTTTTTTCTCCGTTGGAGTTCCACACAGACGATCGGAATTTCCTATCGTTTTTTTTTCCATCGGAAAAATGTAAAACATGTTCTATTTTTTAACACCAATGGAAAAGAGTCCGATGGGGCCCACACACGATGGTTTTTCGGATTAAGAAAGTCCATTGGACTTTTTTCATCGGAAAAAACGATTGTGTGTACAAATGGGCGTCCGCTGAAATTTTTTCAGGGGGGGGGGGGGGGGGCGCTTCGGCAGCGGCAATACACAGTCGCATTTTACCCTTTCTTCGACCACTAGCGGTGATTAAAAGCGAACCCCCCACATTAAAATGTAAAAACACCCCACTGTGCCCCCTGCATCTTTCAATATCTCTTTGTCACTACTGTGTACCCCCTCTCCACAACTGCACCTCTGGACCCCTTTACATTACACAGCACCCCACAGCTCTGGACCCCTTTACATTACACAGCACCCTGCATCATTGGATGCCTTTACATTACACAGCACCCTGCATCACTGGACCCCTTTACATTACGCAGCACCCTGCACCTCTGGATCCCTTCACACAGCACCCTGCACCTCTGGACCCCTTCACACAGCACCCTGCACCTCTGGACCCCTTCACACAGCACCCTGCACCTCTGGATCCCTTTACATTACACAGCACCCCACAGCTCTGGACCCCTTTACATTACACAGCACCCTGCATCACTTGCCCCCTTTACATTACACAGCACCCTGCACCTCTGGATCCCTTCACATAGCACCCTGCACCTCTGGATTCCTTCACACACCACCCTGCACCTCTTAATCCCTTCACACAGCACCCTGCACCTCTGGATCCCTTCACGCAGCACCCTGCACCTCTGGACCCCTTCACACAGCACCCTGCACCCCTTCGCACAGCACCCTGCACCTCTGTACCCCTTCACATAGCACCCTGCACCTCTGGACCCCTTCACATATCACCCTGCACCTCTGGATCCCTTCACGCAGCACCCTGCACCTCTGGACCCCTTCACACAGCACCCTGCACCTCTGGACCCCTTCACACAGCACCCTGCACCTCTGTATCCCTTCACACAGCACCCCTGCATGTTACATAGACTGTGACAGCCCCCTTCCCCTTCCTACCTTAATCATGCAGCCAGAGGGAGAGACACAGCAGCGCGGGAACTGCTGGAGTTATTTCTCATATTACCTAGAGACTGAGAACATGATACAAGAGATGGTCAGAGGCTGCAGGTATGATACAAGTGATGGTTAGAGGCTGCAGGCATGATACAGTAGATGTCAGAGGCTGCAGACATGATACAGGAGGTGTCAGAGGCTGCGGGCATGGTACAGGAGATGGTCAGAGACTGAGGACATCATACTAAAGATGATCAGAGACTGCAGACATAGTACAAGATATGGCTAGAGACTGCAGACATAATACAAGAGATCAATGCAGCCTCATCAGTGCCCATCAAATGCAGCCTCACTGTGCCCATCATTGCAGCCTCTCTGTGCCCATCATTGCAGCCTCTCTGTGCCCATCATTGCAGCCTCTCTGTGCCCATCATTGCAGCCTCTCTGTGCCCATCATTGCAGCCTCTCTGTGCGCATCATTGCAGCCTCTCTGTGCGCATCATTGCAGCCTCTCTGTGCGCATCATTGCAGCCTCTCTGTGCCCATCATTGCAGCCTCTCTGTGCCCATCATTGCAGCCTCTCTGTGCCCATCATTGCAGCCTCTCTGTGCCCATCATTGCAGCCTCTCTGTGCCCATCATTGCAGCCTCTCTGTGCCCATCATTGCAGCCTCTCTGTGCCCATCATTGCAGCCTCGCTCTGCCCTCCAATGCAGCCTCGCTCTGCCCACCAATGAAGCTTCTCTGTGCTCATGAATGCAGCCTCACTGTGCCCACCAATTGCAGCCTCTGTGTGACCACCAATTGCAGCCTCTGTGTGATCACCAATTGCAGCCTCTGTGTGACCACCAATTGCAGCCTCTGTGTGACCACCAATTGCAGCCTCTGTGTGACCACCAATTGCAGCCTCTGTGTGACCACCAATTGCAGCCTCTGTGTGACCACCAATTGCAGCCTCTGTGTGACCACCAATTGCAGCCTCCGTGCCCACTCATTTCAGCCTCACCATTTCCCGGATAGGCGCTCCCCTCCTTCTGTCCTCCGGCACTCGTATTGTATGTCACGGAGCTGGGTCTGTGTGCAAAGTTCCGCCCCCCTAGTTCGGCTTGTGTGATAGGCGGAACACTAGGAGACTATCACACGAGCCGAACTAGGGGGGCGGGACCTTGCACACAGACCCAGATCCATGACATACGATACGAGCGCCGGAGGACAGAGGGAGGAGAGCGATGCATTCGCCGCTTAAAGCGGCCCCTAGGGGATTGAGGGGTGATCTGTGTACGGTGTTCAGGATTGAGGGGTGATCTGTGTACGGTGTGCAGGAATGAGGGGTGACAGGAGGGACATTTGGGATAAGTGGGGGGACAGGAGGGACATTTGGGATAAGTGGGAGGAGAGGCGGGACATTTGGGATAAGTGGGAGGAGAGGCGGGACATTTGGGATAAGTGGGAAGAGAGGGACATTTGGGATAAGTGGGGGGACAGGAGGGACATTTGGGTTAAGTGGGGGGACAGGAGGGACATTGGGGATAAGTGGGGGGAGAGGAGGGACTTTTGGGATAAGTGGGGGGAGAGGAGGGACATTGGGCATAAGTGGGGGGAGATGACGGACATTTGGGATTAGTGGGGGGACAGGAGGGACATTGGGGATAAGTGGGGGGAGATGACAGACATTTGGGATAAGTGGGAGGACAGGAGGGACATTGGGCATAAGTGGGGGGAGATGACAGACATTTGGGATAAGTGGGGGGACAGGAGGGACATTGGGCATAAGTGGGGGGAGATGACAGACATTTGGGATAAGTGGGGGGACAGGAGGGACATTTGGGATAAGTGGGGGGACAGGAGGGACATTGGGGATAAGTGGGGGGACAGGCGGGACATTGGGGATAAGTGGGAGGAGAGGAGGGACATTTGGAATAAGTGGGGGGACAGGAGGGACATTGGGGATAAGTGGGGGGAGATGACAGACATTTGGGATAAGTGAGGGGAGATGACAGAGATTTGGGATAAGTGGGGGGGGACAGGAGGGACATTGGGCATAAGTGGGGGGACAGGAGGGAAATTGGGGATAAGTGGGGGGACAGGAGGGACATTTGGGATAAGTGGGAGGAGAGGAGGGACATTTGGGATAAGTGGGGGGACAGGAGGGACATTGGGGATAAGTGGGGGGACATTGGGGATAAGTGGGGGGACATGAGGGACATTTGGGATAAGTGGGAGGAGAGGAGGGACATTTGGGATAAGTGGGGGACATTGGGGATAAGTGGGGGGGGACAGGAGGGACATTGGGGATAAGTGGGGGGAGATGGCAGACATTTGGGATAAGTGGGGGGACAGGAGGGACATTGGGCATAAGTGGGGGGAGATGACAGACATTTGGGATAAGTGGGGGGAGATGACAGACATTTGGGATAAGTGGGGTGGACAGGAGGGACATTGGGCATAAGTGGGGGGACAGGAGGGAGATTGGGGATAAGTGGGGGGACAGGAGGGACATTTGGGATAAGTGGGAGGAGAAGAGGGACATTTGGGATAAGTGGGGGGACAGGAGGGACATTGGGGATAAGTGGGGGGAGATGACAGACATTTGGGATAAGTGGGGGGAGATGACAGACATTTGGGATAAGTGGGGGGAGATGACAGACATTTGGGATACGTGGGGGGGACAGGAGGGACATTGGGCATAAGTGGGGGGGACAGGAGGGACATTTGGGATAAGTGGGAGGAGAGGAGGGACATTTGGGATAAGTGGGGGGACAGGAGGGACATTGGGGATAAGTGGGGGGACATGAGGGACATTTGGGATAAGTGGGAGGAGAGGAGGGACATTTGGGATAAGTGGAAGGAGAGGAGGGACATTGGGGATAAGTGGGGGGACATGAGGGACATTGGGGATAAGTGGGAGGAGAGGAGGGACATTTGGGATAAGTGGAGAAGAGAGTGATGCTCTGTGTATGTGTGTAGTGTAGACTGTGTGACTGTAGTTTGCCCTATGTGACTGTTATACATGCTGAGTGACCCAGAGATGTATATTTACATTTACAGCAGCACACATGTCCGTTGAAAAGCAGAGGATCAGAGTTCTGAGCAGTACACTGCATGGACTCATTGGACTGGAAGCAGCTCAGTGTCCAGAGTCTCACAGCCAATAGGAAGCCAGGAAAGTTTGCATGCACTTCTTGTGAAGAGATAGGCAGAACTCACAGTGCTGGCTTTGCCTTGGAGAGGATGATTAGTTGCAGTAGCAGCTGCTGCTGCTCCCTCGTCTCACCTGCTTTTTTTTGTTCACCATCGTGATCGATCTGATCTCTGTCTGCCACAACCAACGGGGAATGATAAGTCCCAGATACTGCGGTCAGGAGGAGAGGAGGAGGAGAAGATAGCAGAGGCGGGACTCCAGGAGCATTAAGGACAGGTCAGCCCCACCGTCTCACATGACCCCGTTTGCCCAATCACAGAGCGCCGGCCGCCCAGCTGACATTAAACATGGTGGCCGGATCACAGGGGGACACAGGAAATAGAAATTAGGCTAATGGAGCCAGAGTGACACACGCTGACACGGGATTTCGCCCCCCCACTACGCGGCGCCGCTCCTGCACCCACTGCCACCCCCAGGCCTTGGTGGCCTTGACGGGAATCCGGCCCTGGGTGTGTGGCACACCATCTTGATTCTAGGGGGGGCGATCGCCCCCCCTTGCCCTATGGAGCGGACGCCCATGTGTGTACAGGGCATAAGGCCTCATGCACACTGTGAGGTTCCATGCACACTGGGCTTCAAAAAACGTCTGTACCCTCGGGAGTAAAAAACACTCATATATAGAGCACTTGTACAAAGTTTAGAAGAGTTTAGGAGAGTTGCAATATAAGCCCTACCCAAAAAAATAAGCCCTAGTTTGAAGTGATTGTGGACTGCTGGAATCCTCTCTATTGCAGGGTTCTGTGTGGAGGGTGTGTTTCTGTGGCATAGTTGAGTGAGATGCCTTCTTAGAGCGCCGCTCAGCGCTCAGCTGACCTCCCGCAGCTCGCCTCATCTCCCAGCTGTCAGCGGGGGAATTCGGCCCCCCTCTGCAAGGCTTGGAGCGGGTAAGTGATTTAAGGCGGGCCATCGGAAAGCGCTGAGACGCGCTGAGCTGATCCCCACAGCTCTCCTCTTCTGCCAACTGTCAGCGGGGGATCTCAGGGCCCCTCCCTCTGCAAAGCTTGGAGCGGGTAAGAGAGCACAGGAGGACCATCAGCTCTCCTCTTCTCAGCGGGGGATCTTGGCCCCCCTACCTCTGCAGTGCTTGTTCCGGGAAAGACGATCAGGGGGAGTCACGGAAGCTCCGAACTGCGCTATAGGAAGGTATGTGGCACAACACAGATTGCAGACACACATACTTTTTACATTACATTGCACTGTGGTGGTAAGGATTCTAGCAATTTGTAACTGTAGCGGGGTGTCACTTTTTGGTGTTCATAGAGACTATATTTCATCAAGTGAACCCGGATCTCGGATCTCCCCTGGTTCTCTGTTGGATAATACGTTGACTACTGTTTGACTATGAGTAGAAAATTGCATGGTGGGATTTGTGGTACAGGGAAAATTGGACTCCAATGGCGTGGATACTACACAGACTACTGTACCCACAGTGCAACTGTACACCCATCGTGTATTGCCTGGCGCAAGGTCTGCTGGGGATTGGTTATTTAAGGGGGAGGAGCAATGCGCGGTCTCTTTGGACATCGCCCGCGCAGCAAATTGGAACCTTTGTTGGGGCCTGTCGTGCTGGTCTAGGCCGGAGAGTCTGGGCCTACCGAACCTGGAAAAGCCTGCTTGCCAGAGAGGGAGAGAGTCTTTATCCAGGGAGCCTGCTGACATCTCGGAGCATCCAAGAGTCGAGTTACCTTCAAATTCCCTTTCGGTTGTCTGAAAGATCGGAGACTACGGGTGACCGGGAGATCGTGTGCTGGAGCCTAGCAGCGGGATCGGTTAAACGGATTGGTCCGGTCGGGTGAGAGAGCACTTGCTCAGGATTCTTAACTGTTTGCTAGGCCCGAGACCCCTTGCATAGGGCCCACCGCCATTACAGCAGTGTGTCGTGCACCAGGTGACAGTGTGTTGTGCAGGTAAAGTTGGGCGTCTTATTGCCTGTGACTATAGGTCCTAAACTATAGCAGGATTACATCTAACTGTTGATATCCCTTGGATTACAAATATAAAAGTGCACCAACGAGGCTAGCGAAGATCCCTTCTATTGGAGTAACTGTGTGTGTGAAATAGTCAGGCTTGACTGTAACTCACAGAGATATTGTTTGGGCGCAATATTGCCCACGAGGGGGAAGCTCGCAAGCGTAGTTCCTTTAAAGACATTTAGAGTGTATAAGATTTGTATATCTCGGTATTGCTTACATTGTGCATAATTTTGACTTTGCAGGGCCCTGCGTATGTAAATGCATATCTGTTAACCTAATTTTCCTATCTAGTAAAGATATTTTCTGGTTAAGCAAACACGTTGTGTGGAGTATTAACTGTTCCAGAGAGAGAGACGGTCAACACAGGTACTCTAGTTCTGAATGGCGAATGTATACTTTATTGTAGTATTGTGGTTTCCATTGTTAGTAGGTTCCACAATCTCATCTGCTTAACCGCTGTGCCAGTGGAGGATCAGAGCCAGTTTCTTGGGGGTTGACAGCAGTAAGGTACAGGCCTAAAATAATACCAGCAGCCCACTTAACTGGGGGTAGAGTTACACATGGGGGCTCGAGTCCGGGATCCTGTACTCTGCAATCAAACCCCTACCCGTGGTGCCAGCATGGACCCTTTCACTGTGGACCAGTGGTGTGGATCAGCAGGCACTCTTCCAGGCGCGAGTGTGGCTATTGAACTTCCTGGAGAGAACAGGGAAGAGGATGAAGTTGACAGGCTCATGAAGTCACTGTCTCCAAGCAGGAAGGCATGGGTAATTGACCTCAAACCAGAAAAGGAAACCTCCCGTACCTACGCATTAGTGGAGTGGAGAGATGAAGTACCTGAGAACTTCAAAGGCCGGAGTGTACAGTCCAAGGACCGGAAGATGTACTATCTAGTGCATCCAAAGACTATAAAAGAAGAGGTCCCTGAAATTAGCCAAGGAAAGCCTCTCAGAGAAACGACAACCCCCCCGGCACCACTGACCACTATAGGCCCTGAACTTCTTAACGCTTTAGGGGACCTCGTGACAAAGTGCCAAAAGAGCAACACGGTGTGCATGGAGACTGGATACAGGAAGCTGAGGACTTTCTCAGGGAAACAACCTGTGCCGCTTGGAGAAGAGGACTTTGATACCTGGATAGAACAAGCAATGCAGGATGTGGAAGGTTGGGAACTGCCAGAAGCCCAAAAGAAACAGCACATAAATGAAAGCTTGAAGGGAGCTGCTGCAGAAGCTGTGAAGAATCTAAGGATCAGCAATGTCACTTGTACTGCCTATGATTACTTAGTCATGTTGCAAGAGGAGTTCGGCCAGTTGGAGAAAGTTACTGACCTAATTTACCAGTTTGAGCACACTCACCAGCAGGGATGAGCCGAACACCCCCCTGTTCGGTTCGCACCAGAACCTGTGAACAGCCTGAATGTTCGTGTGAACTTTAGAACCCTATTAAATACAATAGACTCGAACGTTCGAAATCAAAAATGCTAATTATAAAGGCTAATATGCAAGTTATTGTCCTAAAAAGTGTTTGGGGAACCGGGTCCTGCCCCAGGGGACATGTATCAATGCAAAAAAAAAGTTTTAAAAACGGCCATTTTTTTGGGAGCAGTGATTTTAATAATGCTTAAAGTGAAACAATAAAAGTGAAATATTCCTTTAAATTTCGTACCTAGTGGGGGTGTATAGTATGCCTGTAAAGTTGCGCTTGTTTCCCGTGCTTAAAACTGTCCCTGCACAAAGTGTCATTTCTGAAGGAAAAAAAGTCATTTAAAACTCACTCGCGTCTATAATGATTTGTCGGCTCCCGGCAATACATAGAAAAGTCATTGATAAAAAAAAAAAAAAAGCGTGGGGGTCCCCCCAAATTCAATTACCAGGCCCTTCAGGTCTGGAATTGATATAAAGGGGAACTGCACCCCAAATTTAAAAAAAATGGCATGGAGTTCCCCCAAAAATCCAGACCAGACCCTTATCTGAGCAGGCAACCTGGCAGGCCGCAGGAAAAGAGGGGGAGACGAGAGAGCGCCCCCCCCCTCCCTCCTGAATCGTACCAGACCACATGCCCTCAACATGGGGAGGATGTCCCCATGTTGATGGGGACAAGGGCCTCATCCCCACAACCCTTGCCCGGTGGTTGTGGGGGTCTGCGGGCGGGGGGCTTATCGGAATCTGGAAGACCCCTTTAACAAAGGGGATCCCCAGATCCCGCCCCCCCTATGTTAAATGGTAATGGGGTACAAATGTACCCCTACCATTTCACAAAGAAAGTGTCAAAAAAATTTAAAATGACAATAGACGGTTTTTGACAATTCCTTTATTAATGTCTTCTCCTTTCTTCCTTCTTCTTCCATCTTCTTCTTTTCTCCATTCGGGTTTCTTCCTCCATCTTCATCTTCCTCTTCATCTTCATCTTCCTTCTTCCTTCGGTGTTCTCGTCCTCATCTTGCTCCGACTTCTTGTTCCCCTTCTTCTTTCTTCGGCCGCTCCGTTTGAATTGGAGGTTCCCGCTGTGTGACGCTTCAGTTCTTCAGTTCTCCTCTTGGTCCGCAGCCACCCGGTGATCCCGCCCCCCTCTGATGCACATGGATTTCACAGGGACTTTCCCGTGGTGTCAGAGGGGGGCGGGGCCACCGGGTGGCAGCGGACCCAGAGGAGAACTGAAGAACTGAAGCGTCACACAGCGGGAACCTCCAATTCAAACGGAGAGACCAAAGAAAGAAGAAAGGGAAGAAGAACCCGGAGCAAGATGAGGACGAGAACACCGAACACCGAAGGAAGAAGGAAGAAGGAAGATGAAGAGAAAGAGGAAGATGAAGATGAAGATGAAGAATAAGATGGAGGAAGAAACCCGAATGGAGAAAAGAAGAGGATGGAAGAAGAAGATGGAAGAAGAAGATTGAAGAAGAAGGAAGAAAGGAGAAGACAATAAAGGAATTGTCAAAAACCGTCTATTGTCATTTTTAACATTTTTTACACTTTCTTTGTGAAATGGTAATGGGGTACATTTGTACCCCATTACCATTTCACATAGGGGGGGCCGGTATCTGGGGGTCCCCTTTGTTAAAGGGGTCTTCCAGATTCCGATAAGCCCCCCTCCCGCAGACCCCCACAACCACCGGGCAAGTTTTGTGGGGATGAGGCCCTTGTCCCCATCAACATGAGGACATACTCCCCATGTTGAGGGCATGTGGCCTGGTACGGTTCAGGAGGGAGGGGGGGCGCTCTCTCGCCCCCCCCCCTCTTTTCCTGCGGCCTGCCAGGTTGCGTGCTCGGATAAAGGGTCTGGTCTGGATTTTTGGGGGTACTCCACGCCATTTTTTTTTATATTTGGGGTGGAGTTCCCCTTAAAATCCTTTCCAGACCTGAAGGGCCTGGTATGGATATTTGGGGGGAACCGCACGCATTTTTTTTAAATTTGCGGCAGAGTTCCCCTTAATATCCATTCCAAACCTGAAGGGCCTGGTAATTGAATTTGTGGGGACCCCCACGCTTTTTAATTTTTTTTTTATCAATGACTTTTCTATGTATTGTCGGGAGCCGACAATTCATTATAGCCGC
Organism: Rana muscosa; assembly: GCA_029206835.1. Classification (NCBI taxonomy): domain Eukaryota; kingdom Metazoa; phylum Chordata; class Amphibia; order Anura; family Ranidae; genus Rana; species Rana muscosa. The sequence goes on along the minus strand of CM055128.1, from coordinate 202,491,208 downwards.
GAGTGAGTTTTAAATGACTTTTTTTCCTTCAGAAATGACACTTTGTGCAGGGACAGTTCTAAGCACAGGAAACAAGCGCCACTTTACACGCATACTATACACCCCCACTAGGTACGAAATTTAAAGGAATATTTCACTTTTATTGTTTCACTTTAAGCATTATTAAAATCACTGCTCCCGAAAAAAGGCAGTTTTTAAAACTTTTTTTTGCATTGATACATGTCCCCTGGGGCAGGACCCAGGTCACCAAACCCTTTTTAGAACAATAACTTGCATATAAGCCTTTAAAATTAGCATTTTAGATTTTTCCCATAGACTTTTCAAATTTGCCTCGAACACCCCAAATTTTTCGCTGTTCGGCGAACGGGCGAACAGGCAATGTTCGACTCGAACATACGTTCGACTCGAACTCAAAGCTCATCCCTACTCACCAACAGCCAGGAGAGCGTTTGTCTGAGTATGTCCAAAGATTAAATAAAATGCTCTGCCAGATAGTCCTGAAGAAAGGGATGGTACCACAGGACATAGACCGAGCCAGGATGCAACAGATTTTAAGAGGGGCTCTGCGCAACGACCCAGTTTGGCTCCATTTGAAAACTACAGGGGGAGTCATGTCCTTAAGTTACCCAGACCTTGTGCGAATAATGAGAGATGAGGAGGCTTTGCTAAATGATCAACAAGCGACTGATAAATACACCCCTCTTCCCTCCGCTGGGGTTAGAGCAGCCATGGCCACGGAACGGGACTCTGAAGTGGCTGTTTTAAAGTCACAGATGACTCAAGTACTGGAGATGCTGACTTCTTTGATGGCCAAAGATTCAGGAGCCACTAAGGAAGAAGAAGGCAAGAAAGGAATGGTTCGGAATACCTCAAACCCCATCTATCAACAGAACAAAGATGAGGAAGTTTGTTTCAACTGCGGGGGGATTGGGCACGACAAGCAAGTGTGCCCCAGCCCAAGGAAAACTGCAGTCTCATACCGCAAGCCGGCGGAAAACTTCAGAGGGCCCCGGTGAAGGAGTCAACCGGGTGCCCATCAGTTCCAGCCAACTCCAAAGAAATAAGAGACCAAGGGAGGTCGCAAAGGGAGAACAATTCCCCACCCAATAAATCTGATGCTTCCTACTTTAGGCCCAAATACAATGTCCAAAGGAGGGAAATCAGTGCATACCATGCTCAACAAGGACTAAGGTCCCGGAAGAGACTGAAAAAGAAAAAAATGGAAAAAACTCAAGTTATAGAATCCAGTCAGAAGACTTTTCAGAGGAAATTCCCTGTTTAACTGGTGGAACCCTCCCCAGTGGTCCCCATTCAAGTGGAGGGAATCTACACCAAGGCCCTTCTGGACACAGGAGCTCAAGTGACCCTTCTGTATCAGGATTTTTACCAGAAACATCTAAGACATTTGCCCTTGCAGAAGCTAGAAGACTTGGAAATATGGGGCATTGGGACCCAGAGCTTCCCGTATGATGGATACCTCCCAAATAAATTGGCCTTTGACCCCTCAGTGGCGGGGGAAGCGGAGATCTTTGACACACTGGCTGTGGTTTGTCCTCACCCACCAGGAGCTAATAAGAGTTCCCTCATAATAGGGACTAGTGATGAGCCGAACACCCCCGGGTTCGGTTCGCACCAGAACCCGCGAACGGACCGAAAGTTCGTACGAACATTAGAACCCTATTAAATACAATGGATGCGAACGTTCGAATTCTAAAGTGCTAATTATAACAACTATTATGCATGTTATTGTCCTAAAAAGGGTTTGGGAACCCGGGTTCTGCACCAGGGGACATGTATCAATGCAAAAAGAAGTTTTAAAAACGGTCGTTTTTCGGGAGCAGTCATTTTAACCACTTAACAACCACCTGCCCACAAATAACGTCGACAAGGTGGTTGCTTAACTCTGGGAGGACGTTATATAACGTCCTCCCAGAATCGCGCTCCCGCGCGCCCCCTGGGGCGCGCACACAGGAAACTCCGTGACCGCCGGGTCCTCTGGACCCGGCGGATCACGAATCGCGGTAAATCGCCGCTGATAGCGGCCGTTTACCACGTGATCGCTCCGTCAAATGACGGAGCAATCACTTGTAAACAGACCGGCGTCATTTGATGACGCCGGTTCCTCCCTCCCCTCTCTGTACCGATCGGTACAGTGTGAGAGGGGAGGGGGAGGGAGCGGATGGCAGCAGCAGCACTGTGGGCTGGATCTGTGACAATTGCAGTCACAGATCCAGCCATCCATCCATCCCTGCTCAGCCATCCCTGTGCAATACTCTGCAATACACCCTGCCAATACTCTGCAATACACCCTGCCAATACTCTGCAAAATACCCTGGTGCAATACTCTGCAATACCCTGGTGCAATACTCTGCAATACCCTGGTGCAATACTCTGCAATACTCTGGTGCAATACTCTGCAATACCCTGGTGCAATACCCTGCGAAATACTCTGCAATACCCTGGTGCAATACTCTGCAATACCCTGGTGCAATACTCTGTAATACCCTGGTGCAATACTCTGCAATACCCTGGTGCAATACTCTGCAATACCCTGGTGCAATACTCTGCAATACCCTGCACAATACTCTGCAATACCCTGCAAAATACTCTGCAATACCCTGCAAAATACTCTGCAATACCCTGCAAAATACTCTGCAATACCCTGCGCAATACTCTGCAATACCCTGCGCAATACTCTGCAAAATACTCTGCAATACCCTGCACAATACTCTGCAATACCCTGCACAATACTCTGCAATACCCGCCACAATACTCTGCAATACCCGCCACAATACTCTGCAATACCCGCCACAATACTCTGCAATACCCTCCACAATACCCTGTGCAATACCCTCCACAATACCCTGTGCAATACCCGTGCAATACCCTGCCATACACCGCAATACCCTGCCATACACCGCAATACCCTGCCATAGTCCGCAATACTCCGCAATGCCCTGCAATACTCCGCAATGCCCGGCAATACTCCGCAATGCCCGGCAATACTCCGCAATGCCCAGCAATACTCCGCAATGCCCGGCAATACTCTGCAATAACCACTTCCCGCCCTCCGGCCGTCATATGACGTCCTTGACTTTGTGCGGGGATATCTGAATGATGGGAGCAGCTACAGGCATCATTCAGATATTAGCTTTTTCAGCCGGCGATTCCCTACACCATAAGAACAATCATAGCGGCTGTTCCGCCGCTTGATCATTCTTACGGGAGGCGAGAGGGGATGTCCCCCCCCCCCCCCGCCGCCCTCCGGTGCTTCTACCGACTCACCGCTACGATCAAAGCCAGGATTGTTGTTTTTTTTTTTTGTTTTTTTTTCAGGCTTCCCAGCCTAGAGGTGAGATGTGGGGTCTTATTGACACCCCCCCCCCCATATCTCACTGTAAAGAGGACCTGTCATGCCATATTCCTATTACAAGGGATGTTTACGTTCCTTGTAATAGGTATAAAAGTGATCAAAAAAATGTTTAGGGCGGAAAAACATGTCAAACTAAAATAAATAAAGTAAAATGAAGAATAAATTTTATTTATTTTTTTTAAAGCGCCCCTGTCCCCGTGAGCTCGCATACAGAAGCGAACGCATACGTAAGTCCCGCCCACATATGAAAACGGTTTTCAAACCACACATGTGAGGTATCTCTGCGAACGTTAGAGCGAGAGCAATCATTTTGGCCCTAGACCTCCTCTGTAACTCAAAACATGTAACCAGTAAAAATATTTAAAGCGTCGCCTATGGGGATTTTTTAAGTAGCGAAGTTTGGCGCCATTCCACGAGTGTGTGCAATTTTTAAGGGCGACATGTTAGGTATCTATTTACTCGGCGTAACTTCATCTTTCACATTATGCAAAAACATTGGGCTAACTTTACTGTTTTTTTTTTTTTTTTAAGCACAAAACATTTTTTTTCCGTAAAAAAACGCGTTAAAAAAATTGCTGCGCAAATATCGTGCGAGATAAAAAGTTGCAACAACCACCATTATATTCTCTAAGGTCTTTGCTAAAAAAACATATATATATAATGTTTTGGGGTTCTATGTAATTTTCTAGCAAATAAATGATGATTTTTACATGTAGGAGAGAAATGTCAGAATTGGCCTTGGTGCTCCAGAACGCCTGAAGGTGCTCCCTGCATGTTGGGCCTCTGTATGTGGCCACGCTGTGTAAAAGTCTCACACATGTGGTATCGCCATACTCGGGAGTAATAGCAGAATGTGTTTTGGGGTGTAATTTGTGGAATGCATATGCTGTGTGTGAGAAATAACCTGCTAATATGACAATTTTGTGAAAAAAAAAAAAGAGAAAAAAAAAATCTTGATTTTGCAAAGAATTGTGGGAAAAAATGACAACTTCAAAAAACTCACAATGCCTCTTTCTGAATACCTTGGAATGTCTTCTTTCCAAAAAGGGGTCATTTGGGGGGTATTTGTACTTTTCTGGCATGTTAGGGTCTCAAGAATTGAGATAGGCCGTCAGTACTTCAGGTGTGATCAATTTTCAGATATTGGCACCATAGTTTGTGGACTCTATAACTTTCACAAAGACCAAAAAATATGCACCAATTTGTACTTATTTTTACCAAAGATATGTAGCAGTATAAATTTTGGCCAAAATTTATGAAGAAAAAATAGTAATTTGCAAAATTTTATAACAGAAACGAAAAAAAAATCATTTTTTTACAAAATTTTCAGTCTTTTTTCTCTTATAGCGCAAAAAATAAAAAACCCAACGATGATTAAATACCACCAAAAGAAAGCTCTATTTGTGTGAAAAAAAGGACGAAAATTTCATATGGGTACAGTGTTGTATGACTGAGTAATTGTCATTCAAAATGTGAGAGCACCGAAAGCTGAAAATTGGTCTGGTTATTAAGGGGGTTTAAGTGCCCAGTGGTCAAGTGGTTAATGATGCATAAAGTGAAAAAAAAAAGTCAAATATTCCTTTAAATATCGTACCTGGGGGGTGTCTAAAGTATGCCTGTGAAGTGCCACGTGTTTCCCGTGTTTAGAACTGTCCCTGCACAAAATGACACTTCTAAAGGAAAAAAAAGCCATTTAAAACTGCTTGCGGCTTTAATGTAATGTCTGGTCCCGGTAATATGGATGAAAATCTTTAAGAAAAATGGCATAGCTACCCCATGACCCCCCCCCCCCCCTACCCCAGCCCATTACCAGCCCCTTTGGGTCTTGTATGGATATTAAGGGGAACCCCGCACATAAAATAAAAAAGGCCCTATATACTCTGAACAGCCGTATACAGGCGGTGCATACAAGACAGGGACTGTAGGTTTGTTCTTATGTAGAATGTGTTTGTAATTTTGAACAGGTACATTGTTGAAGTGTAGCTCCAGCCCAAAAATCTATTTTTAAACTTTTTGGAAAACATAGGTAAGGGTTATCACCCCTGTAACATTTGTTTTGCTGTCTGTGCCCCTGTTCAGAACATTTCACCTCACTTTCCATCCCAATGACAACTGTTTTTGAAATGTGGTGTTTTTCTTGAAACAAGGATTGCTGATAAAGCATCAGTACAGAGGAGACACCTTTCTCCCATATTTATTCTTACAGGAGAGAATTTTCCTTCCTAGTGGTAGATTTCCTCTCACTTCCTGTTGTCTTCTTGCGTTTGCAAGTAGGAGTCGTTTGTAAGTTGGATGTTTGAAAGTAGGGACCTGCCGTATATACTCTGCAGAAATAGGCCCCTTAGTTGTTGGTGTTGGCACAACACTGTAAGCACTCACAGTTACTCTTGGTTGGTGCTGGAACGCCCTGCTGTCAACTATTATATCAGGAATTTTAATTACATATAATTGTTGAACAGTGGTAGTAAAAATTGGGCCTTTGATGGTGGTGCTGGTGCCACAACACTGTAAGCCCTGACAGTTACTCTTGGTGGGTGCAGCAATGGGCCCTGCTGTGAATTATTAGATCAAGAATTGTAATTGCATGCCCCTGTTGAACAGGGGCTGAAAAATTGGGCCTTTCGTGGTGGTGGTGGTGGTGGTGGTGTTGCCACAACACTGTAAGCCCTCAGAGTTACTCTTGGTGGGTGCAGGAATGGGCCCTGCTGTGAATTATTAGATCAAGAATTGTAATTACATGCCCCTTTTGAACAGGGGCTGAAAAATTGGGCCTTTCGTGGTGGTGGTGGTGGTGGCGTTGCCACAACACTGTAAGCCCTCAGAGTTACTCTTGGTGGGTGCAGCAATGGGCCCTGCTGTGAATTATTAGATCAAGAATTGTAATTGCATGCCCCTGTTGAACAGGGGCTGAAAAATTGGGCCTTAGGCACTGGTGGCACAACACTACAACCCCTCACAGATACTGTACTTGGAGCACAGCAATGAGCCCTGTTGCAAAGTATTGCTTCAAAAATTGTAATGACACGCCCCTGTTAAACAGGGGCTGAAAAATTGGGCCTTAGGCACTGGTGGCACAACACTACAACCCCTCACAGATACTGTACTTGGAGCACAGCAATGAGCCCTGTTGCAAAGTATTGCTTCAAAAATTGTAATGACACGCCCCTGTTAAACAGGGGCTGAAAAATTGGGCCTTAGGCACTGGTGGCACAACACTACAACCCCTCACAGATACTGTACTTGGAGCACAGCAATGAGCCCTGTTGCAAAGTATTGCTTCAAAAATTGTAATGACACGCCCCTTTTAAACAGGGGCTGAAAAATTGGGCCTTAGGCACTGGTGCCACAACACTCCAACCCCTCACAGATACTGTACTTGGAGCACAGCAATGAGCCCTATGGCAAATTATTGCTAAAAAAATTGTAATTACACGCCCCTGTAAAACAGGGGCTGAAAAATTGGGCCTTAGCCACTGGTGGCGGCACCCATAAACAAAAATGATCTTCCAAGCTATCATCATCAATCGTATCATTGAGGACTCGGAGGAGGAGGATAGCCAGTCAACATAACAGCACAGGCACTCAGCATCAGCATCAGTCTTGAAGGGATGTGACATGTTAAAATCAATTAGTCTGTTATATCAGCATCAGGTGTGTGGTAGCTGGTGGTGATCCAAGACTGGTTCATCTTGATGAAAGTCAGTCGATCAACCGAGTCGGTGGACAGGCGCACCCTGTGATCCGTGACAAATCCTCCAGCAGCACTGAATGTGCGTTCCGAAAGAACGCTGGATGCAGGACAGGCCAGTAGCTCAATTGCATACTGTGCAAGCTCTGGCCAGTGATCCATCCTCAAGACCCAGTAAGCCAGAGGATTTTCGGTGGGGAAGGTGTCCAAGTCTGACCTTGCCCCTAGATATTCCTGCACCATGTTTATCAGACGCTGGCGATGGTTGCTGGAACCGATCATACTTTGGGGCTGCGGACTAAAGAATTGTCTGAACGCATCGGTCAGACGGCCACCTTCCCCACCGCTCCTTCTTTGACTGGCCGAAGCCTCAGCAACTCGTTGTCCAGGACCAGGAGTTTGTAACCTCCCAGTCTCTGGGAACGCGTTGCACAGACCTTTCTGCAAGGCCTCCCGGAGTTGTCTCATCCTCTGCTCCCTCTGCGAAGGTAACATAAGGTCCGCAACCTTACCCTTGTACCGTGGATCAAGGAGAGTGGCCAGCCAGTAATGGTCCCTCTCCTTGATCCGAAGAATACGAGGATCCTTCCGCAGACTTTGCAGGATCAGGGAGGCCATGCAGCGTAGGTTTGCTGAGGCATTCGCTCCGGAGTCCTCTGGGTCACTAAGGACGACATGATCCGTAGCCACCTCCTCCCAGCCACGTACAAGTCCACTGGTTTCTTGGGACTGTAAATCATCCCTAAAAGACTGCTGCTGATGATGCTGAGTGCCAGCCTCCACCTCCATGCTGACACAATCCTCCTCCTCCTCCTCCTCCTCTTCCTGTGCGATGGGTGGGACAGAAGGAACACTGTCTGGGTAAAGGGGGCCTTGAGAGGCAAGGAAGTCCTCCTCTTCCTGCCTCTGTTCTGCCTCAAGTGCCCTGTCCATTATTCCACGCAGCGTGTGCTCCAACAGGTGGACAAGAGGTACAGTGTCACTGATGCATGCACTGTCACTGCTCACCATCCTCGTGGCCTCCTCAAATGGTGCCAGGACAGTGCATGCATCCCTGATCATGCCCCACTGGCGTGGAGAAAAAAAACCAAGCTCCCCTGACCCTGTCCTGGTGCCGTAGTCGCACAGGTACTCATTGATGGCCCTCTGCTGCATGTGCAGCCGCTGCAGCATGGCCAACGTTGAGTTCCACCTGGTGGGCATGTCACATATAAGGCGGTTCTTGGGCAGGTTCAACTCCTTTTGCAGCTCAGCCAGGCGAGCACTGGCATTATAAGATCTGCGGAAATGCACACAGACTTTCCTGGCCTGCCTCAGGACATCCTGTAAGCCCGGGTACCTGCCCAAGAACCGCTGCACCACCAGGTTAAGGACGTGAGCCACACAGGGCACATGGGTCAGTTGTCCCTGTCGGAGGGCGGAGAGGAGGTTGGTGCCATTGTCGCAAACCACCATTCCTGGCTTAAGCTGGCGTGGCGTCAACCACCTCTCGGCCTGGCCCTGCAGAGCAGACAGGACCTCTGCCCCAGTGTGGCTTCTGTCCCCCAAACACACCAGCGCAAGCACGGCATGGCATCTTTTGCCTGCGTACTTGCGTAGCCCCGTGAATGGCTACGGAGCACCGCTGGTTCATAGGACAAACCACAGGAAGAGGCCATGGAGGAAGAAGAAGAGGAGGGGGTGGAGGAGAGAGGTGTGTCACAACCAGTAGTAGCATTTTGGAGGCGTGGCGGTGGAACAACCTCCAACACTACTGCACCTTGTCCTGCATCCTTCCCAGCTGCCAAAAGAGTGACCCAATGGGCCGTGAAAGAAAGGTAACGTCCCTGTCCATGCCTGCTGGACCATGAGTCAGCGGTAATATGCACCTTACCGCTGACCGCCCTGTCCAGCGAGGCCAAGACATTGCCTTCCACATGCCGGTAGAGAGCCGGAATAGCCTTCCGTGAGAAAAAGTGGCGTTTGGGAACCTGCCACTGAGGAACCGCACATTGCACAAACTCACGGAAGGGGGCCGAGTCTACCAACTGAAAAGGCAGCAGTTGAAGCGCTAGCAATTTAGCCAAGCTAGCATTCAACCGCTGGGCATGTGGATGGCTGGGAGTGAACTTCTTTCGACGGTCCAGCAGCTGGGGCAGGGAAATTTGCCTGCTAGAATCGGACGTCGGTGTACTGCTAGCAGAGTGGCCGCAAGTACTTGGCTGTGACACACCTAATTCTACACCTTCATTCCTCTCAGTGCATGTTTCAGAGAGGACTGAAGTTATAGTGGGGTTGGAGATCCCAGCTGATGCGGTGCAAGGAGAGGTCCGCTTTGTTCTTTGGTGTGGGTCTTTGAGGTAGGCTTGCCAACGAGCTGCATGGCAGGTCAACATATGTCTGGTCAGGCATGTGGTACCCAAGCGGCTGATGTTTTGGCCACGCGATATACGCTTGAGACATATGTTGCAAACAGCAGCTGTGCGATCTGATGCACTAGCCTCAAAAAAGGCCCACACCAAGGAACTTTTTGAATGACGGGCAGAGGCAGCGCCCTGCACAGGCGGAGCTCTGCGGTGTGATTCCGTCGGTGTACTGCCCTTACGCTGGCCACCAAAGGGCATCCTGCCTCGTTGGAGATGTGCCTCCTCCTCATCCTCCTCCTCCTCCTCTCTCCTATTAGGCACCCACGTGGAGTCAGTGACCTCATCATCCCCTCCCTTCTCATCACTGGAGCCAATCTGGCAGTATGCTGCAGCTGCTGGAACATGACTGCCAGATTGGTGTCCTTCTTGAGCATCCCCTCTGTCTGCTCTCACGCTACTGCCTTCCTGTAGCTGGGTTTCATCATCAGACCCTTCGAAACGCTGGGCATCCTCCTGGAGCATGTACCCAACACTGTGCTCAAACAGTTCGGGGGACTCCTCAGGAGGAGGACATGGTGGGTCTAGGGAAGGAGTGACTGATGATGAGTCTGACATTGATTTTTTGAATCAAAAAGGTTTTTATTGAACACCAGATAGATCACAACAGTTTCCATTGTACAAAAAATAGCAAAGGTTTCCCTCTGCTGGCGAACTGTAAAACAACATATAAGATCACATAAAAAACAGCACCACAATCTTGCATGTATAAGCATATTAATCCTCGGCCGCTTGGTTTCAAATTTACTGCAAAAGTCGGGACATCACCAGCTCCCTGGGGCTCAGGCCAGGGGTATCAAGCCATTGGGACCAAATTCTCTCAAACCTGCTCGGGCTTCCCCTGTGCTGGTATATGTACTTTTCCATTATAAGAGTATTTCCCATGTGTGCTACCCAAGAGGTGGTGGTAGGCGGTGAGACTGACTTCCAACCCATCAAAATAAGCTTCCTAGCCTGAAACAGGGCCCTAGAGACCGCGACCCTGGTCAACTCCCCAGGGATCGCTTCCTCCAAGATCCCCAGCAGGCAGCACTTAGGGTCCAAAGGGATCGTAATTTGAAACACTCTGTTTATTGTACCCACCACCTCAGTCCAATACCTGTGAAGCTTAGGGCATCTCCACAGGAGATGAATGAGATCTCCATTGTGCCTCTGACATCTACCACACACAGGGTCCCCGAGCTTACCCATCTTATATAATTTCAGCGGGGTGTAATGTACCCTCAATAATATATATAGCTGTGACACTTTCTGCGCAACGTTTAAAGAACAAGTAGTGACTGACCGCCACGCCTCCTCCCATTGGTCCCCTGACAGTGTACCTATGTCCTTCTCCCACATGGATTCCGCCCTGCTCGGGAATGCCTGTAGGTGACTTGCCAGTAACATCTGGTAGCATTGTGAGATAAATCCTTTTGTTTCAGTGCTAGTGTGCAGCACACGGAACACCGGGGCGGGCGACTGAACCCATTCCACCGCATTCCCGTGTGCCGCAACCGCATGTTGAAGCTGCATGTAATAATAATGCATATGAGCTGGGAGGTCAAATCTGGCCTGCAGTTCGGGGAAAGTGAGAAGCCTGCCGTTAACGAAAATGTGGGACAGCAGAGCCACACCATGGGCACGCCATCTGGGCCCCTGCTGCAGCTTCACCAACTCCACATAAGACCTATTGCCCCATATTGGGCTGTCCTCTGTGAATCCCTGCACTCCCTGGAGTTGTCGGCCCTTATTCCAGACTTTCTGGATAAGTGCGAGCGTCGGGGTCCGCTTGTTGGATTTGAGGAACATTTGCGCCTCCAGCCCCATCGGGATAGTCTCAGCGCCAGTGGCCGACAGCATCAGTCGTGCCGCCGAGCTCCCCGGGTCCTGGGACATAGAGCCGATCAAATGCTGTAACTGGGCCGCTATGTAGTACAGCCAAGGATTGGGAACCGCCAGCCCCCCACTGTCCTTGGCCCGCTGCAAGTGTTCCAGTCTAATCCGAGGGGGCCTAGTATGCCATAGCAACCGTCGGAAGAGAGTGTTCACTATTCGGAAGATTTTCAGGTGTATCACTACAGGCGAGTTATGAAGAAAGTAAAGTAGTTGTGGCATTAAAATCATTTTGATCAGATTGGCTTTACCTGCAAGTGACATTTTTAGGGTGTTCCAAGTATTAATTTTGTCCCTAAACCGGGACAGCAATGGGTGCACATTAAGGGAGCAGTAGTCCCCCAGCCTGGGCGACACCTGTACCCCCAAATATTTAAAGCTAGATACAACTGGGATGGGACAAGAGTCCGGCAGGGCTACCCCACCATCCTCATCCAACAGCATCAGGGCGGATTTTGACCAATTAATGGTCAATCCCGAGTAGTGGCCGAATTGCTCTATTATTGACATAGCCCCGGGGATGGAGTGCGTGGGGTCCTCCAGGAACAGCAGCATGTCGTCCGCGTACAGCATGATTTTTTCTTGCAGCGTGCCGTATTGGAATCCCCGGACGCGGGCACTAGCCCGTATCAGGGCAGCCAATGGCTCTATAGCGATCGCGAAGAGCAGGGGGGACAGGGGACATCCCTGCCTCGTCCCCCTACCCAGAGCAAAGGCCGGTGACATCCTACCCGCGACCCTAATGGTCGCCTGGGGGGACGCGTACAGCAGCCTGACCCACTCTATAAACTTGTCCCCAAAGCCAAACTTGGCCAACGTCGCCCAGAGGAACCTCCAACTGACACTATCAAATGCCTTGTTGGCATCAAGGGACAAGAGCGCCCTACGGCCCCCATTGTCTGCCTGCACCTGCATGTTCAAGAACATGCGCCTCAAGTTGGTGGCGGTGGACTTCTGCGGCATGAAGCCAGCCTGGTCTGGGTGGATAATAGACGTGATTATCCCGTTGACCCTGCGCGCCAGGACCTTTGCCAGGATTTTTACATCGCTCTGCAGCAACGATATAGGCCTATAGGAGCCAGGGTCAACCGGATCCTTTCCCGGCTTCAACAGTAAAATAATATTAGCCCTAGCCATGGAACCAGGCAGCTGACCACCCTCTAGTGCGGCGTTAAAGACCTTCAATAGTTCAGGTAACAAGTGCTCCCCAAATTGAGTGTACACTTCTATGGGCAGGCCATCCTCTCCGGGGGCTTTACATGTAGGAAAAGAGCTTGCCGCTAATTGCAGCTCGCCCAGAGTAATTGGTGCATCTAACTGTTCTCTGGCAGATGTGGAGAGAGCAGGCAGATCAATACTAGCCATGTATGTTCCAAGGTCCGCATCCGAGTAGGCATCCCTCGATCCATAAAGGCCTTCATAGAAGGACGCCAGCTCGGATATAATGGTTTCAGGGGTATTAACCACCTTACCCGTAGAGGCGCGTATAGCACCATTGGCCAGCAATCGCCCAGTTTGTTCCCCTTCCTCATAAAATGCAAGTTTGGTAAAGAACCTCTTCCGCTCTGCCTGTGAGGATCGCAGACGGTCCAGAGAGTCCTGGGCCGACATCCAAGCCTCCCTGGCCAAGTCAGTGGGGCTAGTCACATAAGCGAGTTCCAGCTGCCTCACCTGGTCTCCCACCCGCTCCACCAAGGCAGAGGAGTTGTTCCTGACAATTTGTATTTCCTCGATAAATACCCCTCTAAGATAGGCTTTCAAAGTTTCCCATTTTAGCAGTGGGTCTAGGTAGTGCTCATGGGCCCGGAGAAAGACTTCAATCTTGGTTTCAATACGTTCTGGGGATGTAAACAGTTTGAGCCAATAAGCATTCAGTTTCCATGGGGCTCTAGGTAGGGAGCTAGACGGTTGAGTTACCAACCAAAGTACTAGCAGGGAGTGGTCTGATACCCCCCGTGGGAAATACTCCACCTTAGAGGTGCAACTAACCATGTTGGGAGTGCCCAGACACAGGTCTATACGGGAGAGGGAACCATGTGACTTGGAGAAACAGGAGAATTGTTTACACTTGGGGTTCCTAACCCGCCATATGTCAACCCACCCCACCTCCTCCATCAGGCGTCCAAGAGCCGTACCCCGGTTGCCCTTAGGGGGCATCACCGGGGGGTGTCTGTCCAATTTAGGGTCTAGGTAGCAATTAAAGTCCCCTAGCAACAGTAGTGGGACGTCAGGCTTGTTTGCCAGGTAAGACAGCAGCAACTGCAGCACCTCTCTAGAAAAAGGTGGAGGCACATATACAAACGCCAGAATCATAGTAACGGTAAACAGTTTGCAATAAAGAAATACAAATCTCCCAGATATATCAATAAGCGAATCTAACTCCTGGTATACCAGAGCCTTGTGGATCAATACACTCACTCCGCGTGAATAGGCGGAGTGAGTGGAGTGATAGGCCTGCCCCACCCACGCATATCCCAAGAAACTAGTCGTATCTTTCAATAGATGGGTCTCCTGTAAGCCAATTATGGCCGGGTGAAATTTACGCAATACAGTGGATATCATGGTCCTTTTCAGAGGATCATTTACCCCTCTGACATTCCACGACACTATGGGTGTAGAAGACATGGCGATTGTATACTAAGAGTTCTGTCTGAGTGGGAGGAGTACCCAGAAGAGAGCAACAGTCCTGTATCCCCCCATCCAGCTATCAAAAAACAGCCCTGTGGTTCAAACAGCTTTGACTGTGGTGCATCAGTAAGAACAGTACAGTCCCTTGGGAAAGAAAAAAAAATCCTGCAGAAACTGTGGCAGAGATTCCTGCGCATCGGCGCTGTGGTGTCAGTACAGTAAAAATAGAAGTAGGAAGCATAAGAAAAACAAGAACAGTAAAACTTATCTGCATCTGCCGGTGGCTCCTGGACTGCCAACTGGGCGTCACTGGGGACTCCCCACCGGTGTTGAGTAATAGCAACACTGGCATTTCCAGTGCCAACAGGGCACAAAAACATAAGCCATGTCCACCATAACAGCAAACGGTACATAGGGGGGGTGCAGAGACACACTCCACCCATAAACTCAGGTCAGCGAAAAAAAAAATTCAGAAAAGTTAGTGGAAAACTATTCGCTGGTAACTTCAAGTAGGTATTGATCCTCTCAAGTGACATCATTTCAGCAACAGCACTTCTTTACCCGGATTGCTCTTGATATAGATAGGATTGTCCACATCAACCTGCACCATTCTCCGGTCCCCTCCTGCGGAAGTCTTGTTCGTTGCGGTCTAGCCAGTCCGCAGCATCCTGTGCATTCTCAAAAAAGTGGGCCTCATCTTTGGCTGTTACGCGAAGCTTGGCTGGGTATAGCATGGCATAGGACAGCTGAAGCCTCTGCAGCCTTTTCTTGACATCCATAAACTTTGATCTTCTGCGTTGCACTTCTGCAGAGAAGTCAGGATAAAAGGAAATCCGGGCTCCGTTATAATGTACAGCCCCCCTTTCTCTGGCCATTCGAAGTATCACTTCCCGGTCCCTGTAGTTAAGGAGTCTAGCAAGCATGGATCTCGGGGGATTACCGGGGGGAGGGGGCGAGGTGGCACCCTGTGCGCCCATTCCACCGTGTAAATCGGAGAAAAAGCCTCTTTACCAAAGGTCTCCTGTAGCCAGCCTTCTATGAACGTCGTGGGGTCCCTGCCCTCCACCTTTTCTGGGAGCCCCACAATGCGTACATTGTTGCGTCTCAGGCGATTTTCGATCTCATCATGGCGATCAAAGGCCTGGCGTGCCTGCTGAGCAGCGACTCTCACTTCCCGGGTCATGTGTGGCATCTGATCCTCTATATCACTGACTCTGCCCTCCACGGCCGTGGTCCTCTCCCTGACCTTCTGTATATCATGTCTCAGGAGATTAACTTTCTCCTCCAGCCCCCCAAATCTCTCCTTCAGGGCATCCACTGAGGCAGTGCACCTGTGAACAGCATGCAGGATTTCACTGAGTGTGGGCTGGGGACTGTCCTCTGTCTGCTGGTCAAGCAAGGCTGGAACAGAACCAGGGGCTGACTCCATTTCATCATCCTCAGCTTCCAGCATGTCAGTGTGTCCCTGCTCAGCCTGCTCTGCGGGCATTGCATGACCCTGTGCAACAGTCTGCAGGGAATCTTCCGGGCCTGTCAGTTTCCTGGCATAATATAGCATGTCTCTCGTTTGGTCTGTCCCTTTAGGGGCTTTGGTGGACTTACCCCCCAGCTCCGTCTTCTTCTCCTGCCCTCGTGGAGTCCTGGGAGGCAGAGACTGAGACATCCAGGCGCCATCTTGGAAGGCCTGGGAGGCGAGTCTGACATTGATACCAGGGAAGATGACGCTTTGGCAGCTGCTTTGCCAGTACCCTGAGCCTGGGTGAGAGAGGATGAGGAGGAGGAGGAGGGCTTGGTCATCCACTCTACCAAGTCTTCGGCATGATGTGGCTCAACATGTCCAGCTGCCGAAAAGAAGGACAAGCGTGTCCCATGGCCATGTGCTGATGACAATGCACCGCGTCCACGACCAGCACTGTTGCCCCCAGACACAGAGCCTGCTTGCCCTCTTTTATTGCCTCCTGACTGTCTGCCTCTCCTTGTTTGCCTTCCAGACATTCTAATAGATGGCCTGCAGGGAGATGGGAAAAAAGCAATAAGGGCTACCTTCAGGTGTCCTTCTCTGTCCCTTTACTTAAGGATTTCTAAATATGGTTGAGGATGATTGCTTTTGCACAGAATAGCACAACGACAATTTCCCTGACTGTCCAAAAAACAAGGATTTCAAAGATGGTTGATGAGGAATGCTTTAGCACACTATAGCACAAGGAGAATTCCCCTCACTTTCCTTCTTTGTCACTAGAAACAAGGACTCGCACAGTAAAAGACACTGACACTCTCCCTACCTAGAGTTTTCTGTCCCTAGAAAAAATGTTTTTTTAAAGCACACTATAGCACAAGGAGAATTCCCCTCACTTTCCTTCTTTGTCCCTAGAAACAAGGACTCGCACAGTGAAAGAAACTGACACTCTCCCTACCTAGAGTTTTCTGTCCCTAGAAAAAATGTTTTTTTAAAGCGCACTATAGCACAAGGAGAATTCCACTCACTTTCCTTCTTTGTCCCTAGAAACAAGGACTCGCACAGTGAAAGAAACTGACACTCTCCCTACCTAGAGTTTTCTGTCCCTAGAAAAAATGTTTTTTTAAAGCACACTATAGCACAAGGAGAATTCCCCTCACTTTCCTTCTTTGTCCCTAGAAACAAGGACTCGCACAGTAAAAGACACTGACACTCTCCCTACCTAGAGTTTTCTGTCCCTAGAAAAAATGTTTTTTTAAAGCACACTATAGCACAAGGAGAATTCCCCTCACTTTCCTTCTTTGTCCCTAGAAACAAGGACTCGCACAGTGAAAGAAACTGACACTCTCCCTACCTAGAGTCTTCTGTCCGTAGAAAAAATGTTTTTTTAAAGCACACTATAACACAAGGAGAATTCCCCTCACTTTCCTTCTTTGTCCCTAGAAAAAGGACTCGCACAGTGAAAGAAACTGACACTCTCCCTACCTAGAGTTTTCTGTCCCTAGAAAAAATGTTTTTTTAAAGCACACTATAGCACAAGGAGAATTCCCCTCACTTTCCTTCTTTGTCCCTAGAAACAAGGACTCGCACAGTGAAAGAAACTGACACTCTCCCTACCTAGAGTTTTCTGTCCCTAGAAAAAATGTTTTTTTAAAGCACACTATAGCACAAGGAGAATTCCCCTCACTTTCCTTCTTTGTCCCTAGAAACAAGGACTCGCACAGTAAAAGACACTGACACTCTCCCTACCTAGAGTTTTCTGTCCTTAGAAAAAATGTTTTTTTAAAGCACACTATAGCACAAGGAGAATTCCCCTCACTTTCCTTCTTTGTCCCTAGAAACAAGGACTCGCACAGTAAAAGACACTGACACTCTCCCTACCTAGAGTTTTCTGTCCCTAGAAAAAATGTTTTTTTAAAGCACACTATAGCACAAGGAGAATTCCCCTCACTTTCCTTCTTTGTCCCTAGAAACAAGGACTCGCACAGTGAAAGAAACTGACACTCTCCCTACCTAGAGTTTTCTGTCCCTAGAAAAAATGTTTTTTTAAAGCACACTATAGCACAAGGAGAATTCCCCTCACTTTCCTTCTTTGTCCCTAGAAACAAGGACTCGCACAGTGAAAGAAACTGACACTCTCCCTACCTAGAGTTTTCTGTCCCTAGAAAAAATGTTTTTTTAAAGCACACTATAGCACAAGGAGAATTCCCCTCACTTTCCTTCTTTGTCCCTAGAAACAAGGATTCGCACAGTAAAACACACTGACACTCTCCCTACCTATCCTTCTCTTTCCCTAAACTAAAGGAATCCAGGTTAAAGGAGCACTATACCTTTTTTTTTTTTTTGCTTAAAAATAACAAACATGTTATACTTACCTCCACTGTGCAGCTCGTTTTGCACACAGTGGCCCCGATCCTGGTCTTCTGGGGTCCCTCGGCGGCTGTCTTGGCTCCTCCCCGCAAGGACTCCACACCTTAATGCGAGTGAGCTCGCATGGTGTGGAGTGATTGCGGGTGCGCTCCCGTGATACAGCGGCGGCCATAGCCGCCGACTGTATCACTCGGCCCCGCCCCCCGGCGTGCCGCGTCATTGGATGTGATTGACAGCAGCGCCAGCCAATGGCTGCGCTGCTTTCAATCTATCCAGTGTAGCCAATCGGCGGCCAGGCAGAAAAACGAAGAGGATGACGGGGACGAGCATGGGACTTTCGAGAGGCCAGGTAAGAAAAACGGGGGCTCGGGGGGGGGCGGTATTGTCGAATGTTTTTTCACCTTAATGCATAGGATGCATTAAGGTGAAAAAACATGTAACTTTACTACTCCTTTAAGCAAGAAAGAAATAAATGTCACTGTCCCTGCCTATGCTTGTCTTTCCCTGCTCCGGAGCACACTACACTAGGCCGCCGTGCTGGCGGCCTTTTATAGTGTGGGGCGTGTACTAAACACCCTCAGCAATAATTGGCCACAGGCATCCTGCCTGTGGCCAATCATTGCTCTCCTCGCTGCCGGCGCTGTGATTGGCCAAGCATGCGGGGTCACAGTGCATGCTTGGCCAATCACAGCGCCTGGATGACACTGCGATGGCGTAGTGCATTGTGGGCCGTTCGCGTCACTCGAATTTGGCGCGAACGGCCCAAATCGTTCGATCTTCGTCGAACGATCGAACAGCCGATGTTCGAGTCGAACGTATGTTCGACTCGAACACAAAGCTCATCCCTAATAGGGACCAACACTGACTTGGTTCAGGAGGCTACTGACACCTGTGGCCCAGGAACAGGATACCCCAACGACCAAAGTTCACCCTATGGTGCACCGGGCATATCGGCGCTTGGTGCTGGAACAGAAGGCCCCAAAAGAAGGAGTGGGGAAGGTCTGGAAGCTAGACAAGGTGGAGAAGGTGCTACAGCCAGGAGAAGTAACCTGTCTGAGGGCCACTGTTAAACTCACCTGGAAGCAACCGGGCCCTTTCGTTGTTCTAGAACCAGATCCTCTGAATGCTCATCAAGGGTTGGAAGTAATCCCTGAAGTGGTTCCGTTGAGGGCACTAAAGAAGAGTAATGGCAGGGTATCGGTGAGCATTAGAAATACTGGCCCCACCCCTGTGAAGATCCCAGCCAGAATGTTGTTGGGCCAGGTGAACCCTGCCACCGCAGTCACCCTATCGGACTTGGAGAAAGAACAAAAGGGAGTGGTCACGGTGGAGAAGCTTTGTTTTGAAGACACGACCCTCCCACCGGCTTGGAAGGAAAGGGCCAAAACTCAGTTGGCTAGGTGGCAGAAGATCTTTTCCAAGAATGAGTTTGATGTGGGGTGTGCAAAAAGTGCCACTCACAAGATTCGCCTACAGGAGGACAAGCCATTCAGAGAAAGAGTCCGGCGGGTCCCCTTGGCTGACTTGGAAGATCTGCGCGAGCAACTGGCAGAACTTAAAAGAACCAATGTCATCCTAGAATCCAGGAGTCCATACGCTTCCCCAATAGTGGTGGTCAGGAAAAGAAATGGATCACTGAAGCTGTGTATTGACTATCGGACACTCAATAGAAGGACAATACCGGATCAGTACACAACTCCTCGCATAGAGGACGCATTACAGAGCTTGTCTGGAGCCAAGTGGTTCAGTGTAATGGACTTGAAAAGCGGGTATTACCAAATCCCAATGCACCCAGAAGATCAGGAGAAAACAGCCTTCATTACCCATGTGGGTTTCTTCGAATTTAATCGCATGCCTCAAGGGTTGTCCAGAGCCCCAGCCACCTTTCAACGACTTATGGAGAAGACAGTAGGGGACATGAATCTAATTGAAGTATTGGTATATTTGGACGACATCATTGTTTTCGGAAAAACCCTGGAAGAACATGAGGAAAGATTGAAGAAGGTCCTGAGGAGGCTCCATGATGAAGGCCTCAAGCTTTCCCTGGAGAAGTGTCAGTTTTACCAGTCTTCGGTGCATTACCTGGACCACATCGTGTCCGCGGAAGGAGTATCCACAGATCCAGAAAAGTTGGAGGCTGTCACCTCTTGGCCCAGGCCTACTACTGTGACTGAACTTCGGTCGTTTTTGGGGTTTTGCTCCTACTACAGAAGATTTGTTGAGAGTTTTGCCAAGATTGCTAGGCCCTTGAATGAGCTTCTGAAGACTGAAGGGGAAGAAGAGGACTCAGGGCCTAGGAGACCAGGGGAGTCTATAGAAGACCAGTGGACCATCAAATGTGAAGAAGCTTTTACCAGGTTGAAGGAAAGCCTGACCACTGCCCCCATCTTGGCCTAGGCAGACACCAGGAAACCCTATGAGTTACATGTGGATGCCAGCCGTGATGGTCTGGGAGGGGTGCTGTATCAAGAGCATGATGGCCAATTGAGACCTGTTGCTTATGTGAGCAGAAGCCTGGCCCCACACGTTGTGTGGAGTATTAACTGTTACAGAGGAGAGAGAGACAGTCAACACAGGTACTCTAGTTCTGAATGGTGAATGTATACTTTATTGTGGTATTGTGGTTTCCATTGTTAGTGGGTTCCACAATCTCATTTGCTTAACTGCTGTGCCAGTGGAGGGTCAGAGCCAGTTTCTTGGGGGTTGACAGCAGTAAGGTACAGGCCCAAAATAATACCAGCAGCCCTCTTAACTGGGGGTAGAGCTACAAAAGCAACTTTGCTCTCTGTTCACACTTGGGATTAAATGGCAAGCCCTACCCCGAAAATAAGCCCTAGTGTGTTTTTGGGTGCCAAAATTAATATAAGACCCGGGCTTATTTTCGGAGAAACACGGTACTAGTAACTAACATCCACCATATCACCCTGCTGCCAGACATCCATCTATCACCTCAGAGACAATGAACAGTCATTTGCGTTGTTTTGTTTTAATTTATTGAGGGATATAACTTGGTTGGGGGAAAGGGGATATGGGATGCCCATAGAACATGTTGCTTTGCCATCATATTAACCACTTGCCGCGTCATGTAGATATACGTTGGCAGAATGGCATGGCTGCGCAAAGTAACGTATATTTACGTCACTTGGAATTTCGCGCCGTGCGGGCGCCCCTGCCGCGGGCTCCGTGACCGTGCCCGTGGGAACCGCAGACTCAATGTCCGCTGGTTTGTTCCGCGATCGTGTCACGGAACTGCAGAACGGGAAGAGGCCAGTGTAAACAAGGCCTCTCCCCGTTCTGCCTAGTGACACGACACTGATCTTCTGCTCCTTGTAATCAGGAGCAGTGATCAGTGTCGTGTCACTCGTAGCCCAGCCCCCACACAGTTAGAACACATCCCTAGGTCACACTTAACCCCTTCCCCGCCCCCTATTGGTTAACCCCTTCACTGCCAGTCACATTTATACAGTACTGTATAAATGTGAATGGTCCCCAAATAATGTCAAAAGTGTCCGATGTGTCCGCCATAATGTCACAGTCACAATAAAAATCGCTGATCGCCGCCATTACTAGACAAAAAAAAAATATTACTAAAAATGCCATGAAACTACCTCCTATTTTGTAGACGCTATAACTTTTGCGCAAACCAATCAATAAACGCTTATTGCTATTTTTTTTTACCAAAAATATGTAGAATACGGCCTAAACTGAGGAAGAAAATTAGTTTTTTATAGATGTTTTGGGGATATTTATTATAGCAAAAAGTAAAAAATATTGGTTTTTTTTTCAAAATTGTTGCTCTATTTTTGTATATAGCGCAAAAAATAAAAACCGCAGGGGTGATCAAATAACACCAAAAGAAAGCTCTATTTGTGGGAAAAAAAGGACGTCAATTTTGTTTGGGAGCCACATCGCACGATTGTCAGTTAAAGCGACGCAGTGCCGAATCGCAAAAAGTGGTCCGGTCATTTGGCAGCCAAATCCTCCGGGGCTGAAGTGGTTAAAAAACTTGAAATTTGATTGAGCCTTGAAGCACTGATGCGCAAATAATATCTACAGTCACTTCCCCTGCATCACCATGCAGACTATTTCTCCTCCTCTGCGTATCTCCTGCAGACTGTTGCTCCCTGGACTTCTATCCTCCTGCACAAACTTTACTGTAGATCATTATCTTTCCTGTCACATCCTCCTCTATGAGGTCTGCAGTACCTCTCCCCGGCGGCCTAGTAATTTAGTAGCACGTGTTGCTTGGTGGACTACAGTTCCCAGCTAGTCCAGTCTGCAAATCCTGCGCCCTCAGGCCGCATCTATTTGACACTTACCCCACAGTCTCTCCTCTGGCCTCGCACCCAGCTCCCCTGGCATGCCTCATCCAGTAATCCACTGTGGTCCACTCACCGACCTTCTCCTGCCCAGAGTCCATGATGGGGAACTTTAACTGGACACACGTTCCAACAGCTTCTCCAGCCCCTCTGTTCCAGGATACTCCATCCATGACCGTGTAAGGATGTAGCTCCCTCCCTGCTCTCCCAGGCTCTTCCGCTAGGCCTCGCACCCCCCAAATGGGGGTGGGGCCCCTGCTGCTGCCTAATACTCCATTCTTCAAGTCTTCTCCCTAGTGAGCTGGGACCTGAGCTTATATGGGAGGCCTACCCCCTGCCAATTCCAATTGGGGATTGGTCAGGGCTCCTCACATGAGCTTCCTGTCACTCCAGTCCTGTGCCCTGCCCCTCTTCCAGATGCTTCTCCCTGGAAGCAGGGGAGGCATCCCAGCACTAAAGCACAGGTGGTCACACCCACTGCTACACTAACCACTCCCTTCCCCCAGATAAAAACAATCAGGCCTAGCCTGAAGCATAGGCCTGCCTAAATTTACCTGCACTGATAGTTTCCCTTGCAAAAATCCTACTCTAGCGCCTACCTACAATAAAGGGTGCTACATTTATATTCTTTTATTTTCTGTTATATTCTTTTCTATTCAATTTTTTTCTATTCTATTTTATTCTCTTTGGAAATTGGAAAACGATTTTAATTCTAAAATAATTCGAATTGGAAGACGATTCGAATTTGATTCAAAAATATTTTGAATCGATCCAAAAACGAATAAACAAAACTAATTCCGAAAACAAATGAAACAAATTTAACTAAACAAATTTATGTAAATAACGAATCGAAACTAAACTAATTTTTCCACTCTCAAAACTAAACTAATTTTTCCACTCTGCACGTGTCTAGTGGTAGTAAACTCTACTACTGCACCGCATACTAGCACATAATGACAGACTCACTGTTAAAATAGAGCCCTCCGGCGCTGTACTGTCAGTGCTCCCATCTTCGCCTGGTCTTCCATCCAGGTTCATACTCTCCAGCCACTTGAATGGCCGGGGCTGCAATGACATTGCATGTACGTAGGGGTCATCATTGTGGCACACCTCTGTGCATCCACGGAACAGTGGGTGTGCCCTGAATGCAGAGTGTCACTGTGCATGGGCAGTGACGTCATCAGCTAGAGCCACTGTGGATATCTCCTAAATGGTGCAAATTTAGGAAATGTTCACCGTACCTACAGGTAAGACCTACTATAAACTTACCTGTTAGTACAACTAAGTTTTACTACCACTTAAAACAACTTTATCCAAAGTGGAAAATCAGCAGTCAAGTAGAGCCTTTATAGTGGGAGATTTACTAAGGCCTAATGCCGCGTACACACGACCGCTTTTCATGACGAGAAAAATGCCATTTTTTTTTGCCCATTAAAAACGAACATGTGTAGGCTCCAGATCATTTTTCACAACGTGAAAAATGGCCATTAAAAATTTGGAACATGCTCTAATTTTTCTCGTCGTTTTTAACGTCGTCGTTTTTCTCGTCATGAAAAACGCCCGTGTGTAGGCTTTAACGACGTGAAAAAAATGCGCATGCTCAGAAGCAAGTGATGAGACGGGAGCGCTCGTTCTGGTAAAACTAGCGTTCGTAATGGAGATAGCACATTCGTCACGCTGTAACAGACTGAAGAGCACGAGGCTGAAAAGTCGTCTCTCACCAAACTTTACTAACACGAGGATCAGCAAAAGCAGCCCAAAGGGTGGCGCTATCCGAATGGAACTTCCCCTTTATAGTGCCGTCGTACATTTCGTACGTCACCGCGCTTTGCTCGAGCATTTTTCTTCATGATAGTGTGTAGGCAAGGCAGGCTTGAGAAGAATCACGTCGAGAAAAACGTTGTTTTTTTCAATGACATTAAAAACGGTTGTGTGTACGCGGCATAAAGCTCGATTCACACTGCTGAGCTGTGAATTTGTTCAGTTTTTTTGTCCTGTGTGAGGTGCGAATTTTCAGCGAATTTACCACGATTTTACCGTGAATTTCAGGAGTTGGACATAGCTGCGATTGATGTTCTAGCCAATGGAATCATAATGTAAAAAAAAAAAAATGTTAACTTCCTGTGTGCTTCCTGGTTTTTGTGGAGAGTAGAGTGGTGGAATTCGCATATATCTGAACCATCAAAGCGATTCCAGAACGATTTACATTGATGTCTATGGAGACTAAATTTGCAACGCAACGCTGTAAACTCGCACAAGACCCTTTTTATTATGACATCGCATTAGTAGAGGAAACGCAATGGATAGATGTGAACATCAAAAGAGAAAGGTTCGCCCTTGGGACTTTGAGTGAGGTGAGCACTATAGAGCCAGTAAAAATAGCAGAAATAATTACGGTATATATTTAATTCAAGTAAAAGATGGTACATACATTAATGTCATGAAAATAAGCCAATTCATACAAAATACACCAGACCCTTCTTTATTTTTTCCGCATAGATGTGAACGACCGTCATTGAAAACAATGACTTTTTGGATGACATGCGAATCTAGTTTTTTTTTAACACCTCGCATTTGTTATCAACTCGCACAAGTGTGAACCGGCACTTCAACTCATGCACACAGAATCTGGTTTAGCTGTGCATAGTAACCAATTAGCTTCTAACTTCAGCTTGTTCAGTTAAGCTTTGACAATAAAACCTGGAAGCTGGTTGGTTACTATGCATAGCTGCACCAGATTCTGGGTGCACCGGTTTTAGTAAATCTCGCCTATACGCGCCCCATCAAAATATCATTGTCCATTCTCTATGAAGATGTGAACACAAGACAATCAGATTTTTGGATAAGGGAACACTGGTATATAGTGGTGTACCCATGTTTCACCCAATATTACACATCATTGCAGAAAAATTTCTGGATTTGCTTCAGACACTGCATGTTTGCGATATCTTTCAACTGACCAAGTTATTCTTAGGTATCAACTTTGGGGCCCAACAGAAATATGCCTTTCGCCATTACCATATGATCTTCAAGAAAACAATCAACTCTTATCTTTTACATGTCCAGTGGCTCACTACTAAGTGTGATTTTTTAAAAACCATTCTCAAAGTATTGTCACCACAAAGGCCAACGCTGCGGGTCCAAGGACTGAACTGCAAACAGCAAAGGTCCACATGTGACTTGTGGGTCACAGGTTGGGCAATGGGCATCAGGGGCGTTAGACAGCATAGTTTAGTAGTATAAGGCTGGGTTCACACTATGGGTTCCCTGCATCCAATTCGCAATAGCAGGAGATTTTGACTGGCTCTCTATGGAGTCGGTTCACATATCTCCGCTGTGGCTCTGGTGCAAATGTGCACAGGAGTCCTGTGTGTCTTTTGCTCCATTTCATCAAAATTCAGGCTGAAATCGGACCTGAAGCGGTGAACGAGGATAAACCGGACCCCTGCTGTTAGCCACATGCGAAGATCGTGTGAACCCAGCCTAAAGGTTTAATAGGAATATATAGAGTCGATTATTAGGAATCAGAATTGTAAAATTGTTAAAACATCAATTGTTAAACAGTTTGGGATAACTAAAAAAATATGATGAATTGCTCTGGGTTCTAAAAAATTACTTGAACTTATAGAATTTAAAACAGTTTTAAAATTATTGGTCAGGTACAAGACCTCGTACACAGTGGCGGCTGGTGCTCAAAATTTTTCGGGGGGCGCAAACAAACTGAAAAAAAAAAAACATCAATTGGAGACTCACTGTGCCCATCAAACGCAGCTACTGTGCCCATCAATTGCCGCCACTGTGCCCATCAAACGCAGCCACTGTGCCCATCAAACGCAGCCACTGTGCCCATCAAACGCAGCCACTGTGCCATCAATTGCCGCCACTGTGCCCATCAAACTCAGCCACTGTGCCCATCAAATGCAGCCATTGTGCCATCAAACACAGCCACTGTTCCATCAAACGCAGCCACTGTTCCCATAAATTGCCACTATTGTGCCCATTAAACGCTGCCACTGTGCCCATCAAACACAGCCACTGTTCCCATAAATTGCCACCACTGTGCCATCAAACGCAGCTACTGTAACCATCAATTGAGCCCCATCAATTGCCGCCAGTTTGCCCCATCAATTGCCGCCAGTTTGCCCCATCATTTGCCACCAGTTTTCCCTAATCAAATGCTGCCAGTGTGCCCCTCTGGCCGGCAATTACCTGTCTCGGGTCAGCGCTGTCCTCTACGCTCCCTCCGAGTCCTCGATGTCTTCTCCCGTCCTCTTCTGCTATGAATGGACGCCTGATAGGCGTCCAATCACAGCGCCTGTCACTTCAGCCAATCAGGTGACACTGGGTAACCAGACCTGGTGCACTTGATTGGCTGAGAGGCGGGTCAGTGTTAGGGAAACGGATACATTGTTTCCCTAACACACCACTACGTAAGCAGGGAACGCACAGCAGTGCTCCCGGTGCTTACCAATTTGGAAGCCCTATTAGAGCCCTTAGAGCCCACGGCTCTAATAAGGATGCCTATTAGAGCCGACGGCTCTAATCACGCACTTCCGAAAACACCCCCGCCGCTGTAATTCAGATGCCCGGCGCCGACAAGGAACCGGACACCTGAATAAGGGGCGGCAGCGGCGACAATAGATAGATTCATGCAATGCATGAATTTATCTATTGGAGATTGACGGGTGCAGGAGAGGGGGGCGGTGCTCCTGCGCCCTCTATGGATGCACCGCCACTGCTCATACATATGGAAGCAGATTCTTTCAGTGTTTTTTCTCCTGTCTGTCTCCCAAATGAGGCGATTTCCCCTCACTTCCTGCTGTGTCTAATAACTGTCAAATGCTAAAACTCAAATAAAAGCCTTGACTGTAGGCACATCAACCACAGAACCTGTGTAACTTATAAACATCACTATAGGGATGCATTGACATCCTTGGTAGTGTTATAACTCAAATTATATTAACTACTATTATCAATTTTACATGACTGAATGTTTTCATGTGGCTTGTGGAGTCCAATGTAGTGTTGGTCCTCTTCATGCAGTGACAGTCTGCTCTACACAGTGTTGCTCCTTTCTAGGCAGTGTCAGCACCCTCTATGCATTGATAGTCCTCTTCATGCAACAACAGCCCTTGCTACACAGTGACAGGTTTCACTATGCAGTGACGGTCCTCTCTGTGCACTGACAGCCCTCTGTATGCAATGACAGTGTCAGGACCTGGATCACCTGCTGGTGGCACTGTGGTTCCAGGAGGCGAAGGATGCAGTTCCAGTGGCCACCAGCAGGTGTCCCCCATGAGCCAGCAGATTCCAGTAATTAGGCTCCACCTGATGCTGGCTGCTGGGAAATTATATAACTCCTCCCTTGATTTTGCATCTGCCTACAGTATCCTGTAACCTGTTACCCCACCGCTGCTCCCCTTATTCCTAGTCCGCTACTGGTTATGCTCTGTTTATCCATGCTTCCCCTTTGCTTGTATATATTGTAGTATAGTTAGTGTGCTAGTTAGGTTTTCTGTCACTCGGTTTATATATAATGTCCACATATATTTTCATGTTTGCCTAGTATACTATTTGCTGATGTTGGATGGGTTATGTTTCATTATTAATAAATCTTACTTTAATCTTACTCAGTTTGATTCCAGTTTCCTAAATACAGCTACAGTAATCTGGTCATCCCTGCTGCCACTGCATTCCTGCACTCAGTATTTCCTACAGGCAGCATTCTCTATGCAGTGTCAGTCCTCTCTCCTGCAGTAACAGCCCTTGCAACACAGGGACAGTCCTCTCTAGGAAGTGTTGTCCTCTCTATGCAGTGACAGTCCTCTCTATGCACTCATAGTCCTCTCTAGGCAGTGACAGATCTCTCTAGGCAGTCTTAGCACTCTCTGTGCAGTGTCATTCCTCTCAATGCAGTGAAAGTCCTTTCTATGCAGTGATGGCACTCTCTAGACCAGTGTTTCTCAACCTTTTTAGCTTCGAGGTATTGTGCAGAGTATTGAAACATGTGCTGGAAGCTTCTTGTAAACAGCAGAACACCTTTACTTTCATGGAGAATATCTTTTTTATAACTTAACATCATGTAGACAGGAAGAGAACACAAACAAGTGCATTGAGCAAGCATAGATAGACAATACATCCTAATATATCATAGAATATAAGAACTATACACTATAATACCACAGCACCACCTGCTACATAGACAGGTAAATTGCATACAGTATGTCAGTTTATTAACAACTTTACATTACATGCTGTTCTTTTCCAACACCCCTTCTCAACAGCATATGCTTTGTCAAATTATATTCAGCTTCTTCTGGAAATAACTATGAAGTTCCTTCAACAAAGGCTTGGTGAGTGCATCGGCAGTCATCTCCTCTGACTTCCCTCATTTGCCCCTTCCCCTTCCCCTCCCCCTCCCTTCCACATTTTTCACCTGTGTTTGTCCTATCCCCACCGCTTTTATATTTCCTCTCCCTCCCCAATTTTACTTAATCTGACACACTACAGCGCAGTCACCATCACGTTTTTTTAGGCTTTGATCCATGCCACATTTCAAATGGAGTACTTTGTCAAACAACGACTCTTAGGTACTATGGTTCACAAAAGATTTACCTCTATCCTCACCGAAAACCATACAAAATTCTTACAAATATGGGAACCGTGGCTTGCTCATATAAAATCCTTGAATATTGATGATTCCTTACTTTCTCTCTGACCAAACATTCCAACTACTGCTGTCTATACCAATATTGGTTCAACGTGGGATTAGATCCTTCTTATTCCATTCAAACTAACCCCTCCCTCTTTTCTCTTCACTACTTTCTTTTTATCCATTTCTTTATATATTTTTTATGATCTTAATTCACCTGACCTCTACGACTTGGATCTGTTCAATTTTACAATTTTCACTTTGTTATATATTGATTGTTCTTATTCATAAAATTGTATGATACATTTAATACTGTATTGCTTCTTGCCAGTTGTTATGTTATTTGTCATTCTAATATTCTAAAACTGTTATTTATTTTTTGAAACTCAATTAAATTTATTGCAAATCGAATGGAGTAATTATAATAGCTCTTGAGGGTAGTCTGTTCTGTAGGTAGGTTGCAGCCATGACTGCTTCTCCCCAGTATTTGTGAGGTGGGTTGGCATCCGACAACATGCACCTGGCCATTTGTATAAGAGTGCAATTTTTCCTTTCTGCTACACCATTTTGTTCAGGAGTGTATGGTGTGGTTGTCTGGTGTACTATACCTTGTCTCTTCAGGTATGAGGCCACTTCTTTGCATTCCTCCATTGTCGGTGCGTATTATTCCTGGTTTGAATTGGAATTTGTTGCTAGACATGGCAACAAACTCTTGAAGTTTTATCTGTTTAATTCTTGTGTTTCATCAGATAAGCAGTTGTGTACCTGGAATAATCATCAATGAAGGTCAGTAGATACATTTGCTGTCTAGGTTGCTAGCAGGGATGAGCCGAACACCCCCCTGTTCGGTTCGCACCAGAACCTGCGAACAGACAAAATGTTCGTGTGAAATTTAGAACCCTATTAAATTCAATGGACTCGAACGTTCGAAATCTAAAGTGTTAATTATAAAGGCTAATATGCAAGTTATTGTCCTAAAAAGTGTTTGGGGACCTGGGTCCTGCCCCAGGGGACATGTATCAATGCAAAAAAAAGTTTTAAAAACGGCCGTTTTTTCGGGAGCAGTGATTTTAATAATGCTTAAAATGAAAAAATAAAAGTGAAATATTCCTTTAAATTTCGTACCTTGGGGGTGTGTATGATATGCATGTAAAGTGGCACATGTGCTTAGAACTGTCCCTGCAAAAAATGGCATTTTTGAAAGAAAAAAAGTCATTTAAAACTGACTCGCGGCTATTAATGAATTGTCGGCTCCCGGCAATACATTCAAAAGTCATTGATAAAAAAAAAAAAAAAAAGCGTGGGGGTTCCCCAGAATTCAATTACCAGGCCCTTCAGGTCTGGAATGGATATTAAGGGGAACCCCGCCGCAAATTTAAAAAAAAATTGACGTGGGGTTCCCCCAAATATCCATTCAAGGCCCTTCAGATCTGGCATGGATTTTAAAAGGAACTCCACCCCAAATTTTAAAAAAAATGGCGTGGAGTCCCCCTAAAAATCCATACCAGACCCCTTATCCGAGCACGCAACCTGGCCGGCCGCAGGGGAAAAGGGGGGGGACGAGAGAGCGCCCCCCCTCCCTCCTGAACCGTACCAGGCCACATGCCCTCAACATGGGGAGGATTTCCCCATGTTGATGGGGACAAGGGCCTCATCCCCACAACCCTTGCCCGGTGGTTGTGGGGGTCTGCGGGCGCGGGGCTTATCGGAATCTGGAAGACCCCTTTAACAAAGGGGACCCCCAGATCCCGGCCCCCCCCATGTGAATTGGTAAGGGGTACATTGTACCCCTACCATTTCACGAAGAAAGCGTAAAAAAATGTTTAAAAAAACACACAAACACCTTGAAAAAGTCCTTTATTTAAAAAAAAAAAAAAACATTCCAGCGGTGAAATCCAGTGTCCCGCGGTGATCCCGATGTCCAGCGCTGTCCTTCATTGGTTGTGCCTGAGCGGACCTGATGGGGAACTCCCTCTCAGTATTTTAAATGTATAGACCCGCCCCTTCTAAAGTTCCCCATCAGGTCCGCTCAGCGGACCAGATGCGGAACATGAGAAGGGGCGGGTCTATACATGTATTACACAGTGAGAGCAGTTCCCCATCAGGTCCGCCCCCTCGGTATGTCGGACCCGCCTACGTCATTGGCTTGAGCGGGGAACTTCCTTCACTATGTAAATTTAAATTACACAGTGAAGGAAGTTCCCCGCTCAAGCCAATGACGTAGGCGGGTCCGACATACCGAGCGGGCGGACCTGATGGGGAACTGCTCTCACTTTGGTAATACATGTATAGACCCGCCCCTTCTCATGTTCCGCATCTGGTCTGCTGAGCGGACCTGATGGGGAACTTTAGAAGGGGCGGGTCTATACATTTAAAATACTGAGAGGGAGTTCCCCATCAGGTCCGCTCAGGCACAACCAATGAAGGACAGCGCTGGACATCGGGATCGCCGCGGGACACTGGATTTCACCGCTGGAATGTTTTTTTTGTTTTTTTTTTTCTAAATAAAGGACTTTTTCAAGGTGTTTGTGTGTTTTTTTAAACATTTTTTTACGCTTTCTTCGTGAAATGGTAGGGGTACAATGTACCCCTTACCAATTCACATAGGGGGGGGCCGGGATCTGGGGGTCCCCTTTGTTAAAGGGGTATTCCAGATTCCGATAAGCCCCCTGCCCGCAGACCCCCATAACCACCGGCAAGGGTTGTGGGGATGAGGCCCTTGTCCCCATCAACATGGGGACATCCTCCCCATGTTGAGGGCATGTGGCCTGGTACGGTTCAGGAGGGAGGGGGGGCCGCTCTCTCGTCCCCCCCCTTTTCCCCTGCGGCCGACCAGGTTGCGTGCTCGGATAAGGGGTCTGGTATGGATTTTTAGGGGGACTCCACGCCATTTTTTTTTAATTTGGGGTGGAGTTCCCCTTAAAATCCATGCCAGATCTGAAGGGCCTGGAATGGATATTTGGGGGAACCCCACATCAATTTTTTTTTAAATTTGCGGCGGGGTTCCCCTTAATATCCATTCCAGACCTGAAGGGCCTGGTAATGGAATTCTGGGGAACCCCCACGCTTTTTTTTTTTTTTTTTTATCAATGACTTTTCTATGTATTGCCGGGAGCCGACAATTCATTAATAGCCGCGAGTCAGTTTTAAATGGCTTTTTTTCTTTCAAAAATGACATTTTTTGCAGGGACAGTTCTAAGCATGGGAAACATGCGCCACTTTACATGCATATCATACACACCCCCCAGGTACGAAATTTAAAGGAATATTTCACTTTTATTTTTTCATTTTAAGCATTATTAAAATCACTGCTCCCGAAAAAACGGCCGTTTTTAAAACTTCTTTTTGCATTGATACATGTCCCCTGGGGCAGGACCCGGGTCCCCAAACACTTTTTAGGACAATAACTTGCATATAAGCCTTTATAATTAGCACTTTAGATTTCTCCCATAGATTTTTCGAATTTGCCGCGAACACCCCAATTTGTTCGCTGTTCGGCGAATGGGCGAACAGGCAATGTTCGAGTCGAACATGAGTTTGACTCGAACTCGAAGCTCATCCCTAGTTGCTAGAGACTATATTGGCTTGCTGGTCTGTGGTGATGAGCCTGTATACATGATTATCCTGTTTTCCCTTTTTGTGAGGAATTTCTTATTATTGTGAATTGTGCATTCATCATCCTGGAACTTAACTGTGAGACCTTTGTTTGCAAGACTTTCAATTAATAGAAGGCTGCCTTCTAGTTCTGGAACATACAGCACTTTCTTTAAAAGGTTATTCTGCTTGCCTTGTGGTGTAATGCAGTTCAGGAAGCCCTGGTCTTAACCTTCTGATGTGATGCTTTTCCCGTTTGCTAGGAAAACTTTGTCTTTTGCACTGTAATCAAGGTTTGTGAAGAAAGTTTCATCGCTAGTCATGTGGCTTGTCGCTCCTGAGTCTATGCACCAGCCACGTGGCTTTCCGATCTGTGTGACACCTTAAAGGTGCCACTTCATGATATGTCTGCAGTTTCCTTTGTGGCTGCTTTGACTCTTTCTTTTGTGGATAGCTTTAGCTTTCGCTGCTCGGCTTTCCAGATAGAACAGTCCTTTTTTATGTGACCAGTCTTTTTACAGCGAAAACAGGCTCTGCTTTCTTTGTTGTGCTTTGTGCCATTGTACATCCTAAGAGCTTTGTCATCATGGTGCATAATTTCTTTCCTT
Organism: Rana muscosa; assembly: GCA_029206835.1. NCBI lineage: Eukaryota > Metazoa > Chordata > Amphibia > Anura > Ranidae > Rana > Rana muscosa. The sequence continues at coordinate 202,458,243 of CM055128.1, read as the reverse complement.
TTGTCATATTCATCGATTAGTTTCCCATTGACGTATTCTAGTGTCAGATCCTCCTCAATTCTGGTTTCTAAAGCGTTAATAAGAGCAGTATATGTCTCTGGATGGTTGCAGAGAAGCAGGGCAACAATATGGTTATCTTTGATGTCCTCTCTGATGGCACACAGCTGCTCTATGATCTCTAGCATAGCTTTCACGTGGTCACACATCTACTGGCCTTCTTTTAGTCTCATCTACACAACTATACAACTTTCTTAGCAAAAACAGCTTACTGTTGAGACTTGAACACTCATGCAGTTTTTGTGATGAAGTTCACATACCTTTGGCCGTTTTCTCTGTTCTTATGTGGAAAAGCTGGTCATCTTCCACTAGTAAGCTTATGGTTGCTTTTGCCTGCCTGTCTCTTCTGTCCCATTCCTCCGTCTCTCCGTTTGTTGGTTTGTCTGTCTTCAGCACTTGCCACAACTCATCTTTGGTGAGAAAAACTTCCAGTTTAAGCTTCCATAGCTGGTAATTGGCATTGTTCAGCTTTGCTATTGCAAAATTTCCATCTTTTAGCTGCTTGCATATAGAATTTGCAGACTCACTGTACTCTCTGAGTTGTAGAATTCTATTTCCAGTGCCTGGGTAATGCTGGGTTTACTGGCTGTGCCTGGGTGCTGCTGGGTGCCAGGGATATCCTCTCCAATGCCTGGGTGCCTGGGACCCATAACCTATTATGCAGAGTATTGAAACATGCGCTGGAAGCTTCTTGTATACAGCAGAACACCTTAATTTCATGGAGGATATCTTTATCATGGCTTTACATCATGTAGACAGGAAGAGAACACAAACGAGTGCATAAAGCATAGATAGACAATACATCCTCATATCATAGAATATAAGAACTATACACTGCTGCTGTTCTTTCTTTTTCGTACATCACGGGACACAGGGCGACTTAGTCATTACTAATGGGTTATATAGTTTACCTTCAGGTGCTGGCACTGGCAACTTCCAAACCGGAAGTACCCTCCCCTATATAAGCCCCTCCCATCCGGGAGCACCTCAGTTTTTTGCCAGTGTCTAAGGTGTTGGCCAAAGAGTAACAAGTTCCTAAATATCAGGACTTTTCGGATGGAGTCGATCCGATCGGTGGCCACCGCCCTACAAGGGCAGGAATGGTTAGCCTCGATCGACATAAGGGATGCTTATCTGCATATTCCCATCTTTCCGGCCCACCAGAAATTTCTACGCTTTGCAGTAGAAGGGCGCCATTTTCAGTTCAGAGCCTTACCTTTCGGTCTGGCCACAGCACCACGAGTGTTCACAAAAATTCTGGCCCCACTATTGGCCAATCTAAGAACACAAGGTGTAATGATAATGGCATATCTAGACGACCTGCTACTAATAGACCACTCAGTGGAAAAGCTGGAAGTAGCTATTCACAAGACAATCAAGTATCTGGAATATCACGGTTGGATTATCAACCGGGACATGTCAGCTCTAAGACCAGTCAAAAGTCTGGAATACTTAGGGCTAAGGCTGGATTCAAATCAGAGAAAGATTTTCTTACCTCCAGAGAAGGTGTCGTCTTTAAAAGATTTGACCCACTTAGTGGGTACAAAAAGAAAACCATCCATACGCCTGTGCATGAGGCTGCTGGGAAAAATGGTGGCTTCATTCGAAGCAGTACCGTACGGTCAATTCCATTCAAGGAATTTGCAAAGGGCCATACTGTCAGCCTGGAACAAAAAAGTTCAGGCTTTAGACTTACCAATGTCCCTGTCCCCTTCCGTTCGCAAGAGCCTCCATTGGTGGTTGGTGCCCCAGAATCTGGAAAAAGGGAAACCCTTCAGTCCGGTTTCTTGGAAGGTGGTCACTACAGATGCCAGCCTCATAGGCTGGGGGGCAGTACTGGAGCAATGGTCTCTCCAGGGCAAGTGGTCAGAAGCAGAGAAGGCCCTGCCCATCAATCTCTTAGAGATACGAGCAGCCCGGTATGCCCTAGTAGCATGGACATCCAAACTCCAAGGGTCCCCTGTCAGAATTCAATCAGACAATGCCACAGCAGTGGCATATATCAATCACCAGGGTGGCACCAGGAGTCGTGCAGCCCAGAGGGAAGCGAATTGCATCCTGGAATGGGCAGAAAGATATGTCCCAGCCATATCCGCGGTTTTCATCCCAGGAGTGGAAAATTGGAAAGCGGACTTTTTAAGTCGCCAGCAATTATGCCCGGGGGAATGGTCTCTTCACCCCGAGGTTTTCCAGGCAATATGCCAGCGGTGGGGAACACCGGATGTAGATCTGCTAGCATCCAGATTCAACGCAAAGGTGGACAGATTTGTGTCTCGCACAAGGGATCCCCTAGCTTGCGGCTCGGATGCCCTGGTGTTCCCTTGGGATCAGTTCATGCTGATATATGCATTCCCACCGCCACAATTGTTACCGCGATTAATCTGCAGAATCAGGGTAGAAAAGAAACCAGTGATTCTGGTGGCTCCAGCGTGGCCCCGAAGGGCATGGTACGCGGAGATTGTAAAAATGTCAGTGAGGAGTCCTTGGACCCTCCCACATCGTCCGGACCTGCTGTCGCAAGGACCGATATACCACCCTTCCTTACCAGCCCTAGGTTTGACGGCCTGGCTATTGAAGCCCACATTCTGAAAAAGAGAGGGCTCTCTAATCCTGTGGTATCTACCATGATCAATGCCAGGAAGCCGGTATCCAGGCAGATCTATTATAGGATCTGGAAGGCGTACATTACATGGTGTGAGGCCAAGAAATGGCATCCACGTAAGTACGTAATAGGTAGGATTTTGGACTTCCTACAGTGGGCGGTAGATAGGAAGCTGGCCTTGAGTACTATCAAGGGTCAGATTTCGGCCTTGTCAATATTTTTTCAAAGGCCCTTGGCTTCGCATTCACTAGTCAAAGCTTTCATACAAGGAGTGATGCGTATTAGCCCTCCGGTTAGTATTCCCATATGTCCATGGGACTTAAACCTGGTTCTGTCGGTTCTACAGAAACAACCGTTTGAACCATTGCAACACATTTCCTTGGTTCTTCTCACCAGGAAATTGATTTTCTTAGTAGCCATTTGTTCGGCTAAAAGAGTATCGGAATTAGCCGCCTTGTCCTGTAAGGAGCCATATCTGGTTGTCCATAAGGACAGAGTAGTATTACGTCCTTATCCAGCCTTTCTTCCTAAGGTGGTATCGAGGTTTCATTTGAACCAAGATGTGGTTCTTCCTTCTTTTTTCCCCAAACCTAGCTCGGTAGAGGAAAAGTTATTGCATTCTTTGGATGTAGTAAGAGCAGTTAAAGCTTATCTAAAAGCCACTGCTCAGATTCGCAGAACGGATACTTTGTTTATTCTGCCGGAAGGCCCCAGAAAGGGTCAGGCAGCATCAAAATCTACTTTAGCCAAGTGGATTCGACAGGTCATAATACAAGCCTATGGCTTGAGAAAGAGACCGCCTCCATTCAAAGTTAGGGCGCACTCCACAAGAGCAGTTGGAACTTCATGGGCAGTGCATCACCAGGCCTCCTTGGCTCAAGTCTGTAAGGCCGCAACATGGTCTTCAGTACACACGTTTACTAGATTCTACCAGGTAGACGTTAGAAGTCAGGAGGATGTCGCTTTTGGGCGCAGTGTGTTGCAGGCCGCAAAAGATCCTCATGCCTGATGGCGCCCAGCTTATGTATCCCTCCCCTCATTTGGCATTGCTTTGGGACGTCCCATTAGTAATGACTAAGTCGCTCTGTGTCCCGTGATGTACGAAAAAGAAAAAGGGATTTTTATAACAGCTTACCTGTAAAATCCTTTTCTTGGAGTACATCACGGGACACAGAGCTCCCACCCCTCTTTTTGGGACACTTATTGCTTTGCTACAAAACTGAGGTGCTCCCGGATGGGAGGGGCTTATATAGGGGAGGGTACTTCCGGTTTGGAAGTTGCCAGTGCCAGCACCTGAAGGTAAACTATATAACCCATTAGTAATGACTAAGTCGCTCTGTGTCCCGTGATGTACTCCAAGAAAAGGATTTTACAGGTAAGCTGTTATAAAAATCCCTTTTTTCCAACATGAGGAACCCCTGGCAAAAAGTCTGGGATCTCGGGGGACCCCCTGAAATGTTCATATCTATAGCTCATGGAACATCAGTGTGATCAGCAAACTGTAGATATAACAAAAATATTCTTAGAAATAGCATAAAACAATAGAATAAATATTAAAAGTTACCTCCTTAATGTGAAACTTGTGCTTGATTTTTTTCCCAAAGATGCTCAATTCTGGGTCAAACCTGAGATAAGTAGTGTACAGGGGGTCAGCTGGGCAGAGCACAGGGGATCCAGGAGGAAACAGCATGAAGGGATGGGGGAGAAGAGCACAGTACAGGGGGGCCAGGAGGTAACAGTACCGAAGGGGCCAGGAGGTAACTGCATGGCAAAATGCTGGGATCTGTAGTGGTTTACTGTTTTCCTGATGCAGGAAGCTGCTGGATTGCGATCGTATTTCGCGTACTGATTCGCACCCACCCTCCTCTGCCACACAGGCTCCTGGGATGGACAGGAGGGGATGTCAGCTCTGCAGACTGTCAGATCTTTGTGGATAGGATCTACCGTTCATCTGCTTGTGATAAACGTCAGATTGTGTCGGAATCTCTGGGGACCTCTCATGGAACCCCCAGTTGAGAAGCACTGCTCTAGACCGTGACAGCCTTCTCTATGCAGTGTCAGCCCTCTCTGTGCAGTGTCAGCCCTCTCTATGCAGTGTCAGTCCTCTCTATGCAGTGTCAGCCCTCTCTATGCAGCGTCAGGCCTCTCAATGCAGCGTCAGGCCTCTCTATGCAGCGTCAGGCCTCTCTATGCAGTGTCAGGCCTCTCTATGCAGTGTCAGGCCTCTCAATGCAGCGTCAGGCCTCTCAATGCAGCGTCAGGCCTCTCTATGCAGCGTCAGGCCTCTCTATGCAGTATCAGTCCTGTGCAGTAACAGTCTTCTCTCTGTACAGTATTTATTGTGTATGAGGTTGTTTTATTTCTATAATTAACAATCTTAAGCAAACATAGGCTAATACAGTGGGTTTTTTGAAAAGGAAGTTCTGTATTAAAGATGTATATGCAGGCAGCAATCCTGTCTATAAGTAACTGTGTAAATAAGCTATGTAAATATTTGTGGAATTATATTTACAAGATATTTCTAACACTTGCAGAGCAGGTAATTAAAGAGGAATTCCTGGCAACAAATGAGTATAATCAGTAATCTTTTTATTCAGCAGGCACTACAACTGTGCTGAAGTCAGCAAGATCACCCAATTCCCCTTAAAGTGAACCTTGCGCTAAAAGACAAAGTCTGCTTATTACATCAGGCCTCTTTCTTCACATCAACTCACTGTAATAAAGTGGTTGTAAACCTCTGAACAAATAACAAAATATCCTTCTATAGTATGTACTGTACTTGACTTAATCAAAAGCATCTAGTTTAGTCTGGATGCTGGCTAATCTCTACTTCCTTTGCTAGCTTCAGAAGTTACCTCTGACAGTTTTCCCCAACATCAGTCAATCCATGGTGACATCCCACTCCCTCCTCTAGCACACAGCAGGTGAGCGACAGCCTCAGATGTGCATGTTTATCTGAGACTGTGTAGAGGGGTGTGTGTATCCTTTTCTTCCACTCAGTTCTCAGATCACACTCAGCTCGGTGCTGTGCAGTGTGTGGTGTCAGATCCCCTCCCCCTGCTTACTGAAAGCTGAAAAATGTCCTCTGATCTGTGTACTTGAAAGACTCTAGAGAAGAGATTGCTGCAGATAAACAGGTACAGCTTATGCAGAAGGATGTGCTTCATACCTGTGTATCACCTGAGGCCAGTCACTTCAGTAAGGGTTTTATTATCACTTTAAAAACAAAACACCTGTGATGAAAGTTAGAAAATATACTTACCTGTCCTTAGTTTCTGCACTGTAAGAGATGACATCACAATCCTTCCGGTGAGCACTTATTGAGCTGAGATGTCAGTCATGCCCCCCCCCCCCCCAGGCTGCTCCCCATGGTCATTCTGTCTGGCCCACTGAGCTCCTCCCCTTATCCCCACACTCAGGGCTGGGACAAAAGGGGGGGCAGCCTGGCGCAGTCAAATAAAGTAAACTGTAAAGTCTGACAGAAGTGACAGTAGCAAACAGGAGAAAGCTGGGAGGAGACGTGGGCCATGCTGTGCTTCCCCTCTCCTGTCATAACAGCGCTCCTCTCTACTGCAGATAACACAGGATTGCTCTTAGATCAGACTATATGCGGTTTTATTACCCGCAAGGACTGCTCATCTCTAGGTAGCCGGAAATGTGGGTAAGGGGTGGGTTCTGACAGGAGGGGGAGAGCACAACCTGCACCTTCTCCTGCTGTCACTACTCCTGCAGAGTTCTCGTCTAAGTTTCAGGGGGGAGGAACACAATGGGTGGACAATCATTTCTGCTTGGGATAAGAGGTTTGGAGGGGATATGTGCTGGAAGGGGGAATAGGGGAATCTGTGCAGGGGAGGTGGGGGAATTTAGGCTACAAGGGGGATCGGGGGGATTTGTGCTAGGAGTAAGATCTGAGTGTGGGAATTGTGCTAGAAAGTGTAATTTGGAAGGAGTTGTGCTAGGAGGAGGGGTTGGAAGGGGGAATTCGGGGGGGGGGGGGGTGATTTGTGCTAGGATGGGAAATTTGAGATGAAAGAGGATGTGTGCTAGGAGAGGTGATTGTTTTGGCCAGGATTTGGGTGTGGGAATTGTGCTGGAAAGGGTCATTTGGAGGGAGTTGTGCTAGGAGGAGGGATTTGTTCTAGGAGGGGGGGTGGTTGGAAGTGGGAATTTGGGGGGGATGATTTGTGCTAGGATATGAAATTTGAGAGGAAGGAAAGAGGAAAGTAAAGAGGATGTGTGCTAGGAGAGGTAATTCTTTTGGGCAGGGGGATTTGTGCTAGGAGTGGGGAATTGGTGGGGATTTGACCAGGGAGGATTAGTGCTAGGAGGGGGTTGGGAGATTTTAGGAAAGAGGGGGATTTGTCCTAGGAGGGGGGATGGGAGATTTTTTTCAGGGGGCGTAGGGGCATTTGGGTTAAGGGGGGTTTAGGGGGGATGATCTGTTTTGAGGGGAGACTTGTGATACGAGGGGTAAATTGGGGGGGGGGGGGGTTGTGCTAGGAGGGGGATTTGGAGAGGGGGAAGGAATTGTGCTGGAAAGGGTAATTTGGATAGATTTGTTCTGCAAGGAGGGATTGGGAGGGAATTTATGCTAGGAGGGGGATTTGGGGAGAGAATTTGTGCTAGGATGGGAAATTTGAGAGGAAAGTGGATGTGTGCTTGTTTTGGGCGGGGGGATTTCTGCTAGAAGTAGGGATTTGGGGGGATTTGAGCAGAGATTTGGGGGCCAAAGATTTGTGCTGGGAGGGGGATTTGGACTGGAAGGAAGGTTTTTTTTTGGGGGGGGGGTGTATTTTTACTGAGACATGATGCTCACCCATTGAAGGTGGGCAGCAGTTTTGGCAGTGGGCAGCAGTCATCTTTGCCCTAGGTGCTAGATGACCTTGTCCCTGAATTGCCCACACTGTACACAGGGCACTCAGCAGATCTCCTCCCCACACAGCACATAGCTGTGATTAGGTTCCCTTACAGACACAGCCTCGATCTGCACAGTGTGTAGCTAGCTTTTGCTGTTCTGACCAGATTTGCCAATTGTCTGTAAATTTGTAGATAGCTCATAAATTTCAACCCATTTACGGACAACGGCTGGCCGTAAAAAATATGGCTGTGGGCCGACAGTGGAACTGAGCATGCACAGTTCCAAAGCCTGCTGGACTTGTACAAGCTCGGCCATTTACGGCTGGGCGGGCGCATCCGCAGTGCGTCAGTGGCGTAATGGTACCAATTGGTGCCATTTTTTAATGAACGGCACTTGGCAGCACATCAGCGGGCACGCCTCTCGACCCGGAGACTGGATCACGGTCCGCAATATGCACCATTGCTGGAGCCAGTGGGGGCTCCCACCACCATAAAATAAAAATTCTCAAGAGGGGAAGTAGTTAAAGTCTTTCTAAAAGTCTGTTTAAAACGACCCTTTCCACAGGATGACAACGCCACAGTGAATTTACCACAGAATAAACATCGTTGTCACCCTCTAATAAGTCAAATTATCAAACCTGCTGTCAGGATTAAAGGGATAAGTTCACTTTAAAATAAATAAATGCACATTTTTTTGCAGATATATTTTTTTTTGGAGCCTGTAAAGCATTGCACTAACGATCAGCATATTGCAGGTGTCATGCAGGTCTCCTGCAGATCTGTCAGTGTATCTGTGTGCTCAAACATCCCGTATGTGCAAGCAGATATACTGATAGGAAGATCAATGGATTACCACAGTGCCGTAGTAGGGACAGAGCTCTCTGTATGAATGACACTGATTTCAAAAAATTACAGCTATTATGGGGAACTTCTGCCTATACTGCTCTCTTGGGGGGTATAATTGGGCAGCGGCTGCAGCATTGGGGACATGTTACATGTTCCCTTCTTAAAACGGGTGGTACGTGTAAAATATTACCAAAGGAAAATTTATCCTTTAAGGGTAATCTGTTACTGGTAGACTCAGAAAAACTTCTAATTTACTGGTAGTGACAGGCTGCATTGTATATGTCATTCATGCTTTTACTCATAGTTCCACTTTAGTCTCCAAAAAACTAAAAAACACTGTATTTTCCTAGAAAATATGCAATTCATCATTGAATTGAGTTTTCCTGTTTGCAGTAATCTACTACTAAAGCTAATCTACACATTATACACATCTTATGTATTGGTGTTGCTGCATTTTTCACTTTATAGTTTACAGATTGTAAATCAAAAAGTCTGATATACAATATTTTATAGTAAAATTGTATTGATTTAAATCCCCTGCTCTAGTATAATGTATGTATCTTTGAATATAATATCATTCCATTATTTAATACACAAATGATAATTGAGCAGTAGAGGATACATAACAACCCAATCATTAAACTCTCCATAAAGCAGACTGCAATGACACTTCTACATATAATTTAAAGATAACAATTTTGCCATGGAATCAATAGTTTGTGGAATTAAAAATGCACAGGCAGTACAGAATGTGTGTATACATTTTCTGCTTCTTATGAATTGATTGTAAATTCCAAAGATTACTCACCACTGCGAAGAGTCTGTTCTGTCTCCTACTGCCAGGTAAAGTATCATGTGACAACTCACTAAGGAAGATATTAGACACCAGGGCATAGAGCACTCAAATTATGTAAGCCTGAATGTACACAGGATGTTTTACAACCTCTCCTGAACGTTTTAACTTGACAGATAGTAACCGTTTTGCCACATTTACATGTCGCGTTTAGCCGCATTTGCGTTTAAAAGCATTTATTTTCCCCCCAAATAGTCAAAAAGTAAAAACGCCTGTAAACAAAACGCGGCTAAACATGAGTTACTGTGTTTACATGCATTTACAAGCTGTTACAGGCGTTTGGCATTTCAAATTCCACTGAACAGCCGTTCTGAACGCATTTTTCTGCTTTCCAAAAAATGCTTCTAAACTCAACTACCTAGAAACTACTATAAAAGACCCAGTGTACATGTACTGATAAGCTAACATAGAGGAGAGTTCAGGGGCAGCTGGAAAAAACGCCCAACTGCTCCTAAACGTCTGTTTACCAGCAGCAGTGTACATAAAGCCTTAACACTATGGGCATCTGCTCTGCCCTGTTATATAATAAAGAAAGGTGGAACTATGATTACTATATGTATTATTTATTTATCAACTTGTGATAGTTTTTCCTATTGACCAAACAGGTCCTTGAATGCTATTTGTCAGTATAACTGTATGCTGGTTCAGATGAACTAAACATTATCATTTCTGATTATTCAGTTCTGAATTCTCATGTGCTTCAGGAGGCTGAATGAGTTGTTACAACTTCATTTTATGACGAAACGTGCGTCGGGAGGAGTTGGCGTGCTGACATCATTGCACTTGAGTGTCTGAGCGGACGGGCGTTCGCTAGCCGGCCGGCTATTTGTTGTTTTTACTTAACCTACCACTGTAAGTGTGATTTTATCTTAATAAATGCCTATTTTTTTACCGGATTTAAACTATGGCGAGTCTTCTCTCCTTACTGGTTACATCTGACCACCTCGTATGAGACCGTATTTCGAGACATCCAGCCACATTGCTGCATACCTCTTCTCCAAACATTGGTCCATCTGAAGTTGCCGCCCCACCCTATCTCTTGGATAAAGGACCTGGCTGGGTTTAAGCCGCAATTTCATCTTGCTTGCCTTGTGGTAAGCGCGGATTCCATGTGGTGTTGGCACATTGCATATGGTGGTGGAAAACGTCACTGATTTCACTTCATTTATGCACTCCTATGTTCACAGACTATTGGATATTTTTACATGTACCTGAACGGGACTTGTATTTCACTCATTATTATTATTTTTTTATTAGTGTTGGTATACTATTCTTTGGTATAGGCCAGCCAGTGCATCCACATCAGTGCCTGACCTCACAAATGCTCTTCTGGAATAATGGTCAAACATTCCCATAGACACTCCTAAACCTTGTGGACAGCCTTCCCAGAAGAGTTGAATCTGTTATAGCTTCAAAGGGTGGGCCAACTCAATATTGAACTCTACGGACTAAAACTGGGATGCCATTAAAGTTCATGTGCGTGTGTAAAGACAGGGGTCCCAATACTTTTGGTAATATAGTGCATTTTTGTTAAACAAAATCCTAATAAGCGTATATTGATTGGTTTGCGCAAAAGTTATAGCGTCTACAAACCATGGGATATATTTATGGAATTTGTATTTATTTATTTTTTACTAGTGTAGCGGGGTGTTATATTTAGGGGAGTGTCTGAGTGGTAATTAGGCTCAGACACACTAATTGTTAGGGTTAATGGACCATTTCTGTCCATGGGAGATGGTGTTGGTGTGCAGTTCCCTGTGGCCTACAGGTGGCGCTGTTGCCGTAGGTCAGGGTTGAACCACTGATACAGGGCTGTGCTCTTTTTGTCCCATCTCGGCAGTAGTACGGCAGGGCGGGGAATCTGCTGTGCCTGTCGGGAGAGGGTATAAAAGGGGGCGGCCATCTTCCTTGGGGGGTCTTCGTCCACGCCCAGGCACCTTCAGCTTCACCTTCGTGGGCTACTACTACTATGAAGATTACTTAATTTGCTGCTCCCTTGACGGATACAGGGATTCGGCTCAAGCACCGGGGACGTTTTGCCCTCTAAGTTTGCAAAGATGTGGAGGCCCTCGGAGTGATTTGTCCCGGCTGCTCGGGACTGGTGGTTCATCTAAAGCCATTCAGGCGATGCGAGCAATGTAGGGAGTTTTTGTTTGAGGTGGAGCAACCTACAGAAAAGCCTCGGGCTTTCCACCTCAATTGCCTTACGGGCGCCACCACTCTGGAAGGCGGAATCAGAGCTTACACAGCCACCCCTGTGACTTCCTCGGGACTTCAGAGGAAGTCACAAAGGAGACTGTTTCAAATGAGAGACCGGAGGATGCTGCTTCGGTCACCACAGTGTCCTTTCTCCCACCGCCCAAGAGGAAGATCGGGTTTGTGAAAGCTTCCTGCGGCCGTGGTGGAGCTACTCCCCAGCGCTTACCCAGAACGGATGCATCCGAAGGGAAAAGTCCCGGACGTCCTGGCTCAGCTACAAGCCGAGGTAAGCCGGGGGAAGAGACTCTGTCCAAGGTCCCAAGTGTTGGGGATTCACATGTCCGTGAATTAGTTAGAGGCAGTGACTTGTCCTCTACCAAGAGTTACCTGCCTGCGGAGGAGTGTGACACCTCCGATTTGGAGTCCATCTCTGATGCGGGAGATGACGCCGCTATAGATGAACTTTTCGAACCGATGGGTTGGGATAAGATGCCCCTGTCCTAGTGCTAGGGACTCACCCATGTCCACTGGGGATAGTACGCCCCGGGTGGAGGCCTCAGGCCTGAGGAGGGATCTGTCCCTTTGTCTGCCTTTCACCATCGGAGACGTCTGCATCAGTTACGGAGACGGATGTCGCTGCGGGCCCCTGTGACTGGTCCTGAGGTAGTTAAAGTACCTCGGCACCCGGATGCCATCGTCTTGCCTTGCACGGGAGACTGTGCTACCATGCCACCATTGTCTCGATTGCAGAGACTTTTCAATCAGAAAGTTGCCAGCGAGTATGGGTGGGAGTACCTGTACCTGCCCAAAGAACTTTTATTTGAAGTGGAGGCCTGTAGACACCGGTGGTACGCAGACTTTATATGGACACGCATTAAAGTACCCCAGGCCCGAAGATACTTTTCATGTTCACCTGCAGCTACCCAGACATACAAAGACTGTAAGGTTGCCTGGATGTTGGGTCGGCACATTTATGCGGACAAGGTACTTATTTGCAGGAAGGACAAAGACAATGTTGAGTACCACATTGATACCTTTGACAAGCATTGGAAGCCGTTGGTGTTGCCTGACCCACACTATTACCTTTAGGAGACAAGACCATTATTTTTGCTTTGTTTTTTTTTAAGAGTGCACTCTTCTTTAAAACCAAGGAACTTTGCCCTAACAAAAGGGGTATTCTACTCATTGGAGGAGTGGGAGCTCTTGTTTTTTTTTGTTCTCCCCTCTCTCCCTACCACAAAGATACAAGGACTTTGGGGTTGTAGATAGTTGAGGGCCACAGTCAAGGAGAAGAGAATTGGCCAACATCAGTGTCTTAACCGTAGCACTACCACTAGGTGGCGGTGTTGTACAATGATTACATTGCTAGTGATGATGCGGTTTACTTTTGGAAGGAAGGGATTTTCCTCTCGGGGAGAATCTGTTCATTCCAACTTATGTCATTTTAGATGTGTATGTTTTTTTCTTCCCCTGCAGGCAGACGCCAAGCAAGACTACTGAGTATGGGGTAGATCTTAGTTATTGCAGGCGGGAGGGAAATGTAAATAACCAGTGAAAGTATTTTATGTGACATTTAATGTTTTAATGTGCACATGTGTGATTTCTTCTTTCCCTTCTATGTTTCACCTCCTTTCTCCATCTTAGGTTCCGGCACAAACAGGCAGTTTTTTTTAATTGTCCTTTTTTGTAGTTCAGTCTTTGGATTGGGCCTCTACTGGCTCAGGCTTGAGAGGCATGGGTTTGTTCCAGACACTGGGGGACCAGTGTCAATTTAGTGGGGGGGATGTGTAGCGGGGTGTTATATTTAGGGGAGTGTCTGAGTGGTAATTAGGCTTAGACACACTAATTGTTAGGGTTAATGGACCATTTCTGTCCATGGGAGATGGTGTTGGTGTGCAGTTCCATGTGGCCTACAGGTGGCGCTGTTGCCATAGGTCAGGGTTGAACCACTGATACAGGGCTGTGCTCTTTTTGTCCCCTCTCGGTAGTAATACGGCAGGACGGGGAACCTGCTGTGCCTGTCGGGAAAGGGTATAAAAGGGGGCGGCCATCTTCCTTGGGGGGTCTTCGTCCACGCTCAGGCACCTTCAGCCTGGGTGTGGGTGTGTCATCCCCGGGTGACCTAGGCCCGGAGGCCTGGTTCCTGTTCCATCCCAGACACCTTCAGTCTGGGGTGATGTACTTTTTTTGAAGGCCCGGGGCCCAGCAACCTTTTGGCTGGGGTCCGCCAAGGATAGAGAGCTCCCAGGGTGCCGCCTTGCGAGGGGACCTGTATCTGAGATGAGGAGGCCAGAGAGGTAACCCTTTCCAAAGACCCAGCGCAGAGTCGTGGTGACGGTGAGGGCCTCTGGTAACTCTCCGGAGGGATGGTTTTCTCCTTTACATGGGCCAAATACTTCAAGGAGGTAATTCACCAAGTCAGTGGCAGTGACTTCTAATTCACCAAGTCAGTGGCAGTGACTTCATAGGGCAAGGGCCTATTCACCAGGTCAGTGGCAGTGACCCGTTCACCAAGTCAGTGGCAGTGACTTCTATTCACCAGGTCTGTGGCAGAGACCAATCTCACGGTCTGTGGCAGAGATTGTGCGCCAAAAGCTGTTCGTGAAACCTGAACAGTCCGAGGAAATCATTAGAGTTTGTGCCTGGACCTCCTCCCACCTAAGCTGTCCTGTGTCTTGTTCCAACCTGTCTGCTGTTAAAGAGACTATTTGTTATCCAGTGTGAAATAAATATAGAAGTTGGACTTTCAGTTGGTGTGGACAGTTACATTACTGGGGAGAAAAAAAGACTTGCATCTATTAAAGAGATAGAGGTGAGAATCATCCTCGGGAGGATTCAACTCCAGCCGCAGGCAGGCCCAAAACTAACACCGCTCAACCTCCTCACACAGGAGGGTACGGGCTTGTGGTGCGGTGTGCCTCTCTCTGCCTGCGAGGAGCCTAATTAAATGCAGGTAAATACGGAGGGGTCTGTGCGCTACACTAGTAATGGTGGTGATCAGTGACTTATATCAGGACTGTGATATTGCGGCCGACAAATCAGACACTAACTGACATTTTTGTCACTTTTTTGGGGACAATTGACACTAATAGTGCTAAAAATATGCACTGTCACTGTACTAATGACACTACCTGGGAAGGAGTTAACATGAGGGGCAATCAAAGGGTTAACTATGTGCCTAGCCTGTGTTTTTGTACAGTGTAGGGGGTGCTTTTACTAGGTGAAGACATGGATCCTGTCCCAGTTCTGCAGGAACACAGGATCCATGCTTTCCCTCCTGACAGAACGACAATCTGCCTTGTTTACATAGGCAGACTGCCGTTCTGCCTCTGTACTGAATGATCAGTGGGTGCCAGCGGACATCGAGTCCACTGTACCTGCTGATCGGCTACACAGCGGGCCCGCTACCCAAAAGAGCCGTATCACGTGTATATACGTATTTTTAAAGGCTAATATGCAAGTTATTATCCTAAAAAGTGTTTGGGGACCCGGGTCCTGCCCCAGGGGCCATGTATCAATGCAAAAAAAAGTTTTAAAACCTGCCGTTTTTTCTGGAGCAGTGATTTTAATAATGCTTAAAGTGAAAAAATAAAAGTGAAATATTCCTTTAAATTTCATACCTGGGGGGTGTCTATAGTATGCCTGTAAAGTGGCGCGTGTTTTCCGTGCTTAGAAAAATGGCGTGGGGTTCCCCCAAAAATCCATACCAGACCCTTATCCGAGCACGCAACCTGGCAGGCTGCAGGAAAGGAGGGGGGCGAGAGAGCGCTCCCCCTCCTGAACCGTACCAGGCCACATGCCCTCAACATGGGGGGGATGCTTTGGGGTCTGTGACCCCCAAAGCACCTTGTCCCCATGTTGATAGGGACAAGAGCCTCATCCCCACAACCCTTGCCCAGTGGTTGTGGGGGTCTGTGGGTGGGAGGCTTATCGGAATCTGGAAGCCCCCTTTAACAAAGGGGACCCCCAGATCCCGGCCCCCCTATGTGAATTGATAACGGGGTACATTGTACCCCTACCATTTTACAAAAAAAATAGTGAAATTGTTAAAAACTACACAGACACAGCTTGGGAGAAGTCCTTTATTAAAAAAAAATAAAAAAAAAAATTCAAGCAATGTAATCAACTCTCAATCTCAACTCCAGCGATGTAATCCATTCTCGGTATCCAGCGATGGATGATCTCCACTCTCCAGCGATGATATCCACGCACATGATCCTGACTCCCCCGGAGACACCCCAGGAATGACGCAGCGCTAGCCTGACAGCTCTTATGTAGCTGAGGGCGGGGGCCACCTGTCACATGACCCCGTCCCCCTCTGACGCAAGGGGAAACGCCGGGCTTTCCCAGTGACGTGGATGGGTGATCCCACCCCCTCTGATGCAACGGGAAACCCGGGGTTACCCAATGATGTGACGGGTGACCCCGCCCCCCTCTGATGCAACGGGAAACCTGCGCATCAGAGGCAAACCCCGCCCCCTCTGATGCAACGGGAAACCCGCGGGTTTCCCGTTGCATCAGAGGGGGCGGGGTCACCCGTCACGTCATTGGGTAACCCCGGGTTCCCCGTTTGAGGGGTCGGGGTTTCCCTCTGATGCGCGGGTTTCCCATTGCATCAGAGGGGTCGGGGTCACCCGTCACGTCATTGGGTAACCCCAGGCTGGCGGCGTGTCATTCGTGGGGTTCCTCTGGTGGAGCCAGCATCGTGTGGGTGTATCATCGCTGGACACACCATCACTGGAGAGTGGAGATCATCCATTGCTGGATACCGAGAATGGATTACAACGCTGGAGATCGAGTGGATTACATCGCTGCCGCTGGAATGTTTATTTTTTTTTTTTAATAAAGGACTTATCCCAACTGTGTCTGTGTGGTTTTTAAAAAATTTTGACACATTTTTTGTGAAATGGTAGGGGTACAATGTACCCCGTTACCAATTCACATAGGGAGGCCGAATCTGGGGGTCCCCTTTGTTAAAGGGGGCTTCCAGATTCCGATAAGCCCCCTGCCCGCAGACCCCCACAACCACCGGGCAAGGGTTGTGGGGATGAGGCCCTTCTCCTTATCAACATGGGGACAAGGTGCTTTGAGGGTCACAGATCCCCAAAGCAGAGGGCATGTGTCCTGGTACGGTTCAGGAGGGGGGCGCTCTCTCGTCCCCCTCTTTTCCTGCGGCCTGCCAGGTTGCGTGCTCGGATAAGGGTCTGGTATGGATTTTTGGGTTAACCCCAAGCCATTTTTTTTTTAATTGGTGCGGGGTTCCCCTTAAAATCCATACCAGACCTGAAGGGTCTGGTAATGGAATTTTTGGGGGACCTCCACGCATTTTTTTTTTACATTTTGGATCCCTGCACAAAATGACATTTTTGAAGGAAAAAAAGTAATTTAAAACTACTCGCGTCTATTAACCACTTAAGGACCAGCCACTGTATATATACGTCGGCAGAATGGCTCGTACAGGCACAATCACGTACCTGTACGTCCCCTTTAACTGGCCGACGTCGGGGTCGCGCGACCCCCCTGCCTTCCCCGTGAGTCGGACCGCGGGTCCCGCGGACTCGATCGCCACGTGGCGTGGGGGTCCCCCTCATCGTCTCACGGAGGCATGGAGCGGGGAGATGTTAGTGTAAACACAACATCTCCCCGCTCCCCTACTGACAATGTCACCGATCTCCGCTCTGTGTAATCAGAGCGGAGATCGGTCACGTGTCACTCGTAGCCACACCCCCACACAGTAGTAATCACTCCCCTAGGCACACTTAACCCCTTTAGCGCCCCTAGTGGTTAACCCCTTCACTGCCAGTGTCATTTTTACAGTAACCTGTGCATTTTTATTGCACTGATCTCTGTAAAAATGACAATGGTCCCAAAAATGTGTCAAAAGTGTCCGATGTGTCCGCCATAATGTCGCAATCACGAAAAAAATCGCTGATCGCCGCCATTACTAGTAAAAAAAAAAAAATTATAAAAATGCCATAAAACGACCCCCTATTTTGTAAACGCTATAACTTTTGCGCAAACCAATCAATAAACGCCGATTGCGATTTTTTTTTACCAAAAATATGTAGAATACGTATCGGCCTAAACTGAGGAAAAAAAAGGTTTTTTATATATTTTTGGGGGATATTTATTATAGCAAAAAGTAAAAAATATTGAATTTTTTTCCAAATTGTCGCTCTATTTTTGTTTATAGCGCAAAAAGTAAAAACTGCAGAGGTGATCAAATACCACCAAAAGCTCTATTTGTGGGAAAAAAGGACGTCAATTTTGTTTGGGAGCCACGTCGCACGACCGCGCAATTGTCAGTTAAAGCGACGCAGTGCCGAATCGCAAAAAGGGGCCTGGTCTTTATGCTGCGTATTGGTCCGGGGCTTGGTTAATGAATTGTCAGGTCCCGGCAATACAGATAAAAGTAATTGAAAAAAACGGCAGGGGTTCCCCTTAATATTCATACCAGACCCAAAGCGCCTAGTAATGGACTGGGGGGGGGGGAACCCCTGCTGTTTTTTTCAATGACTTTTATCTGTATTGCCAGGACCCGACAATTCATTAATACCGTATATACTCGAGTATAAGCTGAGTTTTTCAGCACATTTTTTTGTGCTGAAAATGCCCCCCTCGGCTTATACTCGAGTCACCTTTTTGCGCCTGATCTCCCGGACTTTGGGGATCTGGTACCGGCCACCCGTAGGGCAAAGTTTGTTGTCCAGGGGACCTACAGCCAGGGAGAACTGATTTTTCAAAGCTGGGCACCCCTTCCATAGACCCCCATGTTAAATGGTTATTTCTCCGGTGACTTTGGGGACCCGATACCGGCCGGTTGTAGGTCCCCTGGACCCGAACCTTGGCACACATGTAGCCCCATTTCTCCTCTACAGGTGTGCAAAGTTTTTTGTCTAGGGGACGTACAACCAGGGAGCACCGATTTCTCAAAGCCGGGCATCCCTTCCATAGACTCCCATGTTAAACGTCAGTCTAGTCATGGACACAGTGAGGCAGGGACACAGTGAGGTGTGGGCACAGTGAGGCATGCACATGGACACAATGAGGCACAGTGAGGGATGCAGATGGACACCCTAGGCTTATACTCAAGTCAATACGTTTTCCCATTTTTTTGTGGTAAATATAGGTGCTTCGGCTTATATTCAGGTCGGCTTATACTCAAGTATATACGGTAGTTTTCATTTTCTTTCTTTCCTTCAGAAATGAAATTTTGTGCAGGGACAGTTCTAAACGCGGGAAACATGCAATACTTTACAGGCATACTATAGACACCCCCCAGGTATGAAATTTAAAGGAATATTTCACTTTTATTGTTTCACTTTAAGCATTATTAAAATCACTTCTTCCGAAAAAACTTCAGTTTTTAAAACTTTTTTTGCATTCATACATGTCCCCTGGGGCAGGACCCAGGTCCCCAAACACTTTTTATGACAATAACTTGCGTATTAACTTTTAAAATTAACACTTTTGATTTCAATGGGTGTTCCGCGGCCTTTCGAGTTTGCCGCGAACACCCCAAATTGTTCGCTGTTCGCCGAACGGGCGAACAGCCAATGTTCGAGTCGAACTCATGTTCGACTTGAACATCTAGCTCATCCCTACTGTTAAGGTGGCACTGCCTCTGGGACCTTATGATCAAGGATCAATTCTTGCACAACTCTCTTCTAGTGCAAAATGGATTCGCCTTTCGTAAATAACACCCCTGGAGATCCTGGTAACAAGCTGGCATTAGCCGATACATATAAATACTAATTCAGAAATTGGTTGGATAGCCGTGAATGACGTCACGGTTGTGGAAGGGGAGCTGCGACTGACATGTAAACAAAAATACAAGAGACAGTAATGGAAAGAGAAAACAATTGCGCTATCCCATAGACCTCTACAATGGTGTTTAAACTTAAAAATTGATATATAAATTATAACACCAGTGAGTAAACCAAAAATTTGATCAACTCTAAATATCTTAAATTAGTATTTACCACATGTGAAAACATACCATTGATGAACAGTGGTTAACTAATAATGTAAACAAAAACTTGTGTAAATTCATTAGTGAGCAACAAAACAGTGTCCAAATAAGAAACAGCAATGAATGTCCGTAATTCAAATTATGATCAAAACACCAGTGCTCTGTGAAGAAATTGTCCATATAGTGACTGCATCCAAAATAAACGTGTAGATCCACCACCATTTAGTAGAAGTTGCCTCTTACCAGCTGGTGTTGATCCCCCATAACAGAGAATCAAAAACCGCATATAACAGGTCCACTCTCCCCACCAATCAGCAGATGCAGATACGTGGTATTAGGTAATGCCCAATCAACAGGTCATCAGCAGACATCCAATATGGAAAAGATATGAAACACTCCACATAGTGCATTAATGTTTTAAAACCTTTATTAAAGTCTAAAGCCTCGTACACACGGCCGAGATTCTCGTCGAAAAAAACATGTCGTTTTTTTCGACGAGATTCTTGGACAAGAAACTTGTCCCGGCCGAGTGTACACACGCTCGATTCAAAGAACCCGCGGTTCTTTGAATGGAGCGTACGCGGTGACGTCATCGACTACGACGAGCATGCGCTCGTCACATTCGATGCCGTCGCCGCCATCTTGGTATACCCTACCTATGCCTAGGAAGCTACCGCGCATGCGTCAAATTCATTTCAAACATGCGCGGGCTTCCGGAAAGACAGGTAAGTGTACACACACTCACTTTTCTCGTCGAGAAACATGCCGACGAGAATCTCGACGAGAAAATAGAGAGCAGGTTCTCTATTTTCTCGTCGAGATTACTTGTCGGTTTTCTTGACTAGGGATGAGCTTCGAGTTCGAGTCGAACTCATGTTCGACTCGAACATTGCCTGTTCGCCCGTTCGCCGAACAGCGAACAAATTGGGGTGTTCGCGGCAAATTTGAAAAATCTATGGGAGAAATCTAAAGTGCTAATTATAAAGGCTTATATGCAAGTTATTGTCCTAAAAAGTGTTTGGGGACCTGGGTCCTGCCCCAGGGGACATGTATCAATGCAAAAAGAAGTTTTAAAAACGGCAGTTTTTTCGGGAGCAGTGATTTTAATAATGCTTAAAATGAAAAAATAAAAGTGAAATATTCCTTTAAATTTCGTACCTGGGGGGTGTGTATGATATGCATGTTCGCGTGCTTAGAACTGTCCCTGCAAAAAATGTCATTTTTGAAAGAAAAAAAGTCTTTTAAAACTGACTCGCGGCTATTAATGAATTGTCGTCAGAGTCTTCGAGTCCTCGAGTGTGACAGTGATAACCCTAATGCACCAAGGCCTGAGGTGTGCCTTGGCCTAGCTGGTCAGTATGCCTGAAAAGTGGGCATACCCTGAATGTAAGAATAAGGAAAATAGAATGAGTATGCATGAATCTGGGGGAACGGGTGGGTGGGAGCCCAGAAATGACGGCAACCCAGACCCGACAGGGGAGGAGGCTTAAGTAGCCCTCTCAGTCTCCTCCCACAAATACAGGCTGGCCTGCGGCCAGCCTTACCACTTGTCGTCAGAGTCTTCGAGTCCTCGAGTGTGACAGTGATAACCCTAATGCACCAAGGCCTGAGGTGTGCCTTGGCCTAGCTGGTCAGTATGCCTGAAAAGTGGGCAAAAAGAGACAACTGTAGGTGAAGAAGGGAAGGTAACGAACAGAGAAGTAGCACGTACCCGGACGGCAACAGTATCTGAACCCGGTCCCGTGCAAGAATGGAATAAGCCTGATGCCCGGCACAATCCAAACATGAGAATGACCTGCTAGCAAATGAGAGGATACGTGGGGGAAAGGAAGCAAAGGCTGGCCCGAGGAGCCTCTGCAACCGATGGGCGAGTAGATCGTAATACTCCAACCGGACATCAAAGATGTGCCTCCGGCCTACCCATACTAGGTATGGGGAAGAGAGGGAGAGGGCAAAAATTGACGACTGGCAGGAGTTGTAGGACTGGATACCTGGAGGATGGGTTGCCGGAGTAGGCGGAAAAGGCCAAGCGCCATGGCAATGAGCATCGTCAAGCATGGGAGAAACATGCCAGACACAGAACACTGGTTCCACCTGACTCAATCGGATCGTGCCACCGCCTGTGACCTGACAAGCAACTGAATCCTGAACCGAGAAAGGAAGGTCAGGCTCCATCCCGGGCAAGAAGTCTCATGGCATGATGCAGACATGCCTAGACAAAAGATCAGAGCCGCTAGCGGAACCCCAAACCCACCCCTGTGGCCGACAAGGGGCCGTGGCTCAGCACACACCCCAAGAAAGACTGTGAAACCCTAGGTGGTGACCAGGGCCTCAGCAACAGAACGATGATTTAGTAAAATGAAGACTGCTTCCTACCCAAGGGTGAACCCAGTGAAGAATGACATCCGCACCAATCAACTAGCCCTGGCAACGGGCAGGACTGATGGAAGCGAGTGCAAGCAATGTTTGATGAAGGCGAAGATGCCAGCGCAGCCCAACCTGAGAACACAAACCAGAGAAATGACAGACAACCAGACATGAGAACAACAACGAGCTTACCTAAGAAGAGAACATGCAGAAGTGACAAGACCACCGCGCGTACATGAACCTGATGACGGATGACCCCCCCCCACCTTGTGTGAGTGGCGAGTGAGCCCGAGTAACCTGTAGCGCAGAGACAGGCAATTAACTGAACACTCAGGGCTGGTGTACCCACGGACCGTGGTGGGTGATCGTATAGGTGTAAGAATGAACGTGCATCGTATGACGTATGGTATACGGGCGAGAAGATTTTGGTCAACAATCATTTAACAATGAAACCTCAGCCCGTATGGATCTGTAGACGTGACAGATCCCAAAATGTGAGCCCTAACTAACCCAGGTACAAACGTGGACGAAGATACAAAGATACATGGTAACCAACGAAGATAAGAACGGAAGAACGGCAGAAATGCCGGGGCAGAAATGCAATGACAGAAATGCCGGGGCAGAAACGCAATGACAGAAATGCTGGGGGCAGAAACGCAATGACAGAAATGCTGGGGGCAGAAACGCAATGACAGAAATGCTGGGGGCAGAAACGCAATGACAGAAATGCTGGGGGCAGAAACGCAATGACAGAAATGCTGGGGGCAGAAACGCAATGACAGAAATGCTGGGGGCAGAAACGCAATGACAGAAATGCTGGGGGCAGAAACGCAATGACAGAAATGCTGGGGGCAGAAACGCAATGACAGAAATGCTGGGGGCAGAAACGCAATGACAGAAATGCTGGGGGCAGAAACGCAATGACAGAAATGCTGGGGGCAGAAACGCAATGACCGAAATGCTGGGGGCAGAAACGCAATGACCGAAATGCTGGGGGCAGAAACGCAATGACCGAAATGCTGGGGGCAGAAACGCAATGACCGAAATGCTGGGGGCAGAAACGCAATGACCGAAATGCTGGGGGCAGAAATGCAATGACAGAAATGCTGGGGGCAGAAATGCAATGACAGAAATGCTGGGGGCAGAAATGCAATGACAGAAATGCTGGGGGCAGAAATGCAATGACAGAAATGCTGGGGGCAGAAATGCAATGACAGAAATGCTGGGGGCAGAAATGCAATGACAGAAATGCTGGGGGCAGAAATGCAATGACAGAAATGCTGGGGGCAGAAATGCAATGACAGAAATGCAATGACAGAAATGCTGGGGGCAGGAATGCAATGACAGAAATGCTGGGGGCAGAAATGCAATGACAGAAATGCTGGGGGCAGAAATGCAATGACAGAAATGCTGGGGGCAGAAATGCAATGACAGAAATGCTGGGGGCAGAAATGCAATGACAGAAATGCCGGGGCAGAACTGTAATGACAGAAATGCTGGGGGCAGAAATGCAATGACAGAAATGCTGGGGGCAGAAATGCAATGACAGAAATGCAATGACAGAAATGCTGGGGGCAGAAATGCAATAACAGAAATGCTGGGGGCAGAAATGCAATAACAGAAATGCTGGGGGCAGAAATGCAATAACAGAAATGCTGGGGGCAGAAATGCAATAACAGAAATGCTGGGGGCAGAAACGCAATAACAGAAATGCTGGGGGCAGAAACTAAATGACAGAAATGCTGGGGGCAGAAATGCAATAACAGAAATGCTGGGGGCAGAAACGCAATGACAGAAATGCAGGGGTGGAAAGAAATAACAGAAAAGCTGGGGAAGAAAATGCTGGGGCAAAAGGCAACCCCCCCCCCATGATACCCCACGTGAGTACCGGGAGGTGAGCAGGCGAGTGAGCGCCCCCCCCATGGAGCCAGGGTGAGAACCAGGAGGCCTGCGGGCGTCCCCTCCATGGTGCACGGCGTGGGTTCCAGGGAGGTGAACTTGACAAGGCAGAGAGACTGGAAAACGCAGAGACTGAAAAACGCAGAGACTGGAAACGCAGAGACTGGAAACGCAGAGACTGGAAACGCAGAGACAGGATGTTATGACAAAATGCAGTATTGCAAGGAAAAACTACCAGCCACCTCCCCCCCATACTGCCAGCGAGATCCCTGAGAAACAGATGGACAACCCCTCCCACGCTGCCAGCGTGACCCCGGGAGATGACGGGTGGACAGCCTCACCACCCCCCCCCCCCCCCCAAGCTGCCAACGTGACCCTGGGATGAGTGTGCACAACCCCCCCCCCCTCCCCCTCATGACACCGGCGTGAGCCCAGGGGAGGTTTGAACTGACAGACAATCAGGCGGCCCTTCAGTAGAGCAAGGAGGAGTGATGGGCGGGTAGGTAGGTGGACGCTCCCCCCCCCCCTATTTGCAGACATGGATGTGGAGAGCCCCCCCCCCACCCCAATGACCGAGACGGATGACCTGCTGAGCGAACGGCACTGCAGGATGCCGGCGAGTGCCTGGAGGAGTGGGTGAGTGGATGGACGCCCCCCCCCTTCAGCTAGAGGCCATGAAACAGACAGGGAGGAGGAGGGTGGCCCTGCAAGGATGCAAGCATGTGCCCGAAAGGAGTGAAGGAAGGAAGGACGGCCCCCCCTCCCCCCCCCCATGCGGCAACATGCGCCCGGAGTAGTGAGAGGGCTCCCCCTCACTCTGTGTGAGCCTGGAAAGAAGATGGGGTGCACGAGCGGGCGGCGGCCCTGCAGCAACCGGCTTGAGGCCGGAAAAAAAATGTGGGTTGGAGGGGTCCCGCCCCTTTCCCGGATGAGCACTGAAAACACGTGGACAGGCCCCCTCTCTGCATGAGTTGTCAGCAGGGAAAGGATGGCTTGATGGGCAGGCGGTGTGAGCACCAGGAGACTGCTGCAGCCGGCCGCCGCTCTGCTAGCCCAGAAATGACGGCAACCCAGACCCGACAGGGGAGGAGGCTTAAGTAGCCCTCTCAGTCTCCTCCCACAAATACAGGCTGGCCTGCGGCCAGCCTTACCACTTGTCGGCTCCCGGCAATACATACAAAAGTCATTGATAAAAAAAAAAAGCGTGGGGGTTCCCCATAATTCAATTACCAGGCCCTTCAGGTCTGGAATGGATATTAAGGGGAACCCCGCCGCAAATTAAAACAAAATTTGACGTGGGGTTCCCCCAAATATCCATTCCAGGCCCTTCAGATCTGGCATGGATTTTAAGGGGAACTCCACCCCAAATTTTAAAAAAATGGCGTGGAGTCCCCCTAAAAATCCATACCAGACCCCTTATCCGAGCACGCAACCTGGCCGGCCGCAGGGGAAAAGGGGGGGATGAGAGAGCGGCCCCCCCTCCCTCCTGAACCGTACCAGGCCACATGCCCTCAACATGGGGAGGATGTCCCCATGTTGATGGGGACAAGGGCCTCATCCCCACAACCCTTGCCCGGTGGTTGTGGGGGTCTGCGGGCGGGGGGCTTATCGGAATCTGGAAGACCCCTTTAACAAAGGGGACCCCCAGATCCCGGCCCCCCCCTATGTGAATTGGTAAGGGGTACATTGTACCCCTACCATTTCATGAAGAAAGCGTAAAAACACACACAAACACCTTGAAAAAGTCCTTTATTTAAAATAATAAAAAAAAAAAAACATTCCAGCGGTGAAATCCAGTGTCCCGCGGCGATCCCGATGTCCAGCGCTGTCCTTCATTGGTTGTGCCTGAGCGGACCTGATGGGGAACTCCCTCTCAGTATTTTAAATGTATAGACCCGCCCCTTCTAAAGTTCCCCATCAGGTCCGCTCCCTCGGTATGTCGGACCCGCCTACGTCATTGGCTTGAGCGGGGAACTTCCTTCACTGTGTAATTTAAATTTACATAGTGAAGGAAGTTCCCCGCTCAAGCCAATGACGTAGGCGGGTCCGACATACCGAGGGGGCGGACCTGATGAGGAACTGCTCTCACTTTGGCAATACATGTATAGACCCGCCCCTTCTCATGTTCCGCATCTGGTCCGCTGAGCGGACCTGATGGGGAACTTTAGAAGGGACGGGTCTATACATTTAAAATACTGAGAGGGAGTTCCCCATCAGGTCCGCTCAGGCACAACCAATAAAGGACAGCGCTGGACATCGGGATCGCCGCGGGACACTGGATTTCACTGGATTTCACCGCTGGAATGTTTTTTTTTTTTTTTTAAATAAAGGACTTTTTCAAGGTGTTTGTGTGTTTTTTTTAAAAAAAAATTTACGCTTTCTTCGTGAAATGGTAGGGGTACAATGTACCCCTTACCAATTCACATAGGGGGGGCCGGGATCTGGGGGTCCCCTTTGTTAAAGGGGTCTTCCAGATTCCGATAAGCCCCCCGCCCGCAGACCCCCACAACCACCGGGCAAGGGTTGTGGGGTGAGGCCCTTGGCCCCATCAACATGGGGACATCCTCCACATGTTGAGGGCATGTGGCCTGGTACGGTTCAGGAGGGAGGGGGGCCGCTCTCTCGTCCCCCCCTTTTACCCTGCGGCCGGCCAGGTTGCGTGCTCGGATAAAGGGTCTGGTATGGATTTTTAGGGGGACTCCACGCCATTTTTTTAAAAAATTTGGGGTGGAGTTCCCCTTAAAATCCATGCCAGATCTGAAGGGCCTGGAATGGATATTTGGGGGAACCCCACGTCAAATTTTTTTTTCAATTTGCGGCAGGGTTCCCCTTAATATCCATTCCAGACCTGAAGGGCCTGGTAATTGAATTCTGGGGAACCCCCACGCTTTTTTTTTTTTTTTTTATCAATGACTTTTGAATGTATTGCCGGGAGCCGACAATTCATTAATAGCCGCGAGTCAGTTTTAAAAGACTTTTTTTCTTTCAAAAATGACATTTTTTGCAGGGACAGTTCTAAGCACGGGAAACATGCGCTACTTCACATGCATATCATACACAGGTACGAAATTTAAAGGAATATTTCACTTTTATTTTTTCATTTTAAGCATTATTAAAATCACTGCTCCCGAAAAAACGGCCGTTTTTAAAACTTTTTTTTGCATTGATACATGTCCCCTGGGGCAGGACCCCGGTCCCCAAACACTTTTTAGGACAATAACTTGCATTTCAGCCTTTATAATTAACACTTTAGATTTCGAACGTTCGAGTCCATTGTATTTAATAGGGTTCTAAAGTTCACACGAACATTTTGTCTGTTCGCAGGTTCTGGTGCGAACCGAACAGGGGGGTGTTCGGCTCATCCCTGTTCTTGACGAGAAACCATACACACGAACGAGTTTCTCGGCAAGACATTTCTGCCAGCAAGTTTCTTGCTGGTTCTTGCCGAGAAACTCGGTCGTGTGTACGAGGCCTAACACATTGAACTTACAATTGGGTTGATAAAAGACAGCCTTTAAATCCGATGTGTCGGCCGGTGCACATACAGATACACGTCCCTTTGCGATCGTATGGAGCTCGAGGTGACGTCAGCGCGTCGCTCCGCCCTACGTCTGTTTCGTAAAAACGTACTTCTTCCAGGGCCACGGTTTACTCACTGGTGTTATAATTTATATATCAATTTTTACGTTTAAACACCATTGTAGAGGTCTATGGGATAGCACGATTGTTTTCTCTTTCCATATAAATACTATACTTGTAGCAATCCCAGACATGTCAGGAAAACCTGCTCTGAGCAGGAGAAGACAACTTCACCTGGCCAGAACCCATTCTTCTGTATGAGCAAAAGGAATACTGCATACCAAGATCCATAATACTATAGCTTTGTTTTAATTTTAGTCTGACAAAAGTCACTACCCATAAATTATATAGAAATGTTAATGAATCCCACATAATCATTATTTAAAACATATTCAATTCCATTATACAATACAAAACTATATATACAAAACTGAAAACATTTCACAAAGTAAATAGTTATCACAAAGGCTTTTTTTCAGGGGGAACGCACTTCCGGCACCTCCACCATGTAATGGAAAAGGGTGTGCTGGAGGGTCTACTGATGCTGGCTGCTGGGGAATCTATTGTCACTGGTCGTGCTTTTTATTGGTGTGAGGGTCTATTGTTGCTGGCGGAGATCTATCGTTGCTGGGGGTCTTTATTACTGGTATGGATCTACTGTTGAGGGAGCGGTCTATTGTTGCTGGATGGGTCTATTGATGCTGGCTGCTGGGAGATCTGTTGTTGCTGCTGGGGTGGTTCTTTTGTTGCTGGGGTGGTATTTTATTGTGGGCAGCCAATTGTTGCTGTGTGGGGAGTCTATTGTTGTGTGGGGGATCTATTGTTGCTGGAGAAGAAACTATTGTTCTGTTTATTGTTGCTGCAGTGGAGTCTATTATTGTGTGGAGTCTGTTTCTGCAGTGGATATATTGTTGCTGGAATGGGGTCTATTGTTGCTTGGAGAACCTATTGTTGCTGGGCTGGGGTCCATTGTTGCTTGGGGAGTCTATTGTGTGGGATATCTATTGTTGCTGGGTGGGGTCTATTGTTCTGTGGAATTTATTGTTGCTGGTGTGGAGTCTATTGTTGTTTGGTATCTATTGTTGCTGCAGCGGATCTATTGTTGCTGAAGCGGGGTCCGTGGTTGCTGGGGGGCTTATTGTTACTGGGGTGCGGTCTATTGTTGCTGGGAGATCTATTGTGGCTGGGGTGGGGTTTATTGTTCTTTGGGGTCTATTGTTGCTGCAGAGGATCTATTGTTGCTGAAGCAGGGTCCATTGCTGCTGGGGGGCTTATTGTTACTGGGGTGGGGTCCATTGTTGCTGGGAGATCTATTGTGTGGGAGATCTATTGTGGCTGGGATGGGGTTTATTGTTCTTTGGGGTCTATTGTTGCTGCAGAGGATCTATTGTTCCTGGAGTATGGTCTTTGTTGCTGGGGGGGACTTATAGTTGCTTGGGTGTGGTCCATTGTTGTATGGAGGATCTATTGTTGATGGGGTGGAGTCTATTGTTGTGTGGGGTCTATCGTTGCTGAAGTGGGGTTCATTGTTGATGGGGGGACTTATTGTTATTGGGGTGGGGTTCTTTGTCAATGGGGGAATCTATTGTTGTGTAGAAGATCTATTGGCGCAGGGGTGGATGTATTGTTCTTTGGGTTCTATTGTTGCTGGAGTGGGGTCTATTGTTGCTGGGGGGACTTATGGTTTCTTGGATGTGGTCCATTGTTGTATGGCGAAACTATCTATCGTTGCTGCAGGGGACCTATTTTTACTGCTGTTGTGTGGGGGATTTATTGTTGTTAGGAGCGGGATCTATTGTTGCTGACTGTAGGGGATCTATTTTACTGCTTTTCTTGCTATTATTAACAAATTACATACTCATTTCTTAGCACCACAAAATGATACTTGGTTCTTAATTCTCTAAAAGGGGCGCTACTGGAAGGTGGGTGGGGGGGAACCAAGGGACAATGCTCAGAGGAGGGTAGGGGGCAGAGATAAGGGGAGTGTTCCTGCACCTATATTCTGAGAAAAAAAGTACATCATTTACATTAGAGCTTGTATTGTGCTACATAACAAAAGTCCAAATGAGCCCTGGTTCGGAATGATGCGATTTGGCATGCGATTTGACATGTCAAATTGCATGCCAAATCGGCGGCTATTGCCAGCAATGGCACCGTCCGAATCGGTGCGTCGCCGACTTTGCGGCGTCACACCGATTCCCAAAAGTAGTTCCTGTACTACTTTTGGCGACTTCGGGGGGCGATTTGTATAGACATCTGTGCATGAACCCACAAATATGTCTCTGAAATCGCCCCCGAAGTCTGACTGACATGCGGGTATGAAAATTTCAATCCCGCTGTCAGTGTGAATCTGGGCTTAAAGCGGAGCTCCGCCGTTAAAAAAATATTAAAAGCCAGCAGCAACAAACACTGCAGCTGCTGACTTTTAATATTAGGTACACTTACCTGTCCTGGAGTCCAGCGACGTTTGCAGCAGAAGACGAGCAATCGCTCGTCTATCTGCTGCCCCCACCGCCATCCTCGGTGAGGGAATCAGCAAGTGAAGCGTTCCGGCTTCACTGCCCGGTTCCCTACGGCGCATGCGTGAGTCGCGAAGCGCCATCCTCACTGGTCCCCGCTGTGTCCTGGGAGCCGTGTGTTTCCCAGAACACAACGGGCGGGGCGGGAAGTGATGCACTACCCGCAGAATACCTGCAGAGAGGACTCCCGGAAGTGGGTGCAAATACATGTCTTAGATGGGTATCTGCACCCCCCTCCCCCCTGAAAGGTGCCAAATGTGACATCGGAGGGGGGGAGGGTTCCGATGAGCGGAAGTTCCACTTTAGGGTGGAGCTCAGCTTTAAAGTAAAGATAAAATGTAGCAATATAAACAGATACCTGGCAAATGCAATTTACTTAGGTTCTCAGCCTGCCATCTAGTGGCAGAACTGATAACATACAGCCTGCTACAATACCTACTGTTATTTCAATACGTAGGAGGGACAGTTTTGTTTAAAGCGGTTGTATACCCAAAATAAAAAATAAAAACCTGCAAGACAAAGGCATAATGAGCTAGTATGACTAGTATACTAGCTCATTATGAATTACTTACCTTAGATCGAAGCCCCCAAAGCCGTCTTCATCTCCCCCTCCGGCCGCAGGTTACTTCCGGGTATCGCCGCTCCGGCACTGTGATTGGCTGGAGCGACGAAGATGTTACTCCGCGCATGCGTGCGGGAGCCTTTAAAGCCGGTTTTATGAATGGCTATTCTCAGTGCGCCTGCGCCGTTGTCTACGGCGCGCATGCGCCGTAGACATCGGTGCATTCTTTGTGGCAAATATCTCCTAAACCATGTAGGTTTAGGAGATATTGCAAACACCTACGGGTAAGCCTTAATATAGGTTTACCTGTAGGTAAAACATGTCAGAGAGGGTTTACTACCTCTTTAAGTATAAGTTTGAAGGCTGGCCGCAGACTAGCCTGTATTTGTAGGAGGAGTCTGAGGGCTATTTATCCCTCCTCTCTCGTCTCCTGCGTCGGTTGGGTTTCTGGGTTTCAGCCGACACGCGTCATTTCCGGGTTACCGTGCGTCCACGTCACTTCCGGTTCATGTGCAGCAGCAGCATGGCAGCATGTTTGGCTACGGGGGCTCATGTCTCAATCACCTCCTCACAGTTCCTGTGCTGACGGGACACATCTGCGGGGGCCGCCGCCGCTTTGAGTGCCAGCATGCCACCTTATTTTTCCGGTGTTCGTTCGGGGCAGGTAACAGGGACAGTCAGTCGGGCTGTGATCGCAGGCAGAGGATCGGAAGGGGGTTTCACTCCATGCCAGGCATCTTGGGTGGGGACTGCCTGCCCGCTTCTCCTACCCGGCCACTTCTTCTGGGGCGCACGTCAAAGGCTTATCGGCGGGGGGGGCGCCACTTCTCCCGCCTGCCCACGGCTTCCGTTGCCTATCAGGTGTCATAGGGGGGGCGCCCACTCCGCTCCGCTCATTCTTCTCGTGCATGCGCCGGGCTTCATCGGTGGGGGCCGCCCACTCTTTCCCGGTGTTCAGGCATCCAGATAGCTCAGTTGCCCTGGGATTTATTTCTGTCTCACACTACAGTGACCCTAGAAACCTCTCTGACTTCACAAGTTCTGGCAACTCGGCTGCCCCCCTTCCGCAGCTCAGCGGCAGGATGTTTCTGTGTCTGTGACTCTTCCATATCTGGTTCAACACCATAGCATACCATGGGATGTCTCTGTTTACTGTCCTGGTTGTGCTTTCCTCATTTCGTTAGTATTACTGCATACTTCTATATTCACTTCCGGGTACGTAGCAGTCATCATGCTAGTGCATAACCCATAGCACTAGTAAAGAAGGGATACTGTCCAGCAGGTGCAGTGGTGTGTTTCTGTCATTAGCGTGTTTCTGTCAATTGTATGTTTCTGTCAGTAGTATGTTTCTGTCAGTAGTATGTTTCTGTCATCAGCGGGTTCTGTCCTAGCGGTTCTGTCAGTAGTATGTTTCTGTCATAGCGTTTTTCTGTTGTAGCGTGTTTCTGTTGTAGCGTGTTCTGCTGTAGCGTGTTCTGCTATCACAGCTCTGTCTTTAGTGTTTCTGTCACAGCAGCTCAGTCTTCAGCATTCTCTGTCACAGTGTTTCCTGTCACAGCGTTTCCTGTCACAGCGTTTCCTATCTCTGCGTTTCCTGTCAGCATGTCGGTGCCGTGTAGGTTCGGCATACACCGGTAGCCAGTTCTTCTTCGTTCATTTCCATGTCTCATCTTACTTTTCGTAGGTTCTTTGCATTCCTGGTTCAGTTAGCCAGGGTTCACATCTCGGGATCTGTCACGTCTACAGATCCATACGGGCTGAGGTTTTCGTTTGTAATGATTGTTGTCCACAATCTTCTCGCCTGTTACATTACGTAATCTGATGCATTCATTTCATTACACCTGCAGGACTACCCACCACGGTCTGTGGGTACTCAGATCCTGTGTATTCAGTCTCTACAACCTGGCCACCAGATTACTTGCGCTCACTCACGTCATTCACCGGGGGGGGGGTCGTCATCAGGTTCATTCACATGCTGTGGTCCTCCATCACTGCTCATGTCTTCACACTTGGGTAGGCGCAGAGGGGGTTGTGTTTTCTGTCATAGCGTTGTTTTACTCCAGCGTTTTTCAGACGTAGCATGTTCTGTCTTAGCTTGTCGATGCTATGCCGTCTCGGCACACTTACAGCCGTTGCATCTTTGTTTGTTTCCTTGTCTCGTCATACCTTTCTTTCAGGTTCTTGCATACCTGTGTTTGGTTAGCCGGGGCTCACATCTCAGGATCTGTCATGTCTACAGATCCATATGGGCTGAGGTTTTCGTTTGTAATGATTGTTGACCACAATCTTCTCGCCTGTTGCATCACGTCATACGATGCTTTCATTTCTTTACACCTGCAGGACTACCCACCACGGTCTGTGGGTAATCAGGTCCTGAGTATTCAGTTTCTACAATCTGTCGTTGCTCAGCAGGGTACTTGCGCTCACTCACGTCATTCACAGAGGGGAGGGGGGGGGGGTCGTCATCAGGTTCATTCATACCTGGGTTTGGTTAGCCAGGGCTCACATCTCAGGATCTGTCACATCTACAGATCCATACGGGCTGAGGTTTTCGTTGGTAATGATTATTGACCACTATCTTCTCGCCTGTTACATCACGTCATACGATGCATTTGTTTCATTACACCTGCAGGACTACCCACCACGGTCTGTGGGTACACAGGTCCTAAGTATTCCATTTCTACAATCTGTCATTGCGCTGCAGGTTACTTGCGCTCACTCACGTCACACACCGGGGGGGGGGGGGGGTCGTTATCAGGTTCATTTACATGCTGTGGTCCCTCCTTCACTGCTCATGGCTTCGCACTGGGGTAGGTACAGAGGGGGTTGTGTTCTGTCATAGCGTGTTTTACCCCAGCGTGTTTCAATTATAGCAGGTCTCAGCCAGTCAGAGCATGTTCTGTCATAGCTTGTCGGTGCTATGCCGTCACGGCACACACGCACAGCCGTTGCATCGTTGTTTGTTTTATTTGTCTCGTCCAACCTTTCTTTCAGGTTCTTGCATACCGGTGTAGTTAGCCAGGGTGCGCATCTCCGGATCTGTCACATCTACAGATCCATACGGGCTGAGGTTTCGTTTTTAAATGATTGTTGACCACAATCTTCTCGCCTGTATACCATACGTCATACGTGCACGTTCATTCTTAGGCCTATACTCAGAGGCGTAACTAGAAACTTCAGGGCCCCGGTGCAAGAAATCATGAAGGCCCCCCCCCCCCCAGAAAAGCATGATTTTAAAACTTTATTTTTTTTACACTGTACAACAAAGTAAAACATTTATTGATCATTGGAGGAGAGCACACGGAGTTACCAGCCTAACTAGAGTACTGACCATGCTGTGCGCTCCTGCCTAGTGTGGTACGTTTTTCATTGGAAAGCAGAGGGACTGACCATATCACCAGGGATTTCACATAAATGAAGCAATGCATTGGTTGCGGATCCTATAAAGCAATCATAGGATCAATTAAATCTGACCTGGGGAATGGGATCAGTAACAGTGCTGGTGGGGAGGAGGGATGGGATCAGTGGAAGTGCTGGTGTTGAGGGGGGATGGCAGCGGTTGTACTTGAGGGGGGTGGCTGCGGTGGCAGTGGTGGTGCCATCCTCTCCCACCACCACCTGTGCCTCTTACTGATCCGAACCCCCCACCACTGATCTCATCCCTATCCCCCCCCATCACCTCTGTTGTAGAAGTAATGGGGGGGATAGGGATGAGATTAGTGGTGGGGGGGATAGGGATCAGTAAGGAGGCACAGGTGGTGGTGGGAGAGGATGGCACCACCACTGCCACCACCCTAAAGTACCACCACAGCCACCCCCCTCAAGTACCACTGCTACCACCCCCCTTTAAGTACCACTGCTGCCACCCCCCTCAAGGATCACCGCTACCACCCCCCTCAAGTACCAGCAGTGATACTTGAGGGAGGTGGCAGCAGTGGTGCCATCCTCTCCCACCACCACCTGTGCCTCTTACTGATCCCATCCCCCACCACTGATCTCATCCCTATCCAACCCCATCACCTCTGTTGTAGAAGTAATGGGGGGGGTATAGGGATGAGATCAGTGGTGGGGGGATAGGATCAGTAAGAGGCACAGTGGTGGAGGTTGGCATCGATTGCTCAGCTCTGTCACTTGATTGACTTACCATTGGTGTCACCTGGTGCGGAAAAAATTGGTGTCACCCCCCTCCACCAACTATAGTCCCCCCTCAGTACAGACCCCCCCTCAGTACAGACCCCTCTCCACTAACTACAGACCCCCCTCCCGCAGTATAGATCCCCCTCACTAAGAACAGACCCTCCTCCCTCAGTAAAGACCCCCCTTATCAGTACAGACCGCCCCTCACTAAGTACTGACCCCCTCCCTCAGTATAGACCCCCCTCATCAGTACAGACCCCCCTCATCAGTGTAGAATCCCCCCTCTTAGTGCAGACACCCCCCTTTAGTGCAGACCCCCATCAGTATAGAATCCCCCTTTAGTGCAGAACCCCCCATCAGTATAGAATCCCCCTTAGTGCAGACACCCGCAGTATAGACACATTCCTTAGTGCAGACCCCCCATCAGTAAAGACACCCCCCTTTAGTACAGACCCCCCATCAATATAGACCCCCCTTAGTACAGACCTCCCCATCAGTATAGACACCCCCTTAGTGCAAACCCCTGCAGTATAGACACCCCCACAGTGCAGACCCCCCCATCAGTATAGACACCCCCTTAGTGCAAACCCCCGCAGTATACACACCCTCTTAGTGCAGACCCCCCCATCAGTATAGAATCCTCCCTTAGTACAGACCCCCACAGTATACACCCCCCCCCTTAGTACAGACCCCTGCAGTATACACACACCCCCTTAGTACAGACTCCCACAGTATACACCCCCCCTTAGTACAGACCCACCCTTTGTACAGACCCCTGCAGTATGCACACACACCCTTAGTACAGACCCCTGCAGTATACACACACCCCCTTAGTACAGACCCCTGCAGTATACACACCCCCCTTAGTACAGACCCCTGCAGTATACACAGACCCCTGCAGTATACACACC
This sequence comes from Rana muscosa, assembly GCA_029206835.1. NCBI lineage: Eukaryota > Metazoa > Chordata > Amphibia > Anura > Ranidae > Rana > Rana muscosa. Next base: position 202,422,883 of record CM055128.1, on the reverse strand, counting down.
CCCCTTAGTACAGACCCCTGCAGTATACACACCCCCCTTAGTACAGACCCCTGCAGTATACACACGCCCCCTTAGTACAGACCCCTGTGGTATGTGGTATACACACACACCCTTAGTACAGACCCCTGCAGTATACACACACCCCCTTAGTACAGACCCTTGCAGTATACACCCCCCTCTTAGTACAGACCCCCGCAGTATACACACTATACATACAGTATATATACACACACACACTATACATACAGTATATACACACACACACTATACATACAGTATATACACACACTATACATACAGTATATACACACACTATACATACAGTATATACACACACTATACATACAGTATATACACACTATACACACACACACAGTATATACACACCAGCATTTTTCACCCAAAAATCAGCCTGATTGAACACACTGCTGCCCCCATCTCCTGGCATGCTGGGACTTGTAGTGCCCCAGCAGCTCACAGACACATTAGTTGGTAATACAGGAGAGGAGGGGACTGTCCCTGTTTAGTGGTGGGCATTTAATGAGTAGGGAGATGTAGTTAGTAGAGATTGGGCCCATTCATGCTCTTCCTCCAGCAGCAGTGCACTTCTCACACACAAAATCGATCTACTAGCCTCTGAGACAGGAGGAGCCATGCTGGAGGTAACACATCCTCTCCCTCACTGCTCACCAAGGTAATCCACCAACGAGAATCAATTATGTAAAGCTCAGCCAGCTTACCTTATCAGGCAGCAGTCTGTCCCACACTGCAGGCTGTGTCCCCGCCTCCCTCTCCTCTCCTCCAGCAGTCAGCATCTTCTGCTCTTGGGTCAAAAAAGCCACGCTGTGGAAGGGGGCGTGTACAGCATGTTCCTATTGGCTGAGGGGGCAGTGTAGAGGCAGGGCAGCTATAATCTGACCGAATGGTCAGTCCGCCCCTGCCAGAAACGCTGTGACGGGCGGCGATTGGGTGCCTCACACGGGCAGGTGGCGGGCCCCCCGGACTTGGCGGAACTACAGGGCCCAGTCGCAACTGTGACTGTTGCGACTCTGAAAATTCCGCCACTGCCTATACTACTACCCACCACGGTCTGTGGGTACACCGGCCCTGAGTGTTTCGTTTTTAATTACCTGTCTCTGCGCGGCAGGTTACTCGGGCTCATTTGCTACATACACTTACTACATACACTGGTGGGTGGGTTCTGTCGTCAGGTTCATTCACGCGCTGAGGTCTGGTCATTTCTGCTCACGTATTTGGCCCAGGCAGGTACAGAGGGGTGGGGTCTCATATCTGGTTGTCTGTAGTCTTTTCTTTGTGTTTTAGGGTTGGGCATGCTGCACGTTTTGGGAGCAACACATGCAGGTTCATCCCTTCTACTCCACATGGGGGTTCTGACCATGGTAGTACTCCATCGAACAGGAGTTGGTCCATACTTGGCTCTGCAGTGCGGTGAGTCAACTCAGGGGTTTCCTTTTCCGGCCACAGCAGGGTAGGCGGTACGCTTCAGTTTGTTTCCTATTCCATCCTAGCTACTCCCACGTACCAGCATGAAGCATGTTCTGGGCTTTATTCTTAAGCGCAGTTTCATGCGGGCCAAACAGGCTCTCCACGGCCTCTTACATTTACAGGACAGGATGGATGTATTCAAAACTCGCTTGGTCGGGGCAGGGTGTCAGCACACCCCCAGCTCCTGCATTTCGGCAGGCAAGTTCAGCATCTCCTTAGTTCACCGGTTTTGTCAAGCCTTCGGTTTCAACATGTCTGAGCCAAGCATGTTTCTGGGGGGGGGGGGGCATTGGCCATCCAAGCTGATTTCACCAAGGCTTGAAGCTTTCATCAGGCCTGCCCGCTGCCAGGGCAGGTTAGCAGTGGTAGTGTTGGTTTCACTGCTGGGTTACCCTTGGGGCTATGCAGTCCTTACTTGACACCAACGTCCCTGTGTCGGCCCATGATAGTAGGTCTGGGCCGATATCATCTTTTGGTGCTATTCTCTTGTTTATATGATCTACTGGGCAGGTATGTCAGACCTTTCATCTTTTGTCCGATTCCCAGCCTGTTCCAAGGGGGCTCACAGTCACTCGGGTAGGTTGTGTCATGCCATGTCTGGTTCTGTTCGTTATCGTTGCATATCGCTACAGCATGTTGGCCTCATCCGTCAACACCAGCAAACTCATCTTTCAGGTATCCGGCTCTTAGACCCCCTTCACTCCTATGATTTTGTCCATTTTTTTTTTGGCAGCTCTCCCTCTCACGTCCCCTTACCAGGTATGGTCAGTTAGGCCAGGGGTTGTGGGTGTTTCACAGAGCTACTTGTCTTTCGTCCTGTTGGCTGGGTTCAACCTTTGCATTATTCCTCAGGGCTCAGCGGGTCAGCCCTTGTTCCGTTCCTCCCACATATCCTCTCGCCTCAAGCAGTTCGTTCCCATGCCTGTTTTTTCTGGTAGTAGGCTTATCCAGTCAGTTACGGGTCAGTCGTTTGGTTTCTGGGCAGGTTTGCAAGCTCCAACGGATGGGGCCCCTTCTGATCATCAATTCTTAGGTCGCTGGTTTCTGCTGTCTTAACAGATGCTTACCGTATCCATTCATTGACGCCGTCCGGGCGCGCGTTAATCTACCAGACGGTTTGTTACAAACCCTTTGTGACAGGGGGGTCACTTTGGAAACAGGGTGAGCCAGGAAACAATGGACATTAAGAATATGGCTTGGATTGCTTGAAATTGAAATAGTAATATTAGTCCACAATATGTACTGGTTGTTTTATTCTGAACTCAACAGGTTAATTTAAGAGATGTATATAGGGGAGCTCATTATGTTTCTATTGTGTAAAGTCTTTTGATAATGGGAGTTAAGCCTGTAATTATAGGTGTTGTAGCAGACAGAGTGGCTACAGATCCTTTCATTGTAAGATGTGTATTGAAAGTTCGTATGCAAATATTGTGTGAAGTCTTTTGATAGATGGGAGACAGTAAGGCTAGTCTAGAGGTCATGGGTCTGAGACAGCAGCTGTAGCTAATTGACTCATGTAAATTGGGTCTGGTCAGATGGGTATTGGGAGACAAAAGCTAACCTGTTGTCTTCTAGGAGGTGTCATAATAATGTGTATTGGGTCTTGTTATGTTGTGGGTGGAGCTGGACCATTGTTCATTTTAGATTAATGCAGTATTGGATGTATATAAAAGTTACAATGTTTTCTTTAATAAAGTCAGTCTATCCAGAGAAAGATACAGAGTGCGTCTCGTTCTTTCAGAAGGATTAATTCCTATGGGAAGTGGTCGTCTGGCTGTGGAGTAGTGATGAGCCGAACACCCCCGGGTTCGGTTCGCACCAGAACCCGCGAACGGACCGAAAGTTCGAACGAACATTAGAACCCTATTAAATACAATGGATGCGAACGTTCGAATTCTAAAGTGCTAATTATAAAAACTATTATGCATGTTATTGTCCTAAAAAGGGTTTGGGAACCCGGGTTCTGCACCAGGGGACATGTATCAATGCAAAAATAAGTTTTAAAAACGGTCGTTTTCCGGGAGCAGTCATTTTAATGATGCATAAAGTGAAAAAAAAAAAGTCAAATATTCCTTTAAATATCGTACCTGGGGGGTGTCTAAAGTATGCCTGTGAAGTGCCACGTGTTTCCCGTGTTTAGAACTGTCCCTGCACAAAATGACACTTCTAAAGGAAAAAAAAGCCATTTAAAACTGCTTGCGGCTTTAATGTAATGTCTGGTCCCGGTAATATGGATGAAAATCTTTAAGAAAAATGGCATAGCTACCCCATGACCCCCCCCCTACCCCAGCCCATTACCAGCCCCTTTGGGTCTTGTATGGATATTAAGGGGAACCCCGCACATAAAATAAAAAAGGCCCTATATACTCTGAACAGCCGTATACAGGCGGTGCATACAAGACAGGGACTGTAGGTTTGTTCTTATGTAGAATCTGTTTGTAATTTTGAACAGGTACATTGTTGAAGTGTAGCTCCAGACCAAAAATCTATTTTTAAACTTTTTGGAAAACATAGGTAAGGGTTATCACCCCTGTAACATTTGTTTTGCTGTCTGTGCCCCTGTTCAGAACATTTCACCTCACTTTCCGTCCTAATGACAACTGTTTTTGAAATGTGGTGTTTTTCTTGAAACAAGGATTGCTGATAAAGCATCAGTACAGAGGAGACACCTTTCTCCCATATTTATTCTTACAGGAGAGAATTTTCCTTCCTAGTGGTAGATTTCCTCTCACTTCCTGTTGTCTTCTTGCGTTTGCAAGTAGGAGTCGTTTGTAAGTTGGATGTTTGAAAGTAGGGACCTGCCGTATATACTCTGCAGAAATAGGCCCCTTAGTTGTTGGTGTTGGCACAACACTGTAAGCACTCACAGTTACTCTTGGTTGGTGCTGGAACGCCCTGCTGTCAACTATTATATCAGGAATTTTAATTACATATAATTGTTGAACAGTGGTAGTAAAAATTGGGCCTTTGATGGTGGTGCTGGTGCCACAACACTGTAAGCCCTGACAGTTACTCTTGGTGGGTGCAGCAATGGGCCCTGCTGTGAATTATTAGATCAAGAATTGTAATTACATGCCCCTGTTGAACAGGGGCTGAAAAATTGGGCCTTAGGCACTGGTGGCACAACACTGCAACCCTTCACAGATACTGTACTTGGAGCACAGCAATGAGCCCTGTTGCAAAGTATTGCTTCAAAAATTGTAATGACACGCCCCTGTTAAACAGGGGCTGAAAAATTGGGCCTTAGGCACTGGTGGCACAACACTGCAACTCCTCACAGATACTGTACTTGGAGCACAGCAATGAGCCCTGTTGCAAAGTATTGCTTCAAAAATTGTAATTACACGCCCCTGTTAAACAGGGGCTGAAAAATTGGGCGTTAGGCACTGGTGGCGGCACCCATAAACAAAAATGATCTTCCAAGCTATCATCATCAATCGTATCATTGAGGACTCGGAGGAGGAGGATAGCCAGTCAACATAACAGCACAGGCACTCAGCATCAGCATCAGTCTTGAAGGGATGTGACATTTTAAAATCAATTAGTCTGTTATATCAGCATCAGGTGTGTGGTAGCTGGTGGTGATCCAAGACTGGTTCATCTTGATGAAAGTCAGTCGATCAACCGAGTCGGTGGACAGGCGCACCCTGTGATCCGTGACAAATCCTCCAGCAGCACTGAATGTGCGTTCCGAAAGAACGCTGGATGCAGGACAGGCCAGTAGCTCAATTGCATACTGTGCAAGCTCTGGCCAGTGATCCATCCTCAAGACCCAGTAAGCCAGAGGATTTTCGGTGGGGAAGGTGTCCAAGTCTGACCTTGCCCCTAGATATTCCTGCACCATGTTTATCAGACGCTGGCGATGGTTGCTGGAACCGATCATACTTTGGGGCTGCGGACTAAAGAATTGTCTGAACGCATCGGTCAGACGGCCACCTTCCCCACCGCTCCTTCTTTGACTGGCCGAAGCCTCAGCAACTCGTTGTCCAGGACCAGGAGTTTGCAACCTCCCAGTCTCTGGGAACGCGTTGCACAGACCTTTCTGCAAGGCCTCCCGGAGTTGTCTCATCCTCTGCTCCCTCTGCGACGGTAACATAAGGTCCGCAACCTTACCCTTGTACCGTGGATCAAGGAGAGTGGCCAGCCAGTAATGGTCCCTCTCCTTGATCCGAAGAATACGAGGATCCTTCCGCAGACTTTGCAGGATCAGGGAGGCCATGCAGCGTAGGTTTGCTGAGGCATTCGCTCCGGAGTCCTCTGGGTCACTAAGGACGACATGATCCGCAGCCACCTCCTCCCAGCCACGTACAAGTCCACTGGTTTCTTGGGACTGTAAATCATCCCTAAAAGACTGCTGCTGATGATGCTGAGTGCCAGCCTCCACCTCCATGCTGACACAATCCTCCTCCTCCTCCTCCTCCTCCTCCTCCTCCTCTTCCTGTGCGATGGGTGGGACAGAAGGAACACTGTCTGGGTAAAGGGGGCCTTGAGAGGCAAGGAAGTCCTCCTCTTCCTGCCTCTGTTCTGCCTCAAGTGCCCTGTCCATTATTCCACGCAGCGTGTGCTCCAACAGGTGGACAAGAGGTACAGTGTCACTGATGCATGCACTGTCACTGCTCACCATCCTCGTGGCCTCCTCAAATGGTGCCAGGACAGTGCATGCATCCCTGATCATGCCCCACTGGCGTGGAGAAAAAAAACCAAGCTCCCCTGACCCTGTCCTGGTGCCGTAGTCGCACAGGTACTCATTGATGGCCCTCTGCTGCGTGTGCAGCCGCTGCAGCATGGCCAACGTTGAGTTCCACCTGGTGGGCATGTCACATATAAGGCGGTTCTTGGGCAGGTTCAACTCCTTTTGCAGCTCAGCCAGGCGAGCACTGGCATTATAAGATCTGCGGAAATGCACACAGACTTTCCTGGCCTGCCTCAGGACATCCTGTAAGCCCGGGTACCTGCCCAAGAAGCGCTGCACCACCAGGTTAAGGACGTGAGCCACACAGGGCACATGGGTCAGTTGTCCCTGTCGGAGGGCGGAGAGGAGGTTGGTGCCATTGTCGCAAACCACCATTCCTGGCTTAAGCTGGCGTGGCGTCAACCACCTCTCGGCCTGGCCCTGCAGAGCAGACAGGACCTCTGCCCCAGTGTGGCTTCTGTCCCCCAAACACACCAGCGCAAGCACGGCATGGCATCTTTTTGCCTGCGTACTTGCGTAGCCCCGTGAACGGCTACGGAGCACCGCTGGTTCATAGGACAAACCACAGGAAGAGGCCATGGAGGAAGAAGAAGAGGAGGGGGTGGAGGAGAGAGGTGTGTCACAACCAGTAGTAGCATTTTGGAGGCGTGGCGGTGGGACAACCTCCAACACTACTGCACCTTGTCCTGAATCCTTCCCAGCTGCCAAAAGAGTGACCCAATGGGCCGTGAAAGAAAGGTAACGTCCCTGTCCATGCCTGCTGGACCATGAGTCAGCGGTAATATGCACCTTACCGCTGACCGCCCTGTCCAGCGAGGCCAAGACATTGCCTTCCACATGCCGGTAGAGAGCCGGAATAGCCTTCCGTGAGAAAAAGTGGCGTTTGGGAACCTGCCACTGAGGAACCGCACATTGCACAAACTCACGGAAGGGGGCCGAGTCTACCAACTGAAAAGGCAGCAGTTGAAGCGCTAGCAATTTAGCCAAGCTAGCATTCAACCGCTGGGCATGTGGATGGCTGGGAGTGAACTTCTTTCGACGGTCCAGCAGCTGGGGCAGGGAAATTTGCCTGCTAGAATCGGACGTCGGTGTACTGCTAGCAGAGTGGGCGCAAGTACTTGGCTGTGACACACCTAATTCTACACCTTCATTCCTCTCAGTGCATGTTTCAGAGAGGACTGAAGTTATAGTGGGGTTGGAGATCCCAGCTGATGCGGTGCAAGGAGAGGTCCGCTTGGTTCTTTGGTGTGGGTCTTTGAGGTAGGCTTGCCAACGAGCTGCATGGCAGGTCAACATATGTCTGGTCAGGCATGTGGTACCCAAGCGGCTGATGTTTTGGCCACGCGATATACGCTTGAGACATATGTTGCAAACAGCAGCTGTGCGATCTGATGCACTAGCCTCAAAAAAGGCCCACACCAAAGAACTTTTTGAATGACGGGCAGAGGCAGCGCCCTGCACAGGCGGAGCTCTGCGGTGTGATTCCGTCGGTGTACTGCCCTTACGCTGGCCACCAAAGGGCATCCTGCCTCGTTGGAGATGTGCCTCCTCCTCATCCTCCTCCTCCTCCTCTCTCCTATTAGGCACCCACGTGGAGTCATTGACCTCATCATCCCCTCCCTCCTCATCACTGGAGCCAATCTGGCAGTATGCTGCAGCTGCTGGAACATGACTGCCAGATTGGTGTCCTTCTTGAGCATCCCCTCTGTCTGCTCTCACGCTACTGCCTTCCTCTAGCTGGGTTTCATCATCAGACCCTTCGAAACGCTGGGCATCCTCCTGGAGCATGTACCCAACACTGTGCTGAAACAGTTCGGGGGACTCCTCAGGAGGAGGACATGGTGGGTCTAGGGAAGGAGTGACTGATGATTTGTCTGACATTGATACCAGGGAAGACGACGCTTTGGCAGCTGCTTTTCCAGTACCCTGAGCCTGGGTGAGAGAGGATGAGGAGGAGGAGGAGGGCTTGGTCATCCACTCTACCAAGTCTTCGGCATGATGTGGCTCAACATGTCCAGCTGCCGAAAAGAAGGACAAGCGTGTCCCATGGCCATGTGCTGATGACAATGCACCGCGTCCACGACCAGCACTGTTGCCCCCAGACACAGAGCCTGCTTGCCCTCTTTTATTGCCTCCTGACTGTCTGCCTCTCCTTGTTTGCCTTCCAGACATTCTAATAGATGGCCTGCAGGGAGATGGGAAAAAAGCAATAAGGGCTACCTTCAGGTGTCCTTCTCTGTCCCTTGAAACAAGGACTTTCACAGTGAAAGAAACTGACACTGTCCCTACCTAGAGTTTTCTGTCCCTAGAATAAATGTTTTTTTTAATCACAATATAGCACAAGGACAATTCACTCAATGTCTCTCCAGGTCCCTGGAAACAAGGACTTGCAGAGTGAAAGAAACTGACACTGTCCCTACCTAGAGTTTTCTGTCCCTAGAATAAATGTTTTTTTTAAGCACAATATAGCACAAGGACAATTAACTCACTGTCCTTACAGGTCCCTGGAAACAAGGACTTGCAGAGTGAAAGAAAAAAAACACTCTCCCTACCTACAGTTTTCTGTCCCTAGAAAAAATGTTTTTTTTAATCACAATATAGCACAAGGAAAATTAACTCACTGTCCTTACAGGTCCCTGGAAACAAGGACTTGCAGAGTGAAAGAAACTGACACTGTCCCTACCTAGAGTTTTCTGTCCCTAGAATAAATTTTTTTTTTAAGCACAATATAGCACAAGGACAATTAACTCACTGTCCTTACAGGTCCCTGGAAACAAGGACTTGCAGAGTGAAAAAAAAAAAACACTCTCCCTACCTAGAGTTTTCTGTCCCTAGAAAAAATGTTTTTTTTAAGCACAATATAGCACAAGGACAATTAACTCACTGTCCTTACAGGTCCCTGGAAACAAGGACTTGCAGAGTGAAAGAAAAAAAACACTCTCCCTACCTAGAGTTTTCTGTCCCTAGAAAAAATGTTTTTTTTAATCACAATATAGCACAAGGAAAATTAACTCACTGTCCTTACAGGTCCCTGGAAACAAGGACTTGCAGAGTGAAAGAAAAAAAACACTCTCCCTACCTAGAGTTTTCTGTCCCTAGAAAAAATGTTTTTTTTAATCACAATATAGCACAAGGAAAATTAACTCACTGTCCTTACAGGTCCCTGGAAACAAGGACTTGCAGAGTGAAAGAAACTGACACTGTCCCTACCTAGAGTTTTCTGTCCCTAGAATAAATGTTTTTTTTAATCACAATATAGCACAAGGAAAATTAACTCACTGTCCTTACAGGTCCCTGGAAACAAGGACTTGCAGAGTGAAAGAAACTGACACTGTCCCTACCTAGAGTTTTCTGTCCCTAGAATAAATGTTTTTTTTAATCACAATATAGCACAAGGAAAATTAACTCACTGTCCTTACAGGTCCCTGGAAACAAGGACTTGCAGAGTGAAAGAAACTGACACTGTCCCTACCTAGAGTTTTCTGTCCCTAGAATAAATGTTTTTTTTAAGCACAATATAGCACAAGGACAATTAACTCACTGTCCTTACAGGTCCCTGGAAACAAGGACTTGCAGAGTGAAAAAAAAAAAACACTCTCCCTACCTAGAGTTTTCTGTCCCTAGAAAAAATGTTTTTTTTAAGCACAATATAGCACAAGGAAAATTAACTCACTGTCCTTACAGGTCCCTGGAAACAAGGACTTGCAGAGTGAAAGAAAAAAAACACTCTCCCTACCTACAGTTTTCTGTCCCTAGAAAAAATGTTTTTTTTAATCACAATATAGCACAAGGAAAATTAACTCACTGTCCTTACAGGTCCCTGGAAACAAGGACTTGCAGAGTGAAAGAAACTGACACTGTCCCTACCTAGAGTTTTCTGTCCCTAGAATAAATGTTTTTTTTAATCACAATATAGCACAAGGAAAATTAACTCACTGTCCTTACAGGTCCCTGGAAACAAGGACTTGCAGAGTGAAAGAAACTGACACTGTCCCTACCTAGAGTTTTCTGTCCCTAGAATAAATGTTTTTTTTAATCACAATATAGCACAAGGAAAATTAACTCACTGTCCTTACAGGTCCCTGGAAACAAGGACTTGCAGAGTGAAAGAAACTGACACTGTCCCTACCTAGAGTTTTCTGTCCCTAGAATAAATGTTTTTTTTAATCACAATATAGCACAAGGAAAATTAACTCACTGTCCTTACAGGTCCCTGGAAACAAGGACTTGCAGAGTGAAAGAAACTGACACTGTCCCTACCTAGAGTTTTCTGTCCCTAGAATAAATGTTTTTTTTAAGCACAATATAGCACAAGGACAATTAACTCACTGTCCTTACAGGTCCCTGGAAACAAGGACTTGCAGAGTGAAAGAAAAAAAACACTCTCCCTACCTAGAGTTTTCTGTCCCTAGAAAAAATGTTTTTTTTAATCACAATATAGCACAAGGAAAATTAACTCACTGTCCTTACAGGTCCCTGGAAACAAGGACTTGCAGAGTGAAAGAAAAAAAACACTCTCCCTACCTACAGTTTTCTGTCCCTAGAAAAAATGTTTTTTTTAATCACAATATAGCACAAGGAAAATTAACTCACTGTCCTTACAGGTCCCTGGAAACAAGGACTTGCAGAGTGAAAGAAACTGACACTGTCCCTACCTAGAGTTTTCTGTCCCTAGAATAAATGTTTTTTTTAATCACAATATAGCACAAGGAAAATTAACTCACTGTCCTTACAGGTCCCTGGAAACAAGGACTTGCAGAGTGAAAGAAACTGACACTGTCCCTACCTAGAGTTTTCTGTCCCTAGAATAAATGTTTTTTTTAATCACAATATAGCACAAGGAAAATTAACTCACTGTCCTTACAGGTCCCTGGAAACAAGGACTTGCAGAGTGAAAGAAAAAAAACACTCTCCCTACCTACAGTTTTCTGTCCCTAGAAAAAATGTTTTTTTTAAGCACAATATAGCACAAGTAAAATTAACTCACTGTCCTTACAGGTCCCTGGAAACAAGGACTTGCAGAGTGAAAGAAAAAAAACACTCTCCCTACCTACAGTTTTCTGTCCCTAGAAAAAATGTTTTTTTTAATCACAATATAGCACAAGGAAAATTAACTCACTGTCCTTACAGGTCCCTGGAAACAAGGACTTGCAGAGTGAAAGAAACTGACACTGTCCCTACCTAGAGTTTTCTGTCCCTAGAATAAATGTTTTTTTTAATCACAATATAGCACAAGGAAAATTAACTCACTGTCCTTACAGGTCCCTGGAAACAAGGACTTGCAGAGTGAAAGAAACTGACACTGTCCCTACCTAGAGTTTTCTGTCCCTAGAATAAATGTTTTTTTTAAGCACAATATAGCACAAGGACAATTAACTCACTGTCCTTACAGGTCCCTGGAAACAAGGACTTGCAGAGTGAAAGAAAAAAAACACTCTCCCTACCTACAGTTTTCTGTCCCTAGAAAAAATGTTTTTTTTAATCACAATATAGCACAAGGAAAATTAACTCACTGTCCTTACAGGTCCCTGGAAACAAGGACTTGCAGAGTGAAAGAAACTGACACTGTCCCTACCTAGAGTTTTCTGTCCCTAGAATAAATGTTTTTTTTAATCACAATATAGCACAAGGACAATTAACTCACTGTCCTTACAGGTCCCTGGAAACAAGGACTTGCAGAGTGAAAGAAACTGACACTGTCCCTACCTAGAGTTTTCTGTCCCTAGAATAAATGTTTTTTTTAAGCACAATATAGCACAAGGACAATTAACTCACTGTCCTTACAGGTCCCTGGAAACAAGGACTTGCAGAGTGAAAGAAACTGACACTGTCCCTACCTAGAGTTTTCTGTCCCTAGAATAAATGTTTTTTTTAAGCACACTATAGCAGAAGCACAAAACACACTGACACTCTCCCTACCTATCCTTCTCTTTCCCTAAACTAAAGGAATCCAGGTTAAGCAAGAAAGAAATAACAGTCACTGTCCCTGCCTATGCTACTCTATCCCTGCTCCGGAACACACTACACTAGGCCGCCGTGCTGGCGGCCTTTTATAGTGTGGGGCGTGTACTAAACACCCTCAGCAATAATTGGCCACAGGCATCCTGCCTGTGGCCAATCATTGCTCTCCTCGCTGCCGGCGCTGTGATTGGCCAAGCATGCGGGGTCACAGTGCATGCTTGGCCAATCACAGCGCCTGGATGACACTGCGATGGCGTAGTGCATTGTGGGCCGTTCGCGTCACTCGAATTTGGCGTGAACGGCCCAAATCGTTCGATCTTCGTCGAACGATCGAACAGCCAATGTTCGAGTCGAACGTATGTTCGACTCGAACACGAAGCTCATCCCTACTGTGGAGTATCGGCAGTGAATTTGTGTCCAGGAGAGGGAAGAGATCTAAACGGCGTTAAACCCCTTTCGTATTTGGGGTGTCGTTACATTGGTTAGCAGCAGCGGGATTTTCCCTCCAGTTCCTGGGACACTCCAAGCCACCACAGTGAATGACCAAGCTATGCAGCCTGCAGGAAAGCCACGCTGAAAGACTTACTTGAGAGCCGTGATGGACCAGAGGGATGGTGATGCAGGACCCCGGTCAGTTGAAGATTTGTTTCAGCAACGAGTTCGAGAGCGCTTTGCATTATATGGTGCTAACCCATCAGAGACCGCCATACAGGAAGCCAGTAGAGGCATCCAGCTGCAGGATGAGCGACAAGAGAAAAAACTACAGCGACAAAAGAGAGAACGAGAGCGACAAGAGAGAGAACTAGAGCGACAAAAGAGAGAGCTAGAGCGGCAACATGAGCAGAGAATGGCGGAAATACGGCAATCGGAGACAACACCTAAAGAAGCAGCACCAACTGAAAGGAGAGGAGAGATACAGATACCAGCCGACATGGAAAAGGAATTCAGAAGGAGGTTACGAGAGATGCAGATACAGCATAGAGGACCAGTATCAGAGGAGGTCCTGCTGGGATGGTCTGATTCAATCCGCTGCGAACTCTGGAAGAAAGCGCTAGCTCTCGAGCAGCAACACCAGGGAAAAGTTCTCCCCTCCATCCATGTAAGGTACTGGTCGCAGTATGAAGTACGAATGCTGTTATTGGGGGAACAACCGAAGCAGGAGTGGACAGCTGAGTTAAGCAGGCTGATCCGGGCAGAGATGCGGTTGGACGAGAGCTACAGAGCCCTCCGGTGGTATGTAGCCCAAGAGTGCCAGTGGTCAGCGGATGAAAGCCCCACGGAAGGCTTTGACTATAATGGCCTGGGATTGTTGTATTGGAGGCTGTCCGAGGACCCTGACTTTGGGAGTGATCGGGAGTGGCGTTTGGAGGAAATAATGGAGCACAGAGAGCAGAGACTGAATGTCTCGGAAGGGCACTGGGCACAGGAAGATTTGGAGTTTCTGGCCGTTCAGGAATGGGAGCTGGAGATTGCCTACAAACAGCTGCTAGACTCTGCTCAGCAGCAGGGTGGGGCTCCCTTTGCCTGGGACTATCAGGAAATACCAGTTGACAACTATGAAATCCTGGCTGAAGAATCGGCATAGGAAAATCTGAAGATTGCCATCCCTAAAGCCGAAGTGGATGATAGGGAGTTCCAGGGAGCTAGCCTGGCTGAAGAATCGGCAGTGGAAAATCTGAAGATTGCCATCCCTAAAGCCGAAGTGGATGATATAGAGTTCCAGGGAGATAGCCTGGCTGACGAATCGGCAGTGGAAAATCTGAAGATTGCCACCCCTAAAGTCAAAGTGGATGATATGGAGTTCCAGGGAGCTAGGGCAGTTGGCTCATCTCCCCAGCCACAGATTACAGAAGGTATGGATTTACTGGGCTGTTCAGAGGATGTTAGGGATTATGCATCGCCTGCCCAAGTACTGGCAGCAGGACAGAGTACTGCAGACCCCTGCTCTACACTTGTGGCAGTTTTGGAGGCCCGAGGTGAGAAGGTGATGGTTCCTCTTTCCCAGGGGATTTCAGAGATGCAGGGGGGGAGAAGCAGGCCTTTTCCCTCCCCAACAGTTAGCCAGAGCAGATAGTGTGGAGTCCCCAGCAGAAGTGCTGGCAACAGGGCAGAGTGATAGCAACCTCTGCCCAGCACCGGAAACAACTGTGGAGTTTCAGGGAGCCGGGGCAGTTGGCCCATCTCTCCAGCAACAAGCTGAGGTGGTAAAGCTTTTAGCCCCAGCTGAATCACTGGCAGCAGGGCAGAATGCTACTGGCCGCTGCACACAACTGCCACTTGAGCGGATATCGGTGGATGGGACTGCGGTCTCCACTCACAGCAACCCAGCACAAGAGATGGCAACAGAGCAGAGTGCCGCGGGCCTCTGCTCTCAACTAACAGAAGAGGGAGTTCCTGTGGTACTGGATGGGACTTCGGTCCTCATTGACACAACCCCAGAAAATGGTGTGACACTGGGACAGGAGGATGTCAGCCTTGCTTTGCAAGCACTGGGGGATTTTCACCTACCACAAGTGGATGGGACTTCAGTCTCCACTTGTATACCTCAGGGATGCTGGGCAGTCGGCCCAGATCCCCAACAGCATAAAAAACTGAGCCCAGTCACCCTGTCTTCTCCCCAGCGGCGGGTATGTTCTCTGAGAGAGGCAGAGGTTGGCCGGGTAAGTAATGCTCTGTTTGGAGCAATTTATTTGGGGTACTGTGTAGATACCGGCATTAGAAGAATGGACCTATGGACTAACTTCGGAGTCAACCCGTCTGGGGTCACCTCCTGTGTTAGTCTCCTGCCGAAAGGGGAGATGTGTGACAGGGGGTCACTTTGGACACAGGATGAGCCAGGAAACAATGGACATTAAGAATATGGCTTGGATTGCTTGAAATTGAAATAGTAATATTAGTCCACAATATGTACTGTTTTTTTTATTCTGAACTCAACAGGTTAATTTAAGAGATGTATATAGGGGAGCTCGTTATGTTTCTATTGTGTAAAGTCTTTTGATAATGGGAGTTAAGCCTGTAATTATAGGTGTTGTAGCAGACAGAGTGGCTACAGATCCTTTCATTGTAAGATGTGTATTGAAAGTTCATATGCAAATATTGTGTGAAGTCTTTTGATAGATGGGAGACTGTAAGGCTAGTCTAGAGGTCATGGGTCTGAGACAGCAGCTGTAGCTAATTGACTCATGTAAATTACCGTTACCCCCTTTGATATTTGGGGTGTCATTACACCCTTCTTCTATTTTCTTTACACACCTACTTCCGGGTCTTTTTGCCCACTTTTAGGCATACTGACCAGCAGGCTAAGGCACACCTCAATAAGTGAAACACTGAGGCTGGTTTCACACTGGGGCGGTGGGTGCGGTGGCGGTATAGCGCCGCTATTTTTAGCGGCACTATACCGTCGGAATTGCGGAGGTATTCGGCCGCTAGCGGCCGAAAAAGGGTTATTACCGCCCGCAATGCGCCTCTGTAGAGGCGCATTGCCGGCGGTATTACCGCGGTTTCCCATTGCTTTCAATGGGAAGGAGCGGTGTAGGAGCGGTAAACACACCGCTCCTCTCACCGCTCCAAAGATGCGGCTAGCAGGATTTTTTTTCACGTCCTGTTAGCGCACCGCTCCAGTGTGAAAGCCCTCGGGCTTTCACATTGGAGAGACAGCAGCCGCTGTTTAGGCTCGGTTTGCAGGCGCTATTTTTAGCACAATAGCGCCTGCAAACCGCCCCAGTGTGAAAGGGGCCTGACTGTCTGCAGCTAGCACAATCACCTGCCTGCCTGTCACAGTATAGAGACTAACAGGAACGGATCTATCTAAACTCAATACAGTGTATAAATATATATACAACACCTAGGATGCATATATATCCTCTACACACTGTAACAGCAGCTAACTGACTCGCCTGCCTGCTCTATCTAACTCAATATAAATGACACTGTCTATCTCTCTGAAACTGCCTCTTTCACAAACGCCAACACACTACACGAGGCTGACTTCCAGGCGGCCTTATATAGTGTGGGACGTGTACTAAACCCCCTGAGCCATAATTGGCCAAAGCCACCCTGGCTTTGGCCAATTACGGCTCTCCGTTTTTTCCGCGCTGTGATTGGCCAAGCATGCGGGTCATAGTGCATGCTTGGCCAATCATCAGCCAGCAATGCACTGCGATGCCGCAGTGAATTATGGGCCGTGTCGCGCAACACGAATTTAGCGCGAACGGACCATAAAGTTCGTTCTTCGTCAAATGGCCGATGTTCGAGTCGAACGTGTGTTCGACGTGAACACGAAGCTCATCCCTATTAATGATTCAAACTCTGAATGGTCTAAGGTTATCAGTGGTATACCCCAAGGTTGGGCCTCGTACACACGACGGGTTTTCTCGGCAAGAAACCATCAAGAAAACTGCTGGCAGAGCTTTTTGCTGAGAAAACCGGTCGTGTGTATGTTTTCTCGTCGAGAAAACTGCCGGGAATCTCAACAAGAAAAATAGAGAACCTGCTCTCTATTTTGTGGTCGGGATTCTCGTCGGCCTGTTTCCCGACGAGAAAACTGTGTGTGTGTATGCGGCTACAAGCTTACCTGTCCTCCGGTAAGCCTGCGCAAGCTCAATGAGACTTTGACGCATGCGCGGTAGCTTACAAGGGTAGTGTAGGGTGAAGCAAGATGGCGGCGACGGCATCGAATGTGACGAGCGCATGCTCATCGTAGTCGATGACGTCACCGCGTTCTTGCCATTCAAAAGAACGGCGGTTCTTTTGAATGGCCATCTGTATGCACGGCTTGGCAAGAAAAGCTTGCCAGGAATCTCGTCAGAAAAAACAACGTTTTTTTCCTGATGGGATTCTCGGCCGTGTGTACTAGGCCTTGAGTGTTGGGACCCTTACTTTTTAATATCTTCATAAATGATATTGGGTCTGGGATTAAAAGTAACATTTCAGTCTTTGCAGATGACACCAAGCTATGCAGTGGAATAACGTTCTACAGGATGTCTCCAACTTACAAGCCGACCTTAATGCACTAATTGGGTGTCTGTGTGTAAATGAGGATTAATGTTGATAAATGTAAAGTTATGCACTTGGGGGCTAAGAATATCCACTTGTCCCCCGCCCACTGTCAATTGACGGCGGGTGGAGGATACTCTCGTTCTGGGAGGACGTCATATGATGTCCTCCCTTTAAAACGAGCTAGGAGGCGCGCGCGCGCGCCCGCCGCGTTCACAAGGCCCCGGTGCGCGTGCCCGGCGGCCGCGATTGCCGCCGGGCACCCGAGATTGCACGGGAAACGAGCAGCAAAGTGGATCTCTGTGTGTAAACACAGAGATCCACGTCCTGTGAGGGAGAGGGGACCGATGGTGTGTCCCTTGTACATAGGGACAACCATCGGTCACCTCCCCCAGTCAGTCCCCTCCCCCCACAGTAAGAACACTTTGAGGGAACATATTTAACCCCTTCCTGCCCCCTAGTGGTTAACCCCTTCCCTGCCAATCACATTTATACAGTAATCAATGCATTTTTATAGCAGGGATCGCTGTATAAATGTGAATGGTCCCAAAAATGTGTCAAAAGTGTCCGATGTGTCCGCCGCAATATCGCAGTCACAATAAAAAATCGCAGATCGCCGCCATTACTAATAAAAAAATAAAAAAATAAAAATGCTATAAATCTATCCCCTATTTTTTAGACGCTATAACTTTTGCGCAAACCAATCAATACGCGCCTATTGCGATTTTTTTTTTTTTACCAAAAATATGTAGAAGAATACGTATCGGCCTAAACTGAGGAAAATGTTATTAAAAAAAAAAAAAATGGGTATTTATTATAGCAAAAAGTAAAAAATTGTGTTTTTTTTCCAAACTGGACGCTCTTCTTTTGTTTATAGCGCAAAAAATAAAAACCGCAGAGGTGATCAAATACCACCAAAAGAAAGCTCTATTTGTGGGGAAAAAAGGACACAAATTTCGTTTGGGAGCCACGTCGCACGACCGCGCAATTGTCATTCAAAGTGTGACAGCGCTGAAAGCTGAAAAATGGCTTGGGCAGGAAGGGGGTTTTCGTGCACAGTAGAGAAGTGGATATGCATGCACCATACATACCAGGGGGAGTACAACTGAGGGAATCCGTAGTGGAGAAGGATCTGGGTGTTCTGGTAGATCTTAGGCTAAGGTGACCAGATTTTTAAAATGAAATCCGGGGACATATTTTTTTTTACTAGTAATGGCGGCAATCAGCGACTCTCTGCCCATCGCTGCCGCCGCACGCCTCACAGCCTGTCAAGTCTTAAGCCCTGTACACATGATCGGATATCCTATGGTTTCTAATCCGATGGTTTTTTCCATCGGATTTCCGATGAGACTGTCTTCCATCAGTCTTGGCCACACACCATCAGTCAAAAAACCGACGGCAACAAAACGACGGGACGTACAACACGTACGACGGCGCTATAAAAGGGAAGTTCAAATCTAATGGCGCCACCCCTTGGGCTGCTTTTGCTGATTTCGTGTTACCGCGTGTTAGTAAAAGTTTGGTGAGAGCCGATTCGCGCTTTTCAGTCTCCGTGCTTTTCAGATCGTTTCCTGGTGTTCAGTTTGTGCTTGTGGGTTCGTATTTGTTCTTCAGTGCGTGCAGTCAGGTCGTTACTGCTTTGCAGTGCCTTCTTGGCCGTTCGTTTACTGTTTTTCAGGTCGTTCTTCTCAGGCCTTGCTGTTCCACGGTGCGTTCTGTTTGAGTTCGTTCTGACCAGGCGACCGGTTTAAGACCATGTTTGAAGTGCGTTCTCGTTCTCG
The DNA here is from genome assembly GCA_029206835.1 of Rana muscosa. Taxonomy (NCBI): domain Eukaryota; kingdom Metazoa; phylum Chordata; class Amphibia; order Anura; family Ranidae; genus Rana; species Rana muscosa. The sequence continues at coordinate 202,403,947 of CM055128.1, read as the reverse complement.
AGCTCGTGCTGGCTATGGACTTGGTGTTGCGGTTAATACTGTAACCCGAGTTCAGTCCGTGAACAGGGTGAGGAGGAGTTCATGGACTAAGAATTGGTTGCTCCAGCGTGACCAATTCTCTCATATGTCTCTGCTGCGGGAAATCCATGAGAATAATCCTGATGATTTCAGGAATTATCTCAGGATGACGGACCCCGTTTTTCACCGTCTGTTGGATTTGCTGTCCCCCTATATCACGAGGCAGGACACTGTGATGCGCCAGGCGATCACTGCCGAGCAGAGGCTTATTGCCACGTTGAGATACCTGGCGACTGGGAGAAGCTTGCAGGACCTCAAGTTCACAACAGGCATCTCCCCCCAGGCTCTCGGGATCATAATCCCTGAAACGTGTTCTGCCATTAGGGATGAGCTTCGAGTTCGAGTCGAACTCATGTTCGACTCGAACATTGCCTGTTCGCCCATTCGCCGAACAGCGAACAAATTGGGGTGTTCGTGACAAATTCGAAAAATCTATGGGAGAAATCTAAAGTGCTAATTATAAAGGTTTATATGCAAGTTATTGTCCTAAAAAGTGTTTGGGGACCCGGGTCCTGCCCTAGGGGACATGTATCAATGCAAAAAGAAGTTTTAAAAACGGCTGTTTTTTCGGGAGCAGTGATTTTAATAATGCTTAAAATGAAAAAATAAAAGTGAAATATTCCTTTAAATTTCGTACCTGGGGGGTGTGTATGATATGCATGTAAAGTGGCGCATGTTTCCCGTGCTTAGAACTGTCCCTGGAAAAAAAGTCATTTTTGAAAGAAAAAAAGTCATTTAAAACTCACTCGCGGCTATTAATGAATTGTCGGCTCCCGGCAATACATACAAAAGTCATTGATAAAAAAAAAAAAAAAAAGCGTGGGGGTTCCCCAGAATTCAATTACCAGGCCCTTCAGGTCTGGAATGGATATTAAGGGGAACCCCGCCGCAAATTTAAAAAAAAATTGACGTGGGGTTCCCCCAAATATCCATTCCAGGCCCTTCAGATCTGGCATGGATTTTAAGGGGAACTCCACCCCAAATTTAAAAAAAAATGGCGTGGAGTCCCCCTAAAAATCCATACCAGACCCCTTATCCGAGCACGCAACCTGGCCGGCCGCAGGGGAAAAGGGGGGGACGAGAGAGCGGCCCCCCCTCCCTCCTGAACCGTACCAGGCCACATGCCCTCAACATGGGGAGGATGTCCCCATGTTGATGGGGACAAGGGCCTCATCCCCACAACCCTTGCCCGGTGGTTGTGGGGGTCTGCGGGCGGGGAGCTTATCGGAATCTGGAAGACCCCTTTAACAAAGGGGACCCCCAGATCCCGGCCCCCCTATGTGAATTGGTAAGGGGTACATTGTACCCCTACCATTTCACGAAGAAAGCGTAAAAAAATGTTTAAAAAAACACACAAACACCTTGAAAAAGTCCTTGAAAAAACACACAAACACCTTGAAAAACATTCCAGCGGTGAAATCCAGTGTCCCGCGGCGATCCCGATGTCCAGCGCTGTCCTTCATTGGTTGTGCCTGAGCGGACCTGATGGGGAACTCCCTCTCAGTGTTTTAAATGTATAGACCCGCCCCTTCTAAAGTTCCCCATCAGGTCCGCTCAGCGGACCAGATGCGGAACATGAGAAGGGGCGGGTCTATACATGTATTACCAAAGTGAGAGAAGTTCCCCATCAGGTCCGCCTCCTCGGTATGTCCGACCCCGCCTACGTCATTGGCTTGAGCGGGGAACTTCCTTCACAGTGTAATTTAAATTTACATAGTGAAGGAAGTTCCCCGCTTCCCGTGAAGGGGCGGGTCTATACATTTAAAACACTGAGAGGGAGTTCCCCATCAGGTCCGCTCAGGCACAACCAATGAAGGACAGCGCTGGACATCGGGATCGCCGCGGGACACTGGATTTCACCGCTAGAATGTTTTTTTTTTTTTTTTTCTTTTAAATAAAGGACTTTTTCAAGGTGTATGTGTGTTTTTTTTTAAAAAAAATTTACGCTTTCTTCGTGAAATGGTAGGGGTACAATGTACCCCTTACCAATTCACATAGGGGGGGGCCGGGATCTGGGGGTCCCCTTTGTTAAAGGGGTCTTCCAGATTCCGATAAGCCCCCCGCCCGCAGACCCCCACAACCACCGGGCAAGGGTTGTGGGGATGAGGCCCTTGTCCCCATCAACATGGGGACATCCTCCCCATGTTGAGGGCATGTGGCCTGGTACGGTTCAGGAGGGAGGGGGGGGGGGCGCTCTCTCGTCCCCCCCTTTTCCCCTGCGGCCGGCCAGGTTGCGTGCTCGGATAAGGGGTCTGGTATGGATTTTTAGGGGGACTCCACGCCATTTTTTTTTTAATTTGGGGTGGAGTTCCCCTTAAAATCCATGCCAGATCTGAAGGGCCTGGAATGGATATTTGGGGGAACCCCACGTCAATTTTTTTTTAAATTTGCGGCGGGGTTCCCCTTAATATCCATTCCAGACCTGAAGTGCCTGGTAATTGAATTCTGGGGAACCCCCACGCTTTATTTTTATTTTATTTATCAATGACTTTTGTATGTATTGCCGGGAGCGGACAATTCATTAATAGCCGCGAGTCAGTTTTAAATGACTTTTTTTCTTTCAAAAATGACATTTTTTGCAGGGACAGTTCTAAGCACGGGAAACATGCGCCACTTTACATGCATATCATACACACCCCCCAGGTACGAAATTTAAAGGAATATTTCACTTTTATTTTTTCATTTTAAGCATTATTAAAATCACTGCTCCCAAAAAAACGGCAGTTTTTAAAACTTTTTTTTGCATTGATACATGTCCCCTGGGGCAGGACCCGGGTCCCCAAACACTTTTTAGGACAATAACTTGCATATAAGCCTTTATAATTAGCACTTTAGATTTCGAACGTTCGAGTCCATTGTATTTAATAGGGTTCTAAAGTTCACACGAACATTTTGTCTGTTTGCAGGTTCTGGTGCGAACCGAACAGGGGGGTGTTCGGCTCATCCCTGTCTGCCATTATTCAGGTCCTGCAGAAGGACTATATGAAGGTAAGTTTGCTCCTTTAACATCACATTACATGTTTGGATTGTTTGCTAATGTTTTTTATTTCTTTCCTCCTTCCCAAATTTGCCTGTTTGTAATATCCTGGGAATGTCCCCATTTTACCCATGCATGTTTTTTCCTCTAATGCCCTTTTTTTTGTGGCCTACATGCCTATTTCTCTTCACTAACCTCTCCAGCATGCTATCCTGGGCCCAAACACAGCTAGCCTAGTTTTTTACACCTGTTTTTTTTGGGTCAGTGCCATCGTAGTTTTGCAACCCCCCCCCCCCCCAAAATGTGTTCAAATGTTTTCTTTCTCCTTAAAGCTCAGCAGAGTGGTAGAGCCTTTATTTTGTGCCCCCCAAATCACCTCAAACCCCCCCCCCTTAGAATATTTTCTAATGTGCCCTCAGCGGGGGTGAGTTACCTGCTAAGTGGGCCTTCTTTCTTGGCCATGAAATACTCCCTTAAATAATAATGTTAGCCTGATGTTGGTCAACAATGTCTTTGTGTAATCTGTTTGCACTGTAAACTGAAAACGTACTAATGTCTTCTTTTTGTTTGACTCCACAGTTTCCTTGCACACCACAGGAATGGCAGACTGTGGCTGATCAATTTGCCAAGCGCTGGAACTTCCCCAACTGTGGAGGGGCAATTAATGGCAAACACGTCCACATAGTGCCGCCACCCCCGTTCTGGGTCATTCTATTTCAACTATAAAGGTTTTAATATTATTGTGTTAATGGCGGTGGTGTCGGCACGGTATGAGTTTCTGTATGTGGACGTAGGGAAGAACGGCCGGATGTCCGATGGCGGACAATTCGCCCAGACGGAGTTTGCTCACCGTCTGTACTCTGGGGGTCTTGCACTGCCTCCAGATGCAGACAATGTGGAAGGACTACCGTTTGTGTTCATCGCGGATGAAGCCTTTGGACTGGGACCACACCTGATGCGGCCGTTCCCCCAACGCACCCTCACCCCGGAGAGGAGGGTTTTTAATTACCGGCTGGCCAGAGCCCGGAGAGTTGTGGAGAATGCCTTCCGGGATAATGGCCAGCCAGTTCCGCCTGTTTCAGACAGCAATACATATGGCGGAATACAAGCTGAACCACATTGTTTTCTGTTGCTGCATCTTGCACAATTTTCTCCGTCATTTTTCGCCAACATATGTCTCAACAGTTGGGCCTGAGGCCGGTCCATCCGAGATGTCCATTATGACCGGCCTGAACACTGCCCGTACTGGCTTGGCCCCCCAAAGTGCCCGTGAAGTACGTGAGAAATACGTTGAGTACTTCACGGGTAGGGGGGCCATCGCAATGCCAGACCAGATCTGACCTTTTGTTTTTTTAAATAAAATATTATTATATTTCAAAAAAACTTGTTTTGTCATTCTTGTTTTTTGGGTTGATGTGTCTCCCATGTTCTTGTAGTGCCAAGTGTATTTGTCCTTAGTAAATAGCCACAATTGTCACTATAAAAAGCATTGATTTAGCTTTTTGCTATTGAGCATAGAAAGAACAAGCCACACCTTTTTGAGTGTCCCAGAAACGTTTTACTCTGTGCACCACATTTTTTTAAAGGTTTTATAGAAATACAATGTAGAAAGTTTTACTTCCCCAAAAATTATGGTTTTATTTGGAGGTTTGTTTTGCAGAAACATGCATGGGTCAAAATAATAAACATTTGTCCAAAAAAGGAAATATAAAAATTCAACGTGAAAAGGAGAAACAGGAGATGGGGTGATGTCACCCCTGATCCATCCCAAATGTGAAGAATCCCACTTTATTTTTGTGTCTGAACTGGGGATTTGCCACATGATCCCATGGCTAAGGTAAACATGTGCTATCTGCCATCATGGGGGATCAATGGATGTGCTTTGGGTGTGCAAACCCTTCCTCTCACCTACTTGAGTAGGGAGGAAGAGGTTGCACCCCCAAAACAGGGACATAGATATCCTGTGACGGCAGATAGCACCTGTTGAGTCACTGTGTGCATCTTCACATTTGGGCTGGTGGGAATACCAGTGCAAAATTTTAAGGCAAAAAACCCCCACAAAAACAGGGGGGGGGGGTCAGACTATTCGCCCCAAAATATCTATAATGTTTTTATATTTTTGCTCAATCACATTAATTCTATTTCTCATAATGTCCATTTCGCTACTACATTCCATTATTTCTTGAATAATTATTTGGGCAATAGCACTCGAGAATGGAGGATTTGGAGTTCCTGACACACCACCACGTTCATCACCTAAAAAATAAAAATAAATTAGAAATATGCAGGCCTACATCTGTATTTACCTGGAAGTTGTGGTGACAGACACTGACCTGTTGTGGTGATAAGCTCCACCTCTCCTTCCTCCACCTCTCCTTCCTCCACCTCCGCTTCCTCAACATGCTGATCTTGGGGTGATTTGGGATCTTGGGGGTGTTTATGTGGTCTGTGCTTCCTCGTCTCCTCAGATTGGTGTCCTCCCGGTCTCCTCTCCCCTATGGGAATGGAAAAAAAAAGGTATCCTTTAGCACACAGAGATTTGAGGGCAGAAATTGTATACATTGATTTGAAGTGGTGTGCAATTGATATTTGGGCCTGAGTTCCAAGATGAACACATGAGATCTTGAGAACTCTACTAAGCTGCATGCTTTTTTTTAGGGGCATAAAAAACACACTTGGAGAACCACCAAGGTATCCACTGGAGCACCTGTGTGTGACACCCTTATAAATTTGGGCATGTGGCCCACACTATAGTATATTGCTCCTGAGCAAAAAGCTCTGTAACCAACTGCTTGAGTGTCATCTCTTTTACCCAGAATCCAGTTTAGCCTTTCATTCACATTCTACTTTAGTTACAACACATCATCTAGCCAAATATGTGTAGAAACGTTGTTTTATTAAAATGAGAAATGACCACATGTAGTTTACGTGGATATGTGCCAAACATGTTTTGGGGAAGACGATCAAGTGTTTACTACGAAACATTACCAAATAAGTGGTCTCTCAACTTAACATAAAAGTTGCCATTTGCAAATGTGAAACCAGTCAAGCCAAGCACATGGAGCAAACACATGCAAGAATACATATTACAATATGAAAGAACACAGTAAAAAGAAAAGCATACTTTTTTCAATGCTTTTTTTAAGCTTCCTATACTGCTCCGGCTCCCTCAGCTTCAGGTCAGACCACCTTTTACGGAGCTGCTCCTTGGATCTCCTGACCCCATATTTCTGATAGAGAGTCCTCGCCACTTTGTCCATTATTTGCGACTTCCTGAGATTAGGGGTGTCGTATGGCCCATGCTTCCCATCGTAATCTTTCCTCCGCAGGATGTCCACCATCTCAGCAAATTACATATTAATCGCCTTGTATCTTTTATTCCTGGATCGGGATGTTCCCGCCTCCGGGCTTTCCTCGTCGGTACTTTCTAATAAAGAAGCCACCTGTGTCACCGACATGTCGTCGTATCCCACTGTGCACCGAACGTGAAGGGGCGGGGAAATGCAGGAAAATACCGTCATGGGCGGGCGACGCGGGCGGAGTTACACGCATGCGCAGGGTATAAAATGGGAACAAAGTTATTAGGGTTGCGCGGAGTAAGAACGAGCAGAAGTCCAGAAAAGACCACAACTATAATAAGGTAAGAAGGGAACTTGGGCTTGCAATGGCCTATAATGGTTCACGATTGTAAAGGCCAATATTGGGATAAGTTGAGGAGAATGGAATCTGACCTCTCATGTTTTTTTATGTGTTTTGAACTTGCAGACAGTCGGCAATGCATAAACTCCGCAAGCTGGATATCATGTTGGTTTTTATTGAAAAATATAAAGAACTCCGCAACCTATGGGAACTAAAACATCCAGATTACCACAAGAGTGGTGTACGTCGGGCAACCATTCAAAAATTGGCGGATTATATGAAGCCCTGGGTCCCAGAGGCAGACTACAGTATGATGAACAATAAGATAAACAATATGCGGAATGCATATAAAAAAAATACACTGAATACCGCGCTTCCATGAGATCAGGAGCAGCAGCAGACGATGTAGTACAGCCCAAGCTGTGGTACTACAAGCACCTGCAATTTCTGGAAGACCAGATTGAGGCCAGGGAATCAATTTCCAGCCTTCCCTCAACCCTTCCCTCCAGCCTTCCTTCCACCCTTCCCTCCAGTGTTCCTTCCACCCTTCCTTCCACCCCTGCAGAGGTGGAGGAGGAGCCACCTGTGCTTGAAGAGCCGGATCTTTGCATCTTCAGCCAGGTATAGCATTTTAGAACATAATTATTGGCCTCAAATTACTATTGTGATGAACTTGATTTATTCTCCCAAAATGATAACCCCCCCCCCCCCAAAAAAAACAAGCAAAAAAAAAGGGCACATAAATGATTGTTAAAGTATCTAAAAAGAACGGGGACAGAATGAAACTCTTTGCTAGTTTTCAAAATAGCATATTGCACCAGTCATGAGATCGAAATTGTGTGTGATTGATTCCCCAAAATATCTAACTATGTGCCTTTTTTCTACACAGGATGAGGCCAGCCAGGAGGAAGAGGCTCAGGAATGTGGCAGGCAGGAGGAGGCAGAGGTGAGTGTCAGCCAGGAGGAGGCAGGGCCAAGTGGCACGCAGCAGGTCCCCAGGCCAAGTGGCAGCACAGTGTCACAAGTGGCTCTCCTCCACATCAGACCTAAAAAAAATTGTAGGATGACACAGGTGGAGGAGGAGTCACTCAAAATGATCCGTGACGCTGCTGCCATCATGAGGGCCCCCCTCAACCCTGTGGAGGGCTTTAGTACCTACCTGGCGGACAAATTTGTCCAAATGGAGGCGGGACAACGTGCCCTCTGCGAGCACATTATCTATACAGCCGTACACATGGGGGGGAGGGGACAGCTGACTGAGGCCACCCATCTCTCCCATCAGGCCAATCCTTCTCCTCCTTCTCCTCCTCCTCCTGCCACATTACCACCCACAGTGGCACGGCCTGCAAGGGTGCGTGGACGGGGCCGTGGAGGGAACGCTGCAAAGAGGCGTGGAGGGAACACTGCAGGGAAGCGTAGAGGGAAGTGTACAGGGAAGAACAGGAGGTGATTTCCTGGCTTCGAGCTGCTCTTCCAGAAGTTGCAGTTTGATGGAGTACCACAGCTTGGGATGATGTATGTCTTTGGCTGCTGCTCCTGATTTCATTATGTTGTTTATCTTATTGTTCATCATACTCATGTCTGCCTTTGGGGTCCAATGACTTCATATTTTCTGCAAATTTTTGAATTGTTGCCCTTCGTTTTTTATTTTATATTTTGCCAGAATAAATGGAGATTTAATTTCAGCCAAAATACTTGCCTGATGTGTTTTTTTTGGGGAGTAGCAATAACATTTCCTAAATACAATGTGGAATTATTAACAAGGGACACCAACCTCCATGAGGGAAAAATAAAAGAAACATATGTTGTTGTGAGAAATTGACACCCAAAACAAAAGCAAAAAAAAAAAAAAGGATTCTGAAACTTTATAAAAATTTGTGAGGTCTGCCTTTAAGAATAAATCATAATTATTGAGAAGATCACAAGAAACAAGAAAGACATACGTTTGTCAGAACTCGTGATAAAGATCAGCATCAAAAACGAGATTTTAAACGCCATTCTAAAGCAAAAAACAATGCGCTGCATTAAACGAGGCAATAACTTGCAGAATGCCGAATGTGCTCTCTCCATTAGGAACACTAGTTTTACCAGAACGAGCGCTCCCGTCTCCTAATTCAGTCTGAGCATGCGTGGGTTTTTTATCCGATGGACTTGCCCATAGACGATCGGTATTTTCTATCGGTTTTTGATCCATCGGACAATTTTAAAACATGTTCTATTTTTTAAAACCGATGGAAAAAAGACCGATAGGTTCCATACACGATCGGTTTGTCCGATGAAAAAAAACCATCGGACGGTTTTCATCGGTAAAACCGATCGTGTGTACAGGGCTTTACTCTTCGGGCCCCGGCTACTACTGGGTGGGGAGTGGAGGAAGTTCACTCCGCAAGGGAAGGCAAAAAGATAAACAGGCAGGGGAATGGCCAAACTTGAGTCAAGGCAGAAGAACATGCGAGCGGAGCTGAATGGGCATGCACCCGAAACTGAAGAAATATTCCCTCCGCTCCGACCAGCACATGATCATCAGAAAGGGGCACAGATAATGGAAAGAAATAGACCCCCTATGCTAGTAGGAGCGGCGGAGCGGGGGTGTGTCATTCAGAGTTTTTTTTTTAATTCTGCACTGACTGTCTTTGAAATTGCCCCAGCCCCTGTTCAAATTCAATCCGAGGACAAAACCGGGGACAGACTTGGTCCAGGGACAGTGTCCTCAATCCGGGGACTGTCCCCGGAAACCAGGGATTTCTGGTCACCCTATCTTAGGCTTAATGTAGCGGTGCCCCTGTGCGGTCGCTGCATGTTCTAGTTCCACACATCACCCTGCTTGGCCGGGCATTCATTTCAGACACACTTTGCCAGTCAATGAACAGTCTTTAGCTTGTTTTTTTGTTTGTTTTTATTTGGGGGATTAAAATTGGATGGGGAAAGGGACATGGGATGCCCAAATGATGATCTTGATTGGTTGAATAAAGATAGTGGAATCTACATTGACAGTCTCTAATACTTCACACTCCTCCAGCACACTACTTAAGATCACTTTGCTTTCTCTACTGCGCAATCCTAGATTCCTGTTACCGTTAGCACATGGTTAGGCCTCACTCTGAATAAGTCCCAACATTTTACTAGTAGCCATTTGCAGGCAGGGGTTTGCAGTCCCCTCTGTTGTAGCAACCATTATCGATGAAAAAGGACAGTGTGCTAACTGAAACTTGGTGGACTACTGATCCCAGAAAGTCCAATGCCAATCCTGCCAATCCTCTCTCCCTCTGGCTTCACATCGAATCCTGGCATGTCTCTCCCAGAGCTTCTCACTATGCTTCTCACTCACCAACCCCAGAATGGATCCCTCCTGAATGACCTGCCCAGCAGTGCTCCCCACTGTCCTCTTCCTGCTCCTGTTCCAGGACACCTCTCAATGACCGTGTAGAGAGAGGCGCCCTCCCAGCTCCCGAACTCCAGACTCGAGGTCACCCCCCCCAGAAAGGGGGTTCCCCCAAGGGCCATGACAGTCTAACACTCCAACATTCAGTTCTTCCACCTGACAACTCCTCCCACAACAGGCTGACCATGAGTATATATAGGAGGCCTGCCCCCTGCCAATCCTAGTTGGGGATTGGTCAGGGCTCCCAGATATTACTCCATGCCACTCCCGTCCTCTGCCCTGCCTCTTTTCCAGAACCCTCTGGAAACAGAGGGGGCACCAGAGACATGAAGTACATGTCAGTCACCTGCTGCTACACATCCCCAGCCCCCAGGGCCGGATTAACATAGGGGCTATTGGAGCTGCAGCTCCAGGCCGCTTCCTCAAGATAGGCCCATTTGCCCAAAAAATAAATAAATATCGACTTTGAGGATTGTAGCTTGGCGACCAGGGGCCACAGAGACCCCATATTTGGGGGATATGTAGCTGAAGACCCACTCCACCACTGGTCAAAATATGGGGCTGCTATCACAGCCTGTCAGAAGCTATATACAGATCGGACAGTTTAAATACAAGCTGACACACTCTGCAGCAGACTGAGAGGATGAGCTCACAGTGCTTATAATAATTATTTGATATTACTAAGACTGCTTTCACACTATGCCGCCCCGAGCGTCGGCGGTAAAATAGAGGTAAAACGCTGCTATTTTACCATCGAATTTGCGGCACATTTCGGCCTCTAGCAGGGCGCTTTTAACCCCCGCTAGCGACCAAGAATGTTTGTCGTGATATATGTAGAGAGACAGCACAAACCATTACTGTACATAAGCCATGTTTACTGAAAGAACCAGCAGGAAACAGGAAACACAACACAGGAAGAAGTACAACAGAGATGCACCATAGAGTTGCATTTAAAGAAACATGTCATCCATAACATCTCCCCCTTTTAGTGTTAATAAATGAACATTGTGAAATTTAAAAGAGACAAAGCAATAACACATTCTACAGGTTAAGTCTCATAGGTGGTTTTGAACATCTACCACTACGGGTGAAGACTGGCCCTTGTACAAGGATTCCTTTAGCCCTTTCTGAAGTTACTGGGCTCCTCTCATCACGTACTGGCATGCTCTGCGCTTGACAGCTGTCGGGTATACTTGGTTGCCCAGAACTGTCATTGCCGTTGGTATGAGGCATTCCCTCTGTACATGCCTCACTGTCAATGGGTGAGTCTGATCCATCAACGGGATACTGAGAATCAGTCTGCTCTGCCACTCTCAAATCCACTCGATTGCGGCGACAGAGAGTTCCTTCAACGTCCACAAGATAGGAGCGTGGTGCAACCTTTTGCAGACAAGTACCTATTCTCCAACGGCCTGTTCGATCTCCAGGTAATGATTTTATACGGATTCGTTCTCCAATATTTAATTCTGGCAAATCTCTGGCCGATGTGTCATATCGTGCCTTTGACACTTGTCTCTTAATCCTTATCTTTTCTGGAACACCTTGTATAACAGAGGGTTCAAGCAGCCTATTTGATACTGGTAAGGAGGTCTTTAATCTCCTTGACATCAGTCTTTGTGCCGGGCTACTATCCATGCCTTCAGTCGGAGTGTTTCTCCAATGTAAAATGGCCTTCCATGGGTCTTTACCATCACTTTGTGCTTTCTTGCATAAATTTTTAACAATCTTTACTGCTGATTCAGCTTTGCCATTAGCCTGTGGATGACGTGGTGAGGAAGTAACATGCTCAAACTCCCATTCAGTGGCAAATTTTCTGAATTGTAGGCTTGCAAACTGAGGGCCATTGTCGGAGATCACTGTATCTGGTTGGCCATGACGTGCAAACTGAGCCTTGCACCTCTTAATTGTAGCTTCAGTGGATAAGTCGGGAAGAAGGTCTATTTCCCAGAAGTCTGAATAATGATCGACTAAAAGCAGGTATTCCTTGCCTGCGTAGTTGAATAAGTCCATACTGATAATCTGCCACGGACGTGTAGGTATCTCATGTGACATCATGGTTTCTTTCTGTTGCAAATGGGCATATTCATTGCAGGTGGGACAATTACTGACAAAGTCTTTGATTTCACCATGCATGTTGGGCCAGTAAAGAGTATCACGAGCTTGCCTGTAGCATGCTTCACCACCAATATGGCTGGAGTGTATGCGTAATAACATCTCTGCTCTCAGTGACTTCGGCACGATGACCCTTGGACCTTTGTACAAGATACCATTTTGTATGCTGAACTCATCTCTAAAGGACCAGTATTCCCTTACAATTCCAGGTACTGCATCTTTTTCATCTGGCCACCCACTCAAAACAATAGACTTCAAAGCTTGTAAAGTTGCATCACTGTCAGTGTGCTGTATGAGTTGATGTAGTCGTTGATCTGTGACATTAAGATAGTCTGCTTGATTGATATCGGCAAAGAAATTTTGTTCCTGTTCCAGCAGACAAATTGTAGGATGCTCATGTTCACCTCCAGGTGCCACATTATCTGACGTAGCTCTGCTCAGGGTATCGCTGATATACATTTCACATCCTGGCTTGTAGACAACATTGAGGTTGTAATGCTGCAATGTAAGCATCATGCTCTGCAAACGCTTGGGAGCACACAAAAGGGGCTTTTTGAATATGGCTATCAAAGGTTTGTGATCAGTTTCAGCTGTAATTGAATCCCGTCCATAAAGATAATGATGGAAACGCTGGCAAGCAAATACAATGCTTAAACATTCCTTCTCAATTTGAGCATAATTTTGCTCAGCTGATGAAAGAGCTCTGGACGCATATGCAACTGCCTGACCTTTCTGCAAAAGGCAACAGCCTAGACCATTTTTACTGGAGTCACTTTGTATGGTAACAGGCTTTGTGACATCATAGTATTTCAACACTGGGGCAGAGGTGACCAAGTGTTTTATATCCTCTACTGCCCGGTCATGCTTGGGAAGCCAGTGCCAAACTGCATCTTTGTCCAGAAGTCGTCTTAGTGGCTCACACACCTCAGATAAGTGTGGCAGGAATTTTGCTAGGTATGTAGCAAAGCCAATAAATCTCTGTACCGCTTTGGCATCAGCAGGTTGTGGCATGTCCACAATGGCTTTAATCTTATCCGGGTCAGCTTTTAAGCCTTGTGAAGACAGGATATGTCCATGGAAACGGACTTCTTCCACCTTGAACTGCAATTTCTTCACACTAAGCCTCAGCATCACCTGCCTACAACGATCCAGTAGCGCTATTAACTTTTCATCATGGTCTTGCTCAGCCTCCTCATCTGTATTGCCGCAGCCAACTATAAGAATGTCATCAGCTATTGGCTCAATTCCGTCAAGACCACCTAATAGTTCATGCTGCTTTCGCTGGTATACCTCTGGTGCTACAGAGACTCCAAATGGTAGTTTGAGCCATCTCTTTCTGCCCCAAAGAGTCCAGAACGTGGTCATGTAGCTACTCTTTTCATCCAGTTTGCACTGTAAAAAGGCATCTCTAGCATCCACAAGTGTGAAGACACGTGCTTTAGGTAGTTTGTGCAAAATATCATCGAGTGTTGGCATTAAGTAGTGTGATCGTTTCAGGGCCATATTCAGAAACTTGGGATCAATGCATATTCTGATCTTCTCAGGCTTTCTGATAACAACCATGTTACTGATCCAATCTGTAGGCTCTGTTACTGAAGTTAGATGTCCTTCAGCTTCATATTTATCTAGTTGAGCTTTAACCAGTGGCTTAATGGCGATAGGCACATTGCGTGGGGCACATTGTACAGGTTGAATGGTAGGATCAAGTTCAAAACGAACCTCTCCTGGAACAGAGACTATCGGGCCCTCAAACACATCACTGTAGGTGTGAAGAATTTGCTGTTTTGTCAGTGGCCTAGTCAGAGATTTTGCAGGCTGATTATAACAAAGAAAGGGTTAAAACCGCCTGAGATGCTCCGCTACAGCGGTGTATTGCCGGCGGTATGGCGGTGCTGCCCATTGAACCGCTCCTAATGCGCTCCAAAGAAGTTGCTGGCAGGACTTTTTCTGACGCCCTGCCAGCGCACCGCTCCAGTGTGAAAGCCCTCGGGCTTTCACACTGAAGTGAATAGAGCAGCTGTTTAAGGGCAGATTGCAGGTGCTATTTTTAACGCTATAGCGCCTGCAAAACGCCCTCAGTGTGGAAGGGGTCTTATAGTAATTAACCCCTTGTCACCCAGGCCAATTCTGACACTTCTCTCCTACATGTAAAAATCATCATTTTGTTTTTTGCTAGAAAATTACTCAGAACCCTCAAACATTATATATATATATATATATATATATATATATATATTGTGAGGGGGTTAGCTCGGCAGCGGGTGTGTGTGACCCCCGGGATGGGCTCCCCACACAAAAACAGGCCCAGCAGACGGAGGTTGTGGTTTTCAAAATCAAAAAGGTGCCGTTTATTTTCTATTTACAGTGACAAAAACACAGCAAAGCAAAAGAAACAAACAAAATAAATCCTGGTCAACTTGACCTCTGACTAAACATACAGGTTTCCTAACTAACAACTGGGATCAGCCTAGTGCTGTCCTAGTCCCTGGTTTTAAATGTCCAAGCAAAATATAGCCACACAGGCTTTCTCTCACCGCACAGGGGTTCACTCTCCCTAGACAGTCCACACAGGTCTGCTTCCAGGCATGAGCTAACATCTAATGAAGCTGGGAGTTTTTATAGAGGCCTTAAACGAACTGACAGGCTTCAGCTGGCCTCATCAACTCCCTGCCTGCACGACGCCCAGCCCTCTCCCTAGAGGTATGAGTCATCAATGAGCCCACTAGTCTCAGCTGGGCTTATACAACTCTCCACCTAGCTGTATAAATCGGCGTAAAGCCTGAATCTGGGCGAAATATATCTACCCCCCTGGATGCAACCAGGTGACTTTACCTTCCTGCTGTCACATACCCCCCCCTCTTGTTTTAACCTCGGGGTTGGAACACCAGCAATCAGGCATTCATGTACTCGAGACAAAGCATCCACATTCCCCATTTGAACGCCAGGGCGATGCTTTACTGTGAAGTTGAATTCCTGGAGGGCCAGGAACCACCTATTCACTCTTCTATTTGTTTCCTTGTTTTGAGCCATCCACTTTAACGGAGCGTGATCCGTAACCATGTCAAAGTGCCTACCTAGCAGGTAGTACCGAAGGGAATCTAGAGCCCACTTCACCGCTAAACACTCCTTTTCAACGGTGGCGTAATTTACCTCATGGGACTTCAACTTCCTGCTGAGGTAAATGACTGGGTGCTCTTCCCCGTTCCAGACCTGGGACAATACTGCTCCTAACCCCACATCTGACGCATCACTTTGTACGACAAAGTCTTTAGAGAAGTCGGGTGAGTACAACACTGGCTGGCTACATAAGGCTTGTTTCAAGAATTGGAATGCTGCCTCAGCCTCGGGGGTCCATTTAATCATGACCGACCCTTTCCCCTTCGTCAGGTTGGTTAGGGGCACAGCCTTAGAAGCAAAGTGGGGAATGAATCGCCGATAATACCCAGCGATTCCCAGAAAGGCTCGTACCTGCTTCTTGCTGTTGGGACGTGGCCAACTCTGGATGGCCTCGACTTTGTTGAGTTGGGGTTTTATTACTCCCCTCCCAATGGTGTACCCAAGATATTTGGCCTCCTCCTGCCCAATGGTACACTTCTTGGGGTTAGCCGTAAACCCTGCTTCCCGAACAGAGTCCAGGACTGCTTGCACTTTTGGCAGATGTGAGGCCCAATCTGTGCTATGGACAATTACGTCATCCAGGTAAGCCGCAGCATACTTCCGATGGGGCCTCAGCATCTGGTCCATTTTCCGCTGGAATGTGGCCGGCGCATTCTGTAACCCGAACGGCATTCTTTTATATTGGAACGCCCCGTCTGGGGTTACAAATGCGGTTTTCTCTTTGGCTGACTTGGCCAGGGGGATTTGCCAATACCCTTTTGTGAGGTCAAGAGTCGTCATGTATCGGGCTGTTCCCAGCCGGTCGATCAACTCATCTATACGTGGCATGGGGTAGGTGTCAAATTTTGTAACTTTGTTCAACTGACGAAAATCGTTACAAAATCGCCAGCTCCCATCCGGTTTAGGCACCAACACAATGGGACTAGACCAATCACTTTGGGACTCCTCTATCACCCCTAAGTTCAGCATTTTCTGTACTTCCTCCCGTATTGCCTCCCGTCGGGCCTCTGGGATCCGATAGGGTTTTAACTTCACCCTTTCACCGGGCGGGGTAATAATGTCATGCTCTACCCCAGATGTTTGTCCCGGCAGCTCAGAGAATACCTCCTTGTTGCGAAGCACAAACTCCTTAACCTCCTGTTGTTGGGGTTGTGACAAGGTGGCTGCGATTCCAACCTCAGGAATCACGCAACCAGTTTGAGCTGGTGACCAAGTGTCTGCGACTAGGGACTCTCTATCCCTCCAGGCTTTCAACAGATTAACGTGATAGATCTGTTCGGGCTTTCGCCTTCCTGGTTGTCTGACCTTGTAATTCACTTCGCTCACTTTTTCCATTATCTCATAGGGGCCTTGCCATTTGGCAAGGAATTTACTTTCAACCGTAGGGACAAGTACCAATATCCTATCCCCCGGGGAAAAGGTACGGGTCTTGGCTCCACGGTTGTACACTCTCTGCTGTGCCAACTGCGCTTGGGCCAAATGTTCCTTCACGATGGGCATTACCTGTGCAATTCGATCTTGCATCAGGGCGACATGCTCAATCACACTCCTGTGGGGAGAACTCTCACTTTCCCAAGTTTCCTTGGCAATATCCAACAGCCCTCTTGGGTGTCTCCCATACAGTAACTCAAAGGGGGAGAATCCCGTAGAGGATTGGGGCACCTCCCTAATAGCAAACATCAAATAAGGAAGTAGACAGTCCCAATCCTTTCCATCCCTATCCACCACTTTCTTCAACATTTGTTTTAGGGTTTTGTTGAATCTTTCAACCAGCCCATCGGTTTGGGGGTGATACACAGATGTACGTAATTGCGTCACTTTGAACAATTTACACAGCTCCTTCATAACCCGGGACATAAAGGGTGTACCTTGGTCCGTAAGCAGTTCTTTACAAATACCCACCCGGCTAAAAACAAGAGATAGCTCTTTGGCTATGGTTTTGGCCGAGGTATTTCTGAGAGGGATCGCTTCTGGATAACGGGTGGCATAGTCCATTATAACCAATATGTACTGGTGCCCCCTAGCGGACTTGATTATAGGACCTACCAAATCCATTGCGATTCTCTCAAACGGGACCTCAATGATGGGTAGAGGGACCAGCGGGCTACGGAAGTGTGGCATCGGGGCCGACCTCTGACACACAGGGCAGGAGGAACAATAATTTTCTATGTCCTTCATCACCCCAGGCCAATAGAATCTCTGTAATACCCTCTCTCGGGTTTTCTCTGTCCCCAGATGACCTCCAAGAATGTGCCCATGGGCCAACTCCAACACCAACTTCCTGTAAGGTTTGGGCACCACAAGCTGCTCAACGGTTTCTTCTGCCCTTTTTGCCACCCGATACAGTAGGTCCTTCTCTACGCTGAAGTATGGGTAAGTGCAGGTATTATCTGGGTTCACTAACTCGCCATCTATTTTCACTACGTTTTCCCGTGCCTTTATTAGGGCGGGGTCTTTCAACTGTTCTGTGGCAAAGTTTTCCCTGTGAACCTCAAGATCAGAAAACTCCACAGACGGTAGGTTTTCGTCTGAGGAGGTGGGCTCCTCTCCAGTTTCTTGAGTCTCCCCTGCCAATACTGACAAGGGAAATTCGGGAGAGTCCTCACCACTCTCAGAGGAGTTCTGGCTATCATATTCCTGGTACATAGGGGCACCAGTGGGGGGCTCAGGATCATCCCACAGTTCCCAGAACTTCGGAAAATCCCTTCCCACAATGGCGTCATGCGGTAACTGAGACACTAAGCCCACTGGATGAGAAAGGGTACCTTTGGGGGTCTCGAAACACACTGTAGTCACTGGATACTCTCGGGTGTCCCCATGCACACAAATAACAGCTACCTTGCTATTCCCAGAGACCTCTGTTTTAACTAATTCAGCCTTTATCAGGGTCACAAGGCTACCTGAATCCAGCAATACCACAACATTTCTACCATTAATACACATTTTGCATAAATGTTTCTCAGTTCCCCGAATGGCAGTGCATGCGACTGTCGCACACAGCGACTGACGTCTGCCCGTCAGAAAGTCACACTGCATGGGTTCCTCCAAAACCGGGCAATTTGCTGCAATATGTCCCGCTTGCCGGCAGCGGTAGCAAATGATCCTTCTTGCCGCCTCTTGAGCCGCTGATTTCCCAGGCTGTTCTCGCCAAACTTGGGGTAGAGCTCCCACCCTCTCACTCTCTCCACCCTTACCCCTTGGAATCATCTTATCCGCCCCTGGGGATGGTCTGGTCTTAGGGTGGAAAGTCCGAGTGTCTCTGGAAGAGGCCGTCAGGTTCTCTGTAGCCAAGTATTTCTCCACACGATCCACAAGACCATCGGCCGTCTCTGGGTCTCCATGGCTTACCCACTTTTGGATGGCAGTAGGAAGAGCTCTCAAAAACCGATCCATTACAACACGTTCCACAATCTTTGGTGCGGACAAAGTCTCTGGCTGTAGCCACTTTCTGCTCAGGTGAATGAGATCATACATTTGAGACCTGGGGGGTTTTCCAAGCTGGAAAGTCCAGTTATGCACACGCTGAGCCCGGACAGCCAGGGTGACACCCAGCCTTGCCAATATTTCAGCTTTTAGCATCACATAGTCTTTTGCTTGGTCAGGCTCTAGGTCATAGTAAGCTTTCTGCGATTCACCCGTTAACAGAGGAGCCACCAGTCCAGCCCACTGCTCCTCAGGCCACTTTTCTCTTTCAGCAGTCCTTTCAAACGTGGTCAAAAATACCTCTGGATCATCCTCTCCAGTCATTTTTGTCAATAAACGACTCACCCCAAAGGACGCGGTATTAGTGGGACGGCTTTCCTCACTGGTCTGCGGACGTTGCTGCATTACTGCTTCCATTTGTTGTAGTCTCTGCTCTTGCTTCTGTAATAGGTCTATGAAGCGGGCCTCAGATCGTTGCTGGGCTTGTTGCTGAGCTTCCAGACTCTGTTGGTGAGCTTGCTGCTGGGCTGCAAGGCTCTGTTGATGAGCTTGCTGCTGGGCTGCGAAGTTCTGTTGTTGAGCTGCAAGGCTCTTTTGCAAACCTGCATTTGTCTGCTGTTGATTGGCATTTGCTAGAGCCAGCTGTTTCAGTATCTCCTCCATGCTGGCTTAAAAAAAAACTGCCACTGGTTCTCCACCAACTGTGAGGGGGTTAGCTCGGCAGCGGGTGTGTGTGACCCCCGGGATGGGCTCCCCACACAAAAACAGGCCCAGCAGACGGAGGTTGTGGTTTTCAAAATCAAAAAGGTGCCGTTTATTTTCTATTTACAGTGACAAAAACACAGCAAAGCAAAAGAAACAAACAAAATAAATCCTGGTCAACTTGACCTCTGACTAAACATACAGGTTTCCTAACTAACAACTGGGATCAGCCTAGTGCTGTCCTAGTCCCTGGTTTTAAATGTCCAAGCAAAATATAGCCACACAGGCTTTCTCTCACCGCACAGGGGTTCACTCTCCCTAGACAGTCCACACAGGTCTGCTTCCAGGCATGAGCTAACATCTAATGAAGCTGGGAGTTTTTATAGAGGCCTTAAACGAACTGACAGGCTTCAGCTGGCCTCATCAACTCCCTGCCTGCACGACGCCCAGCCCTCTCCCTAGAGGTATGAGTCATCAATGAGCCCACTAGTCTCAGCTGGGCTTATACAACTCTCCACCTAGCTGTATAAATCGGCGTAAAGCCTGAATCTGGGCGAAATATATCTACCCCCCTGGATGCAACCAGGTGACTTTACCTTCCTGCTGTCACAATATGTGTATATATATATATATATATATATATATATATATATATATATATATATATATATATATATTGTTTTAGCAGACACCCTATGGAATAAAATGGTGGTCTTTGCAACTTTTTATGTTCCACGGTATTTGCGCAGCAATTTTTCAAACGTGTTTTTGTGGAAAGAAACTGTTTCATTCATTAAAAAAAAACAAAAAAACACTAAAGTTAGCACAATCTTTTTTTTTTTTTGTATACTAAGCGATGCTTTAATTTTTTTTACAGGTTACATGTTTAGAGTTACAGAGGAGGTCTAGTGCTAGAAATATTGTTCTCGCTCTAACGATCGTGACGTATGTAACCTGAGTGTATCTGGCTCTGATACTAGCCAGAGCCTACCCAGCCACTGACTAGTATCTCTCCCCAGCCTGTCCCCACACCCTCTCACCCGCTGACCTGTGGATGGGGGAATCACTCCTGCAGTATTATTGTGTTCTGCCTGTGAATACAATGATCAGTGTTGCTAACTATAGTTGGCAGCACTGATTGTTTTGCTAAAAACCTGACAGGCTGGTTGTACTCAAGTCAGATAATAGATTGACTTGTGTAAAACCAGCTAGCCCATACATAGATCGACTATGGCTGGTCTCTGCTTAATTGGCGTAATTTCAATCCATGTATGGCCCGCTTCACCACTACACAGTTCCTAAACATCCTTCCACAAACCTTTACATTTTTCCTTCCCAGATTCCTCCATCCTCCTCACCTGTACATACTCTCCACACTTCTCTCCTGTACATACTGCTCACTGTCATACCCTCCACACTTCTCTCCTATACATAGTGCCCGCTGTCACACCCTACACACTCCTCTCCTGTACATAGTGCCCGCTGTCATACACTTCTCTCCTGTACATAGTGCCTGCTGTCATACCCTCCACACTCCTCTCCTGTGCATACTGCTCACTGTCATTCCCCTTCACGCTCCTCTCCTATACATACTCCTCGCTCTCATACCCTCCACATTCCTCTCCTGTACATACTGCCTATTGTCATACCCTCCCCACTCCTCTCCTGTACATACTGCTCACTGTCTTACCCTCCACACTCATTTAATGTAAATACTACTCAGCATCATACCGTCTACACTCCTCTCCTGTACATACTGCCCACATTCATAAACTCCTCTATTGTACATAGTGCCAGCTGTCATACACTCCACACTCCTCCTGTGCATACTGCCCACTATCATACCCTCCACACTCCTCTCCTGTACATACTGCCCCCAATATACCCTCCACACACCTCTCCTGTACATACTGCCCACTATCATACCATCCACACTCCTCTACTGTACATACTGTAACCAAACCTTACCCTCCACACTCCTCTCCTGTACATACTGATACCTAACCTTACCCTTTACACTCCTCTCCTGTACATACTGCCAACTATCTTTCTCTCCAAATTCCTTTCCTGTACATACTGCCCACTGTCATACTCTCCACACTCCTCTTCTGTACATACTGCCCACTTTCATGCCCTCCACACTCCTCTCCGTTACATACCACCCTCTGTCATACCCCCCCACACTCCTCTCCTGTACATACTGCCCACGGTCATACTCTCCACACTCCTCTCCTGTACACACTGCCCATTTTCATACCCTCCACACTCCTCTCCGGTACATACCACCCTCTGTCATACCCTCCACACTCCTCTGCTGTGCATGCTGTCATACCCTTCAAACTCTTCTTCTGTATATAGTGCCTTCTGCCATACCCTCCACACTCCTCTCCTGTACATAGTGCCCACTGTTAGGCCCTCCACATTCCTC
>CM055128.1:202307089-202379589 GCA_029206835.1 Rana muscosa | reverse complement strand
CCCCTCTCTCTCTCTCTTTCTCATCCTCCCTCTCTCTCTCTCTTTCTCATCCTCCCTCTCTCTCTTTCTCATCCTCCCCCTCTCTCTCTCTTTCTCATCCTTCCTCTCTCTCTTTCTTTTTCTCACCCCCTCTCTCTCTCTCATCCCCCTCTCTCTTTCTCATCCCCCCTCTCTCTCTCTCTTTCTCACCCCCTCTCTCTCTCTCTTTCTCACCCCCCCTCTCTCTCTCTTTCTCATCCCTTCTCTCTCTCATTCTCTCTCTCTCTCATTCTCTCTCTCGCTCATCCTCCCTCTCCCTCTCTCTCATCCTCCCTCTCTCTCTCTCATCCTCCCTCTCCCCCTCTCTCTCTCATCCCCCCTCTCTTTCTCATCCTCCCTCTCTCTCTTTCTCATCCTCCCTCTCTCTCTCTTTCTCATCCTCCCTCTCTCTCTTTCTCACCCTCCCTCTCTCTCTCTTTCTCATCCTCCCCCTCTCTCTCTCTCATCCTCCCTCTCTCTCTCTCTCATCCTCCCTCTCTCTCTCTTTCTCATCCTCCCTCTCTCTCTCTCTTTCTCATCCTCCCTCTCTCTCTCTCTCTCTCTCATCCTCCCTCTCTCTCTCTCTCTCTCTCATCCTCCCTCTCTCTCATCCTCCCTCTCTCATCCTCCCTCTCTCTCATCCTCCCTCTCTCTCTCTCTCTCATCCTCCCTCTCTCTCTCATCCTCCCTCTCTCTCTCATCCTCCCTCTCTCTCTCATCCTCCCTCTCTCTCTTTCTCATCCTCCCTCTCTCTCTTTCTCATCCTCCCTCTCTCTTTTTCTCATCCTCCCTCTCTCTCTTTAATTTAATTTGTTATAACAAAAAATTGTTTGCATATTTATTTATTATTTATAAAAGGCTCACCAAAATCCTCAGCACCAGGCCCATGATGTTCTTAATCTGGCCCTGCCAGCCCCCAGATCAAAAAACAAACAGGCCTAGCTCACAGCTAGGCCTGCCTAAATTTACCTGCATTGACTGCAACAGAACACACTACTACTTAGCAACCTACCTACCCAAGGTAAAGGGTGCTACACTCACCCCCCACCAGAATACAGCTGGTCCCAGCTGAGGAAAACAAATTAAAATGGCTCCTGGGCCCAGGAGCAAGGGCATCTCATGAAATAAGTTGGATGGGGAAAGGGAAACAACCTGGACAGGGATATGGTACAAATAACTTACGTATGTAGCGCTACCCCCCGAAGTAGCCGCTTAATGTATGTTTGGTTCTGTACTCTGCCTCTCAACCCCAAGAATGGTCTCAACCCCTCTGGCACACCTGCTTGGTAATATTAGTGTGGAACCCAGCAACAGAGAGAAAGCACAATAATTATAAACCATGAAGTATATTTACTGACGCCCTGGGTTCCGTTACTCCATCAGCTGTGGTAGTAAATAGAGACTCACACACAATATCAATGAACCACTTGTAAATGTTTACTATGGTAAAGAATAACACAAGGAAATAGTATGAGTAACAGATGAATAAACACAGGTTATGATTGGTAGGAGATATTTGTTCAATGTAGTAATATCATACACTTGTACCCAGTAATAAGTTAATGAGGGTATATGTGAACAGGTGAAAAGGGGGATAGTTCCTCAATACTTTTAACACATGTATGCCATCTTGTGAATGTGGCCAAAGCATGTATACCTGGTACTTGGAAGCAAAGACAACCCCCATCAATAGAACTTTGGCGTAAGAAAGTAGAGGAAATTAATGAAATGGAAGAACTGATATGGACAACACGACAGAAAAGAGAGACCTAACGGAAAACATGCTTATGGGAGCAGTATAGAGGAGTATTATATTTTGGAAGAAGGGGGTCGGGGAAGAAGAGGGGGGACGCTGTGGAGTGGGAAGGGAGGGGGGGTTCCCCGTAAATATTTTTCTTTCCCCCTTTTTTTTTCTTTCTTTTTTGTTGTTGTTGTTATTGTTGTTGGGTTATGTAGCGCCCTTTGTTGTTTTGTCTCATTATGTGTTTGATGGTAGGGGTAACTGAAGGGGAAGGACAGAGGCAGATACTGTATTAAGAATACTGGACTAGACTGAGCCTACAAATGCATGACCAAGTGGAGATGGAAACTTGGAGAGATAAATAAGTGTTTTTTTGTGATCATGAATAAAATGTATGTAAATTCTGAAATGTAACCACTATCCTGATGGAGGAATAAGTTAATTATGCTACTATGTTATTTTGATGATGTACGAAAGATGTCTTGAGACTCACCTTCCTTTCTGGTTTTGTTGAAATAAAGAAAATGTAAACATAAAAAAATTAACACATTTATTGAATACCTTCCCACTGAGGCCTCAGCACACAGACCAATGCACACAGAAATTGCACAAACAGTGAATACAATAATACCATGCAAGTTCTAACTATATTGCACCAAATGGCTCCCCCTAGATTGCAGTTCAGAGCAATTCTCCAGTGTAGAGCAGTAAAGCTTTGTAAAGGATTAAAACGGTGAATGTTCCTCAAGTTCCAGTTTTGTCTTCAGCTAGCTTATTTTATACTGCAGTGTTGAGTTGTGTGATTAATTGTAATCCACAAGAAACTGCGAAATAGCAATAACTGTAGAATATGATACAATGGATTCCTTTTATGTGTGTGTAATAAAGTACTGACCTTGCAGCGCAGGGGAGAAGGACAAAACCCCAAAGTCTGATTGTAAGATGCTCAGGTGCAGCAGTTCTACAGCCGTGGGACTACAGGTCTCAGCGGCAGTCTGTATGGAAGAAACTCACTTAGCAATATTACAGTCACTACTTGGATAGGCAGGTGCCCTCTCACCACTATGGATCCCAGCTGGCTGTAGACTCCATCCGGAACCTCCTGCAGGTGTCTCTGTCAGTGAAGGTGGCGCCACCACGCCGTGCTGTTCCTCCCAGTGTGCTGGAGGCAGATGGCTCCAAATGCTCTGAAGCGCAGGCCGATTAGCAGGGCTGTTCATAAGGATCGCTCTGGGGCGGGTGATCCGCTCTCCGCTGTAGGCCACAGTCTCTCAGCCCTGGTCACACACAGACCTCCTGCTCGTTGTTGAATGGCGTCTGGAGAGGCCGAAAGCATGCCACGCCTGTCCTTTTATCTGTTTACCCAGCAGGCTGTTCTGTGACTTGGAGGGGTGGCTCCCCTTCAGTCCACCTGTCCTCATCTAACCATCAGAATGCATGTGTCTCCATTGTGTGGACACTCATAGTTAGTGTAGGACCACAGATTCCAGGGTGCCTTGGCGTGGCTCTGTGGCTCACGCATGCGTTTGCAAATGCGTGCGAACAAAACCCCTGTTTTTAACGCATACTGTTAGACAGGTTAATTGGTTGTCTGTGAGCTGGTCGGTAAGTAGGCTTGGTTTTTTCCTGGGTATTCCCCAGGCTTTTGTTGTTATATGCTTCAGCCTTCCAATTCTGCTTACTGTTATAGCCAGCTATAGATGAGGGCAGTGGACAAATTTGTTTTTCATAACACATTGGTGTTTGTATTGGTCCAGCAGCACACCAACACCTTTGCAGCCATTGTGCTACCTGCTGGGTGTTTGGTGTGCTCCTGTACCTTTAAGGAAGAGTGGCTCCACTTCAGTCCACCTGTCCTCATCTAACCATCAGAATGCATGTGCCTCCATTGTGGGGAAACTCATAGTTAGTGTAGGACCACAGATTCCAGAGTGCCTTGGCGTGGCTCTGTGGCTCACGCATGCGTTTGCAAATGCGTGCGGACAAAACCCCTGTTTTTAACGCATACTGTTAGACAGGTTAATTGGTTGTCTGCGAGCTGGTCGGTTAGTAGGCTTGGTTTTTTCCTGGGCATTCCCCAGGCTTTTGTTGTGTTCTGTGACTTGGGTTTGTGGGTCCAGTAGTTCCCAGACTGATTTAACAACATGAGTCACTTCCTCATCAAACTACAAATCCTACAATGGATAACTGTTTGCTTCTTAAATGAAGGAAAGATCCTGATAAAGTTTCAGCGGTCACTAGAGGGAGCCAAACCCTTACTTAAGAAACAATGAACTACTTAACATAATAACTTTAGTAGCAAAACCCTGTGCTACACGTACAAAGATAAATATATACATTTTTGACAAGTATATACACTGTAAATTACCAATAAACAAACCTAGCTATAGGTCCCTGCAGCTAAACACATAAAACATTTTTGAGCCATAGCATTTCTCCCTCAGGAAAAATACTCTGCTCACAGAATTCTTGTCCTCTGGAACAACGGGGATAGACAGCCGTCCCATCCCTGAAGATCCTAAAAGAAGACACAAATCATAACATCCTACACTTACATTCTACCTATACACTGTACATCACCACTGAAAGGGAGATATGATCCTTCCAGCAGAGAAAATCAACACCACAACATATATATTTATGCTTGTTTTGCTCTGTCAGAAGGGAACTACTAACCTAAAAACAGAACAACCACAATAAAACACATATTTACAACTTGTGTCCTTCTTTTTCTCCTGGTAGGAGGGGCCCCTCCTCGGACAAACAGGCTCCAAAAGAGGTGGGCAGGAACAGTACACCCAAAGTGTCTGTGACTAGACAGTCCCTCTATCATAAGGTGACCAGATTTTTAAAATGAAATCCGGGGACATATTTTTTTTTTTACTAGTAATGGCGGAAATCAGCAACTCTCTGCCCGTCGCCGCCGCCGCCCGCCTCACAGCCTGTCAAGTCATACTCTCTAGGCCTCGGCTACTACTGGGTGGGGAGTAGAGGTGCGCATCTTCACTGGCCTCACGATTCGATTCGATTACGATTATCATGTCAACGATTCGATTCCACGATGCATCACGATTACAGCGCAAGTGCGCATGGTTTTCATCAAAAAAAATTCAAGTAGTGAGGAGAACTCCATTTTTTTAGTTCTATCTGTTCTTAAAAAAAAAAAAGCCAAAACTTCCTGCATGTAGCAAAGTCTAAACATAGCAGACAACAACTTAAAGGAGCTCCAGACTCTCCCCCAAAATACTAAAGGAGATGGTCAGAGACTGCAGACCTACTACAGGAGATAGTCAGAGTCTGCCAGACATAGTACAGGAGATGGTCAGAGAGAGCAGACATAGTACAGGAGATGGGCAGAGACTGCGGACATAGTACAGGAGATGGGCAGAGACTGCGGACATAGTACAGGAGATGGGCAGAGACTGCGGACATAGTACAGGAGATGGGCAGAGACTGCGGACATAGTACAGGAGATGGGCAGAGACTGCGGACATAGTACAGGAGATGGGCAGAGACTGCGGACATAGTACAGGAGATGGGCAGAGACTGCGGACATAGTACAGGAGATGGGCAGAGACTGCGGACATAGTACAGGAGATGGGCAGAGACTGCGGACATAGTACAGGAGATGGGCAGAGACTGCGGATAGACACCCCCTTAGTACAGACCCCCGCATTATACAGACCCCCGCATTATACACACCCCCTTAGTACAGAGTAGACCCCCGCATTATACACACCCCCTTAGTACAGACCCGCACGGTATACACTTATACACATTTAGTGCAGACCACCGCAGTATAAACATCCCACTTGGTGCAGACCCCTCCTTAGTAGTTTACCCCCCCTCCCGTACATGTCCATCTACATAAAGTTTACTGTACAGACCTCAGAACAGCATGGCGTGCATGTCCCTCGGGCTCCTCCTCCTCACTGG
Organism: Rana muscosa; assembly: GCA_029206835.1. Lineage (NCBI taxonomy): Eukaryota > Metazoa > Chordata > Amphibia > Anura > Ranidae > Rana > Rana muscosa. The sequence continues at coordinate 202,373,894 of CM055128.1, read as the reverse complement.
ATGTAAACAGAGAAGGAGAAGGCGCCGGCGGCTTCAGTCCCCACAGGCACAAGCGTGTGTAGGGCGGCAGGCGGGTTTAGCGGTGCCGCGTCACCCAGATGTGGCCCGCCCCCACCGGCACCGCTGCAGTTGGCCAGGGAGAGTGGAGGAAACCTCTCGCGGCTCGACTTCCGGGTTGCAGGAGCTACGGTCACCTGACCAGCCGCGTCACACCTCACACCTCACAGGCTCCAGCAGGCAGGAAAAGAGGTCGCGACTAACGCCCACGGCTCAGTGTGGAGACTGAGGCAGGACACAGCACTTTCCGCTCCGTTCGGCGGGGCGGGGCATCCCTAAATAATCGATTATTAGCGGTCGCAGCATCGATGCCGAATCGCACGCGACCGAATCGCGATGCATCGATGCTGCGATTAAATTCAACACCCCTAGTGGGGAGCGGAGGAAGATCACTCCGCCAGGGAAGGCAAGGAGATAAGCAGGCATTCGGCTGGCCGGGACTTGAGCCAAGGCAGAAAAACATGCGAGCGAAGCACATGATCATCAGAAAGGGGTGCAGATAATGGAAAAAAAATATACCCCCCTAAGCTAGTAGGTGCAGTGGAGCGGGGGGTGTAATTCAGATTTTTTTTTTTTTATTCTGCCCTGTCTTTGAAATTGCCCCAGCCCCTGTTCAAATCCAATCCAGGGACAAAACCAGGGACAGACTTGGTCCGGGGACAGTGTCCTTAATCCGGGGACTGTCCCCGGAAACCAGGGATGTCTGGTCACCCTACTCTATCAGGCACACTGGTTGGCAGGCATAGGCTGTTCCTGCAAAAGTCAGAAAGGAAAGACCACACACAACTCTGCCACCATAGAAGTAGTCCATGTGGCTACTTCTATGGTGGCTGCACAGCACAACAGTCCTCCTGACACATAGAAGCGGGGATTCAGCAATCTCCTCATCCTATCCCCTTCCTCTCTGATAAAAACCGAATGGCTCCTGGTAGGCCGACCTGCCTTTACAACCAGGACTCGATCCCTGTAAATGGTACGTTTACGTACTTTCCTCAGGGGATGACCACTCTATTCGTTTCTCCAAAGACCCAAACTTTTCCAGTATTCTGGGAGAACCCCAATCTATGACCCGGCCCTCGCTTACCTCATCCAGCTCACCTGGAGGCACATCTCCCTCTGGCAAAGGCTACCTCCGGATAGGTACAGCAAGGGACTTAAAGCTGGCCGGCTCTTCAAGGTTGACATATGGCTCCTGCACACTAGTACATGCAGTCACCATGCCCCTGGCCAGGCCACAGGTCACGGCAGCCTCCTCTTCGCTGCATATGTCCTTTGTCTTTAAAGAGGGGTCTCTAGGCCGCAACACCTCTTCGCCTCTGGGGAGTGATCCCTGGCCCTCTCCGGCCAACCGGGTCCTCCGCGGCTGCGGTACACAAAGTCCTGTAAGCAGGTTGATCGTGTAATACCGCGGCTCCTGCTGGATGTGTCCCAGCCTGGTAAGTGGCTCCCCACAATGGCCGCACTGGGCCCAAGCAGTCACCTCCACCGTTGGAATCCGACACTCAGGGCAGAGCAAACACAGCTGCTCCGCTCCATCAATCACCCCCAAGGCGAGTCCTCCGCGTAGCTCCAGCCTGACGCCAGTATCCACCAGCACCCACTCCTGCACATCAGGTAACCACTGCAATGTGGGCATCAGCCGATTGCCCTCCACCATCTTCAGCTGCCTCGTGGTGTCTGCTGCTAGCTTGAAGTTGTTAGTTTCCTCCAGGGCGTGGCTCCGCCCTCAAACTCTTAGTCTGCTCAGGGCCTGAGGAACTGATAAGCAGACTCCATTTTGCACGTGCTGCATTAACCCCTTGTTGGACAAGCTGGAGTTTGCATCATCATCATTTTGCTCTTGTACAAATTATTAGTAAGACCTCATCTGGAATATGCAGTTCTGGGCAGCAGTTTCCAAAAAGGATATAGGGAAACTGGAGAAGATGCAGAGAAGAGCAAACAAACTGATAAGAGGCAGGCCGCAACCCCCCAGAAACGGTAAAGTTGATCCAGGAAATATCTGATTGCCTCTTGGTGAATCAGGAAGGAGTTGTTTCCTCCACTGGAGCACATTGGATTATGCTTTATTGTTTTTTTTTGGCCTTCCTCTGGATCAACTGTGAGTACAGGATCGTGTATATGGAAGTTTTCAATTTGCGTGTGTTTTGCCGCAGGCAAATGCTAACATACAAAATGAACCATGAAGAGCAATTTATACAGTTTGAGACATGATATCCGTATAGGCAGATGAGAATTTAAAGGCAAACCAGCAGGACCATATTTTGTTGGACAGATCTGACTTATTGCCATTCGCGTAAAGTGGGGATAGTGGCTTGTTTCCAGTACCTAGGGATAAGTGCTTTTGCCGCATTCAGCAAGTGGGATGTTATCAATTTCTTATACATTCCCACTGGTTTGCCTGTACAATAAAGTAGTATGACCCATGGGTCGTTAGAAACCTCAAAACCTTGAATTTTTGTAATCCAGTGTAGTATAGTCAGCCAGTAGGGACAGATGACCTGTTTGCTATAAGGGCGCCCAGGAAACCCCATCTATAGTTGATAGAGGCAGCTCTCAGTTTCTCAGTCAGAGGTTTCAGGGCCCTGCGATGCTCCAGAATTTCCCTGGCCAGGTCAGGGAAGAAAGACAGGGTCCCCCCATCAAAGTCTATGGTAGCGGCTTCTCTGGCCCTCTGCATAATAAGCTCCTTCTCCTCATAGTAGTGGACCCGACAAATAACATCCCGCGGGGTGTCTAGGGCGAGGTTGCGAGGGGGGAGGGCTCGATGGACTCTATCCAACTTTAAAGGGTGGTCAGCCGCGTTGCCTAAAAGGCCATTAAAGATGCCACGGATGGAGGTGGGAAGGTCTTCATCCCTGGTCACCTCTGGTAGGCCTCTGATCCGTATGTTGTTTCGCCTGTTGCGATTCTCCTGGTCCTCGATCTTGTATAGGGCCATCCTGTGTGCTATAGAGAGAGTGCGGTTGGTGGACTGCAGATTCCTAATGGCGACCGCGTGGCGGTCCAAACGCTGTTCAGTCTCCTCCACGCGTTCTAGTACTTGCGATAGGTCAGATCGCACCGCAAAGACTTCCTTCTTTATTGGTCTTTCAAGACCCAGTAGCATGGAAGCCAGCTCTGACTTAGTAGGCAATCCGCCAACAAGTGCCGCTACTTCCGAGTGCCTAGATGGGCTGCCGCCTCCCACTAAGCCGGTGGACGAAGCTGCAGACCGATGTCTGAGTTTCGGTCTGTGTCGGGAGGCGGAGCCAGCGCCAGAGTTCGTGCCACGCGGTGAGCGGCCTAGGCCATCCGAGTCTGGAAAGTCATCCAGTTCCGCGGCTAGGAACCGCTTTATGGAGCCCGAAGGGGCTCCCTGCTTGGGTATAACCTTACCCGTCCTCTTGCCCATGTCGACCGAGTGAGTCAGGGTAGTAGATGTCAAGTTAGAACCGCTTTAGCCAGTGCCAGTGCCGGAGCTCAGAGGAGAAGCGTCCTCACTGCTGCATGCCGAAACCATGCCCCCCGTGTTTTGTGTTTTTTCTGTTAGTTGAACGGATGGACTTGTGCCTTTTATTTGTTTGTTATTTGTTTGTGATGTGTGGGGTTATTTTTCATTTATTCACATCACATCTGGATTGAATAAATTTAAATTATTTTGGGACCATTCACATTTATACAGCGAACAGTGCTATAAATATGCACTGATTACTGTATAAATGTGACTGGCAGGGAAGGGGTTAACACTAGGGGGCGAGGAAGGAGTTAAATGTGTTCCCTGGGAGTGATTCTTACTGTGGGGGGAGGGGACTGACTGGGGGAGGAGACCGATCTGTGTCCCTATGTACAAGGGACACACCATCGGTCTCCTCTCCCTGACAGGACGTGGATCTCTGTGTTTACACACAGAGATCCACGTCCCTGGCTCTGTAACTGCCGATCGCGGGTAGCTGGCGGACATTGCGGCGCGCAGGGAACTTGTAAACAGGAGGACGTCCAGGGACGCCCTCCTGGCAGATGAGCACCGCGCTGTAGACGTCTTTTGTCTATAGCGCGGCTGAAAAGTGGTCATAAGGTCTAGGAAGGATAATTGTGTTTGATTGCAAACAGCTGTGAAAAAGAGGTTGTACATAATTTTATCAAGGAAGTCAGCAAATTCATACAGAGGCTTCTCAGTGCCCAACCATGGAACATGGATATCATTGATGTATGTGTGTGATGCCTACTCCTATTATATTAAAAATATATACTGTATTGAAAATGTATCTTTTTATACTATTTTCATATACTGCCTTTTCACATTTTTAAGTGTTTTTTTCAGAGCTTGTTTGGAATTTTTGTCCAAATAACTCCACATGTGAAGCTTATTTGTGTAGCGGGTATATACTTTTAAATTCTGGTGAAGACACCAGTGATGTATAGTTCCCTGCGGCCCAGCAGGTGGCACTGTCACTTTGGGCTGGGGTTGAACCGTCGCTGCAGTGCCGTACCCTTTGTGGCCTCTCGCAGCGGTTGTACGGCGGGGCGGGGAACCCGCCATGCATCATGGGAGAGGGTATAAAGGGGGCGGACATCTTCGCCACAAGGTTCGAGTCCCAGGCACCTTCAGCCTGAGGGCTGCTGTTCGCGGTCGGGGTCCAGGCGGCCTAGGCCTGGACACCTGGAGTTCGTGTTCCATCCCAGACACCTTCAGTCTGGGGTGAGGTACTCAGCCGGAGGCCTGGGGCTCAGTACCTTCCGCTGGTCCCGCGAGGGAGGGATTGTCCTAGGGGGCCCTGGGAGTGGGGCACCCGAATCCATCGGCGTAAGGGACCGGAGGAGGGACTTATCTGAGGACCTGGTGCAGCAGATTGCCAGTGCCGGATGAACCTCTGGAGACCGCCCGGAGGGATATCTTCCCAAACAGGGGCCTAGTTCAGAGAGGAAGGTGGTTCATGTTCTATGACCGGTGACCTAATATTTGGCCTGTGGCAGGGGCCTCAATGGTTCATCCGGTCGGTGGCAGCGACCAAAACTCACGGTCGGTGGCAGAGACCGTGCACCAGGCCTATTCGCTAGCAAAGGGATAGGAGAGTTCAGTTGTGCCTGGGCCTACTCGTATCCACACCCCTGTTTGTTCATTACTGAAAGATCAACTGATTGTGTTCACCCTGCAAGAAAAGAAATAAAGGAGTGTTGGACTTTCGATTGGTGTGGGGCTCTATGTTATTGGCAGACACATCTCCACAGAACAACTAAGACTTCGTATGCAGTGAACAGACCCGGAGGTAATTCAAGTAACTCTGCTCAACCCTCATACACATACGAGGGGAGAGCTTGGCATAGTGTTCCTGCACTCTCCTCTCTCAGGTACCCCTAGACACAAGCCATTCACAATAGGCGAGAGGGGGAGTGAGGCTCCGCTACACGTGGGGGCTCTGGTCCGGGATGTGTTTGTGCTATAATGGAGCTGGAGTTGTTGGAATTTGAAAGTGTCTGCCCGAAAGAGTTCCGAGTAGGTCGGCTATATTGGCCACTGCGCCACGAGGCACACCCTCCCTGCTCAGTTCGTGGGCGTGACCCAGGGAAGGAGAAAACCCGCAAACTGGAGTGCAAGAGGGGAGGAGTCCAATCGTGTGAAGGCCTACACGTGGGGACTTTGGCGCCAACAAGGCAGTGCGCAATAGATCAGCAGAGAGTCGCCATGTTCACCAATGCATCGTGGATTCCCATTCATCCTACTACCATGAGTCTGACTACTGCTGCTCCGGTGACAGATACGGGGATTCGGCTAGAGCCCCGGGGACGATTCGCCCTGTACTCATGCATGGACGTTGAGGCCCTGGGTTTGATTTGTCCCAGGCTGTTCGGGACTGGTGTGTCAGCTGAAGCCGTTCGGGCGCTACAAGGCCTGCGGAGAGTTCCTATTTGAGGTGGAACCACCCATTGAGAAACCCAGAACCATCCACCTCAACCGCGCAACAGGCCACACCACTCAAGAAGGAGGAATCGCTGCTTTTACAGCGACCGCAGGGGAGGTCACAATCACAGAGGTACGGGAGAAATCCGAGGATGCTGACTCGGTCACCACTGTTTCCCAGCGTCCACCGCCAAAGAGGAAGACCGGTTTGGTTGCCCCATCCAGCGGTCGCGGTGGATCACCCTGCTCACCTACGCCCGCTCCAGGTGGATCCGGTCAGAAGAGTCCCGGACATCCCTTTGCTACTTTGGGCCGAGGTAAGCCGGGCAAAGGGACTTTGTGTTGGGGCGGAGGTGTCGGGGAGTCACGGCCCTGTGTAACGTACCTTGGGTGTGAGCCTGACGTGCGGAGAGGGACCTCCCGTACAACCCCGGCTCGGAGACCACTGGAGTGGGGACAGTGGTGGTAAGAGCACGGTGAGGTAAGGGTGCCTGTCTGATCCTCACTGCTTGGAGTGGTGGAGCCGAGTGGAGACTGGAACGGCTGGTTCCGGAAGCAGCGGATGCAGGTCAGCAGGTGCAGCTTGCAGAGCAGAGGATGCAGGTCAGCAGGTGCCGGTTTGCAGGGCAGGGATGCAGGTCAGCAGGTGCAGGTTTGCAGAGCAGGGATGCAGGTCAGCAGGTGCAGGTTTGCAGAGCAGGGATGCAGGTCAGCAGAGCAGGGATGCAGGTCAGCAGGTGCAGGTTTGCAGAGCAGGGATGCAGGTCAGCAGGTGCAGGTTTGCATTGCAAAGGATGCAGGTCAGCGTGTGCAGCTTGCAGAGCAGAGGATGCAGGTAAGCTGGTGCAGGTTTGCAGAGTCAGACAAGCCGGGTCATACACATCAAGGTAAACATCACAAGTGGCAGGCAGAGAGTAGTCAAAGTCCAGGCCGAATCTTGGCAACAGGCAGACTGGCAGATAACTGAGCAGGGTCAAACGAGCCGAGGTCAGGACTGGAGACAGAAGCGTGGTCAGGAAGCCGGGTCAAACACAGGAACAGGATACAAGCACAGAATCAGGAACAGAAGCAGATCAAACCGCAAGGGGCAACATCTCTGGAATGTCTTTTATAGGAAGTACATGGGAGGAGCAAGGGGTTCAGAGTTCAACAGTAATCAGACACCAAGCAGAGTAGTCTAATGGATCAGATAGGTTATCCAGCAGATCAGGCAGGGAACTGTCCAGCATCTCAGATAGCTCCGCTGGAAGAGTCAATGCCAGACACAGAAGAGGTCCCAGGTTCAAGCCCAGCACGTCCCTGACAGTGCCCCCCCCCTTAAGGGCAACCTCCGGGTGCCCAATAGAGCTCTTTTCTGGGGGTGACTGCGAAAAAAGGCCTGGATTAACTCTCGGGCGTGGATGTTCTGTTGGGGTTCCCAGGAGTTCTCCTCCAGACTGTACCCCTTCAACTTGATCAGGAATTGAAGCTGGTTCCCTCTTCTTCGGCAGTCCAAGGCAGCCTCCACCTCGAACTCCTCATCACCGTCAATGATTACAGGCTTGGGTGGTCCCGATCCCCTGTCTGGGAACGGGTCGGGCACTGCGGGTTTCAGCAAGGAAACGTGAAAGACTGGGTGAATCTTCAACGACTCCGGTAAGGCAAGTTCATAGGAGACCTCGTTTAATTTCCGTTTTACTGGGAAAGGACCGATGAACTTGGGTGCCAGTTTCCTTGCGGGGCAAGCCATCTTAAGGTTGGTGGTCGATAACCATACTTGGTCACCCTGTTGCAGGCATAATTCCCCTCTCCTTTTCCTGTCAAAGATCCTTTTATTGGCTGCTTGTGCCTTAGTCATGGCTTCCTGCAATATCCTGCTGTTACGGGTCAGGAAATCAACAATACTCTGGACCGCTGGGACTGTTGAATCAGGGATGAGATCAGGTAAGAAGGTCGGGTGAAACCCGTAGTTGGCAAAAAATGGCGATTGACCTGTAGCCGAATGACTGGCGTTGTTAAAGGCAAACTCTGCCAAGGGTAGTAAAGCTACCCAGTCGTCTTGAACGAAGGTGGTGAAGCATCTGAGGTACTGTTCGAGCGTCTGATTCGTTCTTTCGGTTTGCCCGTTAGTTTGGGGGTGATAGGCCGAGGACATGGACAACTCAATCTTCAGGACCTTGCACAAAGCCTTCCAAAAGCGAGAGGTGAACTGCACCCCTCTATCCGAAACGATGTCCGCAGGGACCCCATGTAGCCTTACTACTTCCCTAATGAAGACCTGGGCAGTTTCCATGGCAGAGGGCGTGCCTTTGAGAGGCACGAAGTGGGCCATCTTGGATAGACGGTCAACCACTACAAAGATGGCTGTGCAACCTTCAGACGGGGGGAGTTCCACTATGAAGTCCATGGCAATCATTTTCCAGGGACGGTCAGGGACTGGTAAGGGTCTGAGCAGACCCCAGGCCTTGCTTCTAGTGGTCTTGCTACGGATACAGGTGGCACATGAACCTACATATTCCCTGCAGTCTTTTTCAAGATCCGGCCACCAAAACGTGCGTTGAATCAGTTCAAGGGTTTTATGCATTCCGAAATGGCCTGCCAGGGGATGATCATGACACAAGTTTAACACTGTGACTCGAACTTCTTCTGGCACAAAGATTTTGTCATTCTTCCAAAATAACCCGTCCTTGGGTACCAGAATGATTCCAGAGGGACAAGACACACCTGTAGAAGCTTGCTTCAAGACAGACATCAGGCTAGTTTGTAAAAGTAAGAAGTTGCCTTCAGATAGAATGGTATCTGGAGCTGACACCTCTTTTGGATCATCAAACATGCGGGAAAGAGCGTCTGGTTTGGTGTTCTTGGAGCCTGGCCGGTAAGTTATGTGGAACGAGAACCTAGAGAAAAATAGTGCCCAACGTGCCTGGCGTGGTCTCAGACGTTTGGCAGCTCTCAGATACTCTAGGTTCTTGTGGTCTGTGTAAATGAGTATAGGATGCGCTGCTCCCTCCAACAAGTACCTCCACTCCTCAAGGGCAGATTTAATGGCCAGGAGCTCCCATTCTCCAACATCATAATTCCTCTCGGATGGGGTAAGCTTACGGGAGAAGAAGGCTACCGGGTGTATCAAGTCCTTGAGACCTTGGCGCTGGGAGATAACAGCTCCAACCGCTGTCTCTGAGGCATCTACCTCAAGTAGATACGGTAGGGCAGGATCGGGATGACTTAGAATAGGAGCAGACGTAAAAAGTATTTTTAGGTTTGTGAAAGCAGCCTGTGCTTCAGATGTCCACTGGAATCGAGCATTTTGCTTCGTTAGCTGCGTAATCGGGGAAATAATAGCAGAGAATCCCTTGATAAACCTCCGATAAAAATTGGCAAAGCCAACGAAGCGCTGCACCCCCTTTTTATCTGAAGGTGCAGGCCAATCCAGAATGGCTGAAACCTTCTGTGGGTCCATCTTGAATCCCTCTGTAGAGATCACTAGGCCAAGGAACTGGATACTCTGTCGCTCGAATTCACACTTTTCTGGTTTTGCGTACAGTCCATGCTGGCGGAGACGACAGAGTACACTCTTGACGTGTTTCCGGTGCTGCTCAAGAGAGGAGGAAAAAATCAAAATATCATCAAGATAGACAACTACATAAATGTCCAGACAGTCTGTCATAGAAATCCTGTCAGCTACAGGATTCCTGGACTTCCTGATTCCGAATCTCGGGCACGTCCACGCGCGCGGGCACGCGCGCGCGCGATGGCGCGCACGCGCTTAGCGGGGGCGTGCGCACGCTCCACAAAGCGCGCCAGAAGAGCTATTTAAACATGCCTGTGACAGACAGTCCCTGCTGTCTGCTCTACAGCGTGTAGTACCCAAAGAGACCTGATTCGTGTATTTACCTGCATCCGACCCGGCTTGCCTTGACCCTTCCAGTTTCCTGCCTGCCTCTGACCCCCGGCTTTGTTTGACCAATCTTCTGCCTGATCCTCCAGTACCTTGCCGTCAGCCAATACTACCGACCAGGCTTGTCCGACCAATCTCTCCAGTTGCTGTGTCCTGGTTCCAGTCCAGTCAGCCTCATCAGTTCCAGTCCAGCTGCTTGTTCCTAGTTCCAGTCCAGTTGCTTGTTCCTGGTTCCAGTCCAGTTGCTGTATCCTGGTTCCAGTCCAGCCAGTCTCTTCAGTTCCAGTCCAGTTGCTGTGTTCCTGGTTCCGGTTCAGCCTGCCATACTTCCTGGGTGCCTGGATCCGTCCCAGTCTTCAGACTCTACTCTACCTTGATCCATCCTGCCAGGCACTCGTACCCCTTCTACCTCCGTGCCTCCTGTCTTCAGTACCAGGGGCCGCCGGTGGAAGCCGTAAGAGAGGCCTCCCTCTGCAGATCCGGGCTCGTCACCGTCAGGTACGTGACAGTAGCAGACAGCCATGTCTGAGCCCGGGCAGGGAGCCTCACCTATGGAGGAACTCTGTCGGCACCTGGCAGGTTTGTCTGAAGCAGTCAAGAGTCTTCAACAAGGATACACCCGCTTGGAAGAACAAGTGCGGGTCCTCACCAATCCCTCTGCCATCCAAGAGGGGCCCCACGCCTCTGCTTCCACAGCCGGAACAAGTTCCTCACCCACAGTGGTCATGCTTCCTCCTGAACCTAAGGTTCCTACACCCGAAAGATTTTCCGGGGATCGGAGCAAGTTTAGGGCCTTCCGGAATTCGTGTGAACTGTATTTTGCCCTACAGCCCCGTACCTTTTCTCTAGAGGCCACCAAGGTGGGCTTTGTGGTCTCTTTGCTCGCTGGAGACCCTCAGAGCTGGGCCCACCGTCTCTTTGAACAGAAGGATGTATCACTAAACAACCTCGCTGCTTTTTTCGATGCCCTGGCCCAGCTATACGAAGATCCCCAACTCTCAGTAACCGCAGAAGCCGCCTTGCGTTCCCTTCAACAAGGACGCAGACCAGCGGAGGACTATGTGGCAGAATTCAGGCGGTGGAGTGCGGATACCAATTGGAATGATGCCGCCCTCCGCCATCAGTTTCGCTTAGGACTTTCCGATTCCTTGAAGGACGAGCTAGCTAGAGTTGGTGTACCACAGACACTCAACCTGTTGATTGATCTAACCAACCAGATTGACCGACGTCTGAGGGAACGGAGGGCTGAGAGGACCACTGGCTTCTCCCGCCCAACCTGGATGCTTCCTCGGGCTCCTAGTCACCTGTACTCGGCTCCTGCTACACCTCCAACTCCCACATCTGACACGCCTGAACCAATGCAGCTCGGGCTCCTTCGTCCATCCCTCGCTCCTGAGGAACGCCAGCGCCGCCGAATAAATAATCTGTGCCTGTACTGCGGGGACCCCGGACATTTCGTTAGAACCTGTCCCCTGAAGCTTCGCAAGTTTCTTTCAGTTTCTTCTAACATGACTAACCTACAAGCCAAAACCACATCTCACCTTGCCCTCTCTGTTTCATTACAGCTCCCAGGAAGGACTTTGCAAGTACCCGCCATTATTGATTCCGGAGCATGCAGCTGCTTTATGGACTCAGCCTTTGCCATTAAACACCAAATTCCCCTTCGTACCAAGACCCACGGACTTCGTGTCCATCTGGCTGATGGTTCCGTCATTAAGTCCGGACCTGTGACCCAGGAGACCACTCCTATACCCGCTACCATCTTTACCACCTCTGGAACCCACCAAGAATGCTTGTGTCTGGACATCATCTCTTCCCCGTTGTTTCCCTTGATCCTTGGTATGCCTTGGTTACAAGCCCACAATCCCACTATCAACTGGACTACGGGAATAGTTGCCTTTCCTTCTTCCTATTGCCAACAGTCCTGTGGCTCATATAAACCTCCTGGGCCGGCCTCGTTACTATGCATTGACACCGAAGATGGCACCCGTCAATCCATCCCAGAAGTTTACCACGACTTTCTTGACGTATTTAGTAAACAAAAGGCAGAGACTCTACCACCCCATCGGGCCTACGATTGCCCCATCGACCTACTTCCTGGAGCAAAGATTCCGTTCGGTAGAGTCTTCCCTTTAACGGAGGTGGAACAAGGGGCTTTAAAAAATTATGTTGATGAGAACTTGCAAAAAGGGTTCATCCGCCCTTCCACATCCCCAGCAGGCGCAGGCATCTTTTTTGTAGAGAAAAAGGACCACACCCTTCGACCTTGTGTGGATTACCGGGAATTGAATAAAATTACAGTAAAAAATCGCTACCCTCTCCCCCTGGTACCAGAGTTATTTCAGAGACTAGGTACTGCCACCATCTTTACCAAACTTGACCTCCGCGGAGCCTACAACTTGATCCGTATCAAAGAAGGTGACGAATGGAAGACCGCCTTCCGTACCCGGTATGGACATTTTGAGTACTTGGTAATGCCATTCGGGTTGTGTAACGCCCCTGCCACTTTCCAGTATTTTATCAACGATGTTCTACGGGACTTCCTAGACCTCTTTGTTATTGTTTATCTTGATGATATCTTAATTTTTTCTTCCTCCCTTGATTCTCATCGCAGACATGTCAAAAATGTGTTGGGTCGGCTCCGCCAGCATGGCCTGTATGCGAAGGCCGAAAAATGCGAGTTCGAGCAAGAGAGTATATCATTTCTGGGGTTAATCATTTCCAGCGAGGGCATCAAGATGGATCCTCAAAAGATTACCGCAATCCTGGACTGGCCAGAACCGGTGGACAAGAAGGGAATCCAACGTTTCGTTGGATTCGCCAACTTCTACCGCAAGTTCATCAGGGGGTTTTCAGCTATTATCGCACCCATTACTCAACTCACCAAGCAAGGAACACGTTTTCACTGGTCTCCTCAAGCCCAAGAAGCTTTTGAACGCCTGAAGGCCCTATTTACCTCAGCCTCTATCTTGAAACACCCAGACTCCTCACTACCATTCGTACTTGAGGTAGACGCCTCCGAAATAGCGGTAGGAGCAATACTGTCCCAAAGACAGGGAGTCAAAGCCTTGCTCCACCCAGTAGCCTTCTTCTCCCGCAAGCTTTCTGCAGCAGAGAGGAACTACGACGTGGGGGATCGGGAGCTACTAGCGATCAAGTCTGCACTAGAAGAATGGCGGTACCTGCTGGAGGGCGCGGCTCATCCGATCCTAATATTCACTGACCACAAGAACCTGGAGTACCTGAAAGCCGCGAGAAGATTGAATCCACGGCAAGCCAGGTGGGCACTCTTCTTCTCCCGGTTCTCTTTTCATGTTACTTATCGTCCTGGGGCCAAGAATATTAAGCCTGACGCCCTGTCTCGGATGTTCCATAAGTCCAAGGAGACTTCTCCGCCTGATACCATCCTTGCCCCCGGAAATTTCCTTCTTCTACAGGAGAACCTGTTCACTCAAATCAAACAAGCTTCCACCGGGCAGAGACAGTTCTCCGAGCCGGAATTGCAGGTTAAGGATGGACTATTGTGGTACCAAGACAGAATCTACGTACCTGAGAAACTAAGAGTAACCGCATTAGAACTCTGCCACGACCACGCCCTGGCCGGGCATTTTGGCGTTGCCAAGACCACTGACCTGGTACAGCGCACCTTCTGGTGGCCTCGAGTACGTGAAGACTGTAGGAGGTTTGTAGATTCTTGTACAACTTGTACCCGAAACAAGGGTTCCAGATCCAAGGCCTGGGGACTACTAAAACCCTTACCCGTTCCAGATAGGCCCTGGAGAATGTTGTCCATCGACTTCATTGTCGAGTTACCCCCGGCCGAGAACCATTCCACCATCTTCGTTATTGTGGACCGTCTGTCCAAGATGGCACACTTCATCCCTATGAAAGGGACTCCCTCCGCTCCTGAAACCGCACAGGTATTCATCAGAGAAATAGTCAGACTCCACGGGGTACCAGCCAATATTGTTTCCGATCGCGGGGTTCAATTTACCTCTCGATTCTGGAGATCCCTTTGCAAAACCTTGAAAATCGAATTATCGTTTTCCTCTGCTTACCATCCACAGACCAACGGACAGACGGAGAGAACGAATCAGACGCTCGAGCAATACCTGCGATGCTTCTCCTCTTTTGCTCAGGACAACTGGGTTTCCCTACTTCCGTTGGCCGAGTTTGCGTATAACAATTCCATCCACTCCGCTACCTGCCAGACTCCTTTCTTTGCAAACTATGGTTTTCATCCTACTTTTCTGCCTAACTCCCTTCCTGAGTGTCCTGTACCTGCAGTCCAGGAAAAGTTAAATTTTTTCTCGGTCAATAACCAGCTTTTACAAGAGACCATGACCAAGACTCAAGAACGCAACAAGACAATTTATGACAAGAAGAGACGGGGTGAATTAGTGTTGGTACCCGGCGACCAAGTATGGCTATCTACCACAAACCTAAGAATGGCATGCCCTTCTAAAAACCTGGGCCCCAAATTTTTAGGTCCATTCCCTGTTAAGAGGAAAATTAATGAAGTAGCTTATGAATTGGAACTTCCTGACTCTCTTAGAATCCATCCAGTTTTTCATGTCTCTCTCCTAAAACCCACAGTCTCTAATCCGTTTCCAGATCGGAAGCCGGATCACCCTGATCCGATCATTATTGACGGTGAGCAGGAATTCGAAGTAGAAGCTATCATGGACTTCAGGAGAAGAAATAACCAGAACCAATTCCTAATTAAATGGAAGGGCTACGGACCCGAGGAAAACTCATGGGAACCCGAGGAGAATATCCATGCCAGGAGTTTGATACAGGCTTTCAAAAGGACTCACCCTGGAAGGTTCACCCGGCTGGGCATCCGGAGGCTGCCCCTTGGGGGGGGCAATGTCATAGAAATCCTGTCAGCTACAGGATTCCTGGACTTCCTGATTCCGAATCTCGGGCACGTCCACGCGCACGCGCTTAGCGGGGGCGCGCGCACGCTCCACAAAGCGCGCCAGAAGAGCTATTTAAACATGCCTGTGACAGACAGTCCCTGCTGTCTGCTCTACAGCGTGTAGTACCCAAAGAGACCTGATTCGTGTATTTACCTGCATCCGACCCGGCTTGCCTTGACCCTTCCAGTTTCCTGCCTGCCTCTGACCCCCGGCTTTGTTTGACCAATCTTCTGCCTGATCCTCCAGTACCTTGCCGTCAGCCAATACTACCGACCCGGCTTGTCCGACCAATCTCTCCAGTTGCTGTGTCCTGGTTTCAGTCCAGTCAGCCTCATCAGTTCCAGTCCAGCTGCTTGTTCCTAGTTCCAGTCCAGTTGCTTGTTCTTGGTTCCAGTCCAGTTGCTGTATCCTGGTTCCAGTCCAGCCAGTCTCTTCAGTTCCAGTCCAGTTGCTGTGTTCCTGGTTCCGGTTCAGCCTGCCATACTTCCTGGGTGCCTGGATCCGTCCCAGTCTTCAGACTCTACTCTACCTTGATCCATCCTGCCAGGCACTCGTACCCCTTCTACCTCCGTGCATCCTGTCTTCAGTACCAGGGGCCGCCGGTGGAAGCCGTAAGAGAGGCCTCCCTCTGCAGACCTGGGCTCGTCACCGTCAGGTACGTGACACAGTCTCTGAAAACATCATTGACTAGATGCTGAAAGGTGGCAGGGGCGTTACATAGGCCGAAGGGCATTACTAGGTATTCGTAATGGCCGAACCTGGTACGAAAGGCAGTCTTCCATTCATCCCCTGCTCGAATGCGTACCAGGTTGTACGCCCCCCGCAGGTCGAGTTTGGTAAACACAGAGGAAGTCCTGAGTCTTTGAAAAAGTTCAGGTACCAGAGGCAGAGGGTACCGGTTCTTGACCATGATTTTATTTAATTCCCGGTAATCTACACAGGGCCGAAGAGAATGGTCTTTTTTCTCCACAAAGAAGATTCCTGCCCCTGCTGGAGAAGTGGAAGGACGGATGAAACCCCTCTTAAGGTTCTCATCAACGTATTCTTTCAGTACCTCAAGCTCCCGTTCAGATAGGGGGAAGATCCGTCCGAAAGGAATCTCAGCACCGGGAAGAAGCTCGATTGGACAATCGTAAGGACGATGAGGCGGGAGGACTTCGGCCCCTCGTTTGCTGAAGACGTCCAGGAACTCATGATATTGTTTGGGTACAGAAGCTCGTATCTCTGGATCTGAATCCAGGCATAACAGAGGCCCCAAGGTGCTGGGACGTGGAAGCATGCAGTGGTGTTGACAGTATGGTGACTGGAACTTAATACTTCCGGTTCCCCAATCAATCTGTGGATTGTGTGCCTGAAGCCAGGGTAGACCCAGGATAACTGGAAACATGGGAGATGCAATAGCATCCAAAGTCAATAGTTCCTTATGGTCCATGGAGGTGATCACAGGCAAAGGAGGGGTCTCCTGGGTCACTACTCCAGACTTGATGCGAGACCCATCTGCCAGGAAAATGGAAAGTCCCTGAGTCTTAGGTTGGAGTGGGATGTGTTGTTTTGCTGCAAAGTCTAGATCGACAAAACAACTACATGCCCCTGAGTCGATTATTGCAGTTACTGGTATTGTCCTCCCTGGTAGTTGGAAAGAGATAGGAAGAGCCAGGTGAGTAGCATTGGTAGATGGAGGTGAGTAGTTGGGAGAAGAGGTAGCCAGGACCTTGCGCAGCTTAGCAGGACAAGAAGAGACATAATGACCGGGTTCACCGCAATACAGGCATAGATAATTCTGCAGCCGACGAAGTCGTTCCTTGGCCGATAGGGAATGTTTCATTAGTCCAAGCTGCCCTGGCTTGACGGTCTGGTTGAGGGAAGAGGGTTCAGTTGGAACCGTACTGGCACTGGCAGGGTACACAGGGGCTCGTATCCGGGGTAGCATCCAAGCTGGGCGGAGCTGTTGGGTAGACCTTTCTGCTCTGCGCTCCCGGAGTCGTCGGTCTATCTGGATAGACAAATTAATTAAAGTCTCTAGAACATCAGGAACACCGACCCGTGCTAACTCATCCTTCAGGCTTTCAGAGAGACCAAGACGGAACTGATGCCGCAGAGCCGCCTCATTCCACTGGGTATCCGCGCTCCAGCGTCTGAAATCAGTCACATAGTCCTCGACCGCTCGGTGGCCTTGCTGGAGCGCATGGAGAGCAGCCTCGGCAGTAGAAGTCCGCTGTGGATCGTCATAAAGTCGGTCCATGGCATCAAGAAAAGAGGGCAGAGAGTCTAGAACTACATGGCGGACTTCAAGTAAGTGATGGGCCCAAGCTTGAGGTTCCCCCTGCAGCAAAGCGATAGCGAAGCCCACCTTGGTGGCTTCAGATGAAAAAGTCAGAGGTAGCAACGAAAAGTAAAGTTCACATGCGTTGCGGAACGCACGGAATTTACTCCGATCCCCGAAAAACTTCTCAGGAACAGGGACCCTGGGCTCAGGAGATGGTAACATTCCAATAGAGGAAGTTGGGGTTGGAGGTGAATCTGCAGAGGTGGCTTGAGTTTGTGTCTGCTTATCCATTCAGACATGGCTGCCCTGCAGAGACTTCACGATCTGAGTGAGAGCTGTAAGGTGTCGATAGACATTGTCCATAGGCAAGGTATCTCCTGCAGGCTCAGGCACGGCGGTTTGATACTGTAACGTACCTTGGGTGTGAGCCTGACGTGCGGAGAGGGACCTCCCGTACAACCCCGGCTCGGAGACCACTGGAGTGGGGACAGTGGTGGTAAGAGCACGATGAGGTAAGGGTGCCTGTCTGATCCTCACTGCTTGGAGTGGTGGAGCCGAGTGGAGACTGGAACGGCTGGTTCCGGAAGCAGCGGATGCAGGTCAGCAGGTGCAGCTTGCAGAGCAGAGGATGCAGGTCAGCAGGTGCCGGTTTGCAGGGCAGGGATGCAGGTCAGCAAGTGCAGGTTTGCAGAGCAGGGATGCAGGTCAGCA
Source organism: Rana muscosa (assembly GCA_029206835.1). NCBI lineage: Eukaryota > Metazoa > Chordata > Amphibia > Anura > Ranidae > Rana > Rana muscosa. Next base: position 202,356,180 of record CM055128.1, on the reverse strand, counting down.
GGTGCAGGTTTGCAGAGCAGGGATGCAGGTCAGCAGGTGCAGGTTTGCAGAGCAGGGATGCAGGTCAGCAGGTGCAGGTTTGCAGAGCAGGGATGCAGGTCAGCAGAGCAGGGATGCAGGTCAGCAGGTGCAGGTTTGCAGAGCAGGGATGCAGGTCAGCAGGTGCAGGTTTGCATTGCAAAGGATGCAGGTCAGCGTGTGCAGCTTGCAGAGCAGAGGATGCAGGTAAGCTGGTGCAGGTTTGCAGAGTCAGACAAGCCGGGTCATACACATCAAGGTAAACATCACAAGTGGCAGGCAGAGAGTAGTCAAAGTCCAGGCCGAATCTTGGCAACAGGCAGACTGGCAGATAACTGAGCAGGGTCAAACGAGCCGAGGTCAGGACTGGAGACAGAAGCGTGGTCAGGAAGCCGGGTCAAACACAGGAACAGGATACAAGCACAGAATCAGGAACTCAGGGAACAGAAGCAGATCAAACCGCAAGGGGCAACATCTCTGGAATGTCTTTTATAGGAAGTACATGGGAGGAGCAAGGGGTTCAGAGTTCAACAGTAATCAGACACCAAGCAGAGTAGTCTAATGGATCAGATAGGTTATCCAGCAGATCAGGCAGGGAACTGTCCAGCATCTCAGATAGCTCCGCTGGAAGAGTCAATGCCAGACACAGAAGAGGTCCCAGGTTCAAGCCCAGCACGTCCCTGACACCCTGTGTGCCCGTGGGGGGTAGCAATTCAGCCTCTACTACAGGCTACCTGCCCGCGGAGGAGTGTGACACCTCCGACCTAGAGTCGCTCTCCGATCCGGGAGACGATGTCATCATAGATTAACTTTTTGCTAAGAAGGGCTGGGACAAGATGCCCCTCTCCTCATCCCGCAAAGTCAGGGATCCACCCATGTCTACAGGGGATAGTACACCCCGGGTGGAGAAACCAGCGCCTGAGGAGGGATCCCGTCCCCAGTCTGCCCTTCTACCTCCGGTGCTTCCTGCATCTGGCACCGGGGAAAAGAGACTGTTGCTGCGGGCGCCTATGCCCAGAATGGAGGTGATCAAGGCACCTCGTCACCCGGACGCCATCGTCCAACCGGGTGAGGGGGACCGGGCCACTATGCCTCCGCTGGCGAGATTACAGCGCCTCTTTGGCCAAAAGGTTGCTGACGAGTACGGGTGGGAGTACCCGTACTTACCCAAGGAGCTTCTATATGAAGTGGAAGTCTGCCGGGAACGCTGGTACAATGATTTTGTGTGGACGCACCTTCAGGTCCCACACGCCTGCAGGTATCTCGCGTGTTCCCCTAAAGCCTCTCAACGGTTCAAGGGCTGCAAGTCAGAATGGATGCTGGGTCAGCATATCCAGGCAGACAAGGTGTTAATTCGACGCAAAGAAGGGGAGGATGTCGAATACCATGTAGAGACAATGGACCAGCACTTGAAACCCCTTGTCTTGCCGCACCCAAAGTTCTATTTGTAGAGAAAAAAAAAGGACTCCGTTCTTGCTTTGCCTTGTTGCTGCTGAACTTTCCGGAGTTGTTTCCCGGGAAAACCCAGTGACTGTACCCATGTCCATGGGTGTTTGTGCTCTCCGGAGGAATTGAAGGACTGTTGCAGTTGTTTGTTCTTCATTCTTCCATCCCACAAAGTGTTAATGGACTTTGGGGTACTTAGAGCCGCAAAGAAAAAAGAAAGAAGAGAAGACCTTTAACCAGTGCAGTTACCGCGGCGCTGTCACCAGGTGGCAGTGTTGCGCACCGATATTCACTGTTCACTCACACACTTATAGAAGGAAAGGGTTTCTCTGCGGAGAGGTTCTTTCGTTCTCACACGAACATATGTGTCAGGGATATGTGTGTTTAACGTTTCTTTTCCCCTCTCTGCAGGAGAACATCTCATCAAGACCACTGAGAATGGGGTGGGTCTTAGTCAGGATGGGTGGGAAGGAATGTTGATGTGAACATGTGTTTCAAAAATGTTGATATGTGTTGATGTTTCCCTTTCCTCCCCTTTCATTTAGGCACAACTGTTTGGTTAGTTTTCAAAACTTGTATATTTTTTGAAATTTGTTAGTCGGTTTCTGGATCAGGCTATGATGGCCCCTTTGGGCATGGGTTGCTCCAGACACTGGGGACCAGTGTCCAATAACCGGGGGGAGAATGTAGCGGGTATATACTTTTAAATTCTGGTGAAGACACCAGTGATGTATAGTTCCCTGCGGCCCAGCAGGTGGCGCTGTCACTTTGGGCCGGGGTTGAACCGTCGCTGCAGTGCCGTACCCTTTGTGGCCTCTCGCAGCGGTTGTACGGCGGGGCGGGGAACCCGCCATGCATCATGGGAGAGGGTAAAAAGGGGGCGGACATCTTCGCCACAAGGTTCGAGTCCCAGGCACCTTCAGCCTGAGGGCTGCTGTTCGCGGTCGGGGTCCAGGCGGCCTAGGCCTGGACACCTGGAGTTCGTGTTCCATCTCAGACACCTTCAGTCTGGGGTGAGGTACTCAGCCGGGGGCCTGGGGCCCTGTACCTTCCGCTGGGTCCCGCGAGGGAGTGATTGTCCTAGGGGGCCCCGGGAGTGGGGCACCCGAATCCATTGGCGTAAGGGACCGGAGGAGGGACTCATCCGAAGACCTGGTGCAGCAGATTGCCAGTGCCGGATGAACCTCTGGAGACCGCTCGGAGGGATATCTTCCCAAACAGGGGCCAAGTTCAGAGAGGAAGGTGGTTCATGTTCTATGACAGGTGGCAGCGGTCCAGCTATTCAACTCAGGTCAGTGGCAGAGGCCTGCTATTAAGCCTGTGGCAGGGGCCTCAACGGTTCATCCGGTCGGTGGCAGCGACCAAAACTCACGGTCGGTGGCAGAGACCGTGCGCCAGGCCTTTTCGCTAGCAAAGGGATAGGAGAGTTCAGTTGTGCCTGGGCCTGCTCGTATCCACACCCCTGTTTGTTCATTACTGAAAGTTCAACTGATTGTGTTCACCCTGTAAGAAAATAAATAAAGGAGTGTTGGACTTTCGATTGGTGTGGGGCTCTATGTTATTGGCAGACACATCTCCACAGAACAACTAATGCCGCGTACACACGATCGTTTTTCACGCCGTTAAAAATGCCATTTTTTAAATTGGGCATTAAAAACGATCGTGTGTATGCTCCAGAGCATTTTTAACGACGTGAAAAACGGGCATTAAAAATTTCGAACATGCTCTATTTTTTCACGTAGTTTTTCATGTCGTTTTTTTTAACGTCATGAAAAACGGTAGTGTGTATGCTTTTACGAGGTGAAAAAAAACGTGCATGCTCAGAATCAAGTATGAGACGAGAGCGCACGTTTTGGTAAAGCTAGCGTTTGAAATGGAGATGGCACATTCGTCACGCTGGAAATAATAGCATCGTTTAATGCAGCGCATTCCTTTCTTCTTTAGATAATGCTTAAATAATAAACTTCTTTTGTTAATGATATTCAGAGTTATGGCAAACTTGTTTCTTAGTAATTCTTAAGTGATCTAATGATTTTTAAAAATTGTTGTTAAGCCAGATCTCCGTCATAAATTCATAAATAAATTTAAATATCTTGAATTTTTTTATTTTTTTATTTAAATTTTAGATTAATGAAATTGTTTTATTTTTAATGTTTGATTTAGGAATGTTTTTTTTGTTCTTTTATATTTTTATTTTTATTATTTTCTTTTATATTTCGTATTGTATTTTTGTAAAATTATATTTTGTGTGTCAAGTTACCACACCAACATTCTAAATGTGTATAATTTTCCCTCAAGGAGGTTTGTGTCCCTTGTTAATACAAATAATATTTTTAGAAATGTCCCTGCCTACTCCCTAGCAAACTCTCTTTTTGAATAGAAATCACATAGTCAAGTATTATTAAAAAACCAAAATAATCCTTTATTTAGGCAGATAACAAATTCAAGGGGAAGGCAGCACTGGAGACCCTGCTTGAATTTGTGCATCCTTTGGACCCCACAGCAACCATCCAAGAAGAGAACACCAAACTCTGGAATTAACCCCCCCCAAAAAAAAGGAGCACAATCTTGTCTTGGACTCCCAGAGGTCAGGAACAGCAGCAGATAAGTCAGATATGTCCCCAGTCTGTGGTACTACAGCAGTCATTATTTTTTCCTCTTCCTTGTAGCCTTCTCTCCAGCCTTCTCTGCAGCCTTCTCTGCAGCCATTGTTGAGCGCTTCCTCGGAGGCTGGGGCTCAGGAGGAGAGCTTGTGGCAGGAGGAGGAGTAGGAGGAGGAGGTGGAGGAGGAGGGACGACCTCAGTTAGATCGGTGAACTGTGTAAGTTCACCCAGCAACCACCTGTTGATCACCTTCAGCATGATGTTTTCGCTGTACAGGCGTTGCCTCAAGTCCATCTGCGATAATTTATGGGCCAGGACTGCGGCATAGCCCTCTTCAACAGAGGGTGCCTCTCTGAGGGCCGCAGTAGCCTCTCTTAGGAATGCACAGGTTTCCTCCTCCACCTGCCTAACCCTCCTTGGCACTCGTTGGTGGATTTTCAGGGGAGGCATCTGGGCTCTTGTGCTGGGCCTGGCCTTCTCCTGTGTGCCACTGGGCCCTGCCTCCTCCTGGTCCCCAACATCACCCTCTTCCTGGCTCTGCTCTGGCTGTATAAAAAAAAGGGACATTCTTTATTTTTTGGCATCATCAATCACACACATTGTTCACCTCAAGACATTTTAAAATTGAATGGCAAAAGTGATTAACCACTTAACGACCGCTCACTGTATATATACGTCGGCAGAATGGCACCGACAGGCACAATCACGTAGAGTGTACGTGATCGCCTTTGTACAGTTGGGGGGTCCGATCGGACCCCCTCCTATACAGTGAGCGGCCGTTAATCGTTGGGGAGTGATCAGAGATGAGGGGGTGACCATTCGATTTCGGCCACCCCCTCGCGATCGCTCCCGGCCAATGAAAATGCTTCCTCCGCCATGTGATGTAAACACAGGCAGGAGGAAGTGATGTCATCTCCCTCGCGGCGGTCTTTTCGATTCCGGCGCCGAGGAGAGAGGAAGCAGGTTAGTGCACCAACAGTCCACTGACACTTAGGTACACATAGGCACACATTTCACCCCCCAGTCACCCCCAGATCACCCCCCAGGTCACCCCCCAGCCCCCAATCACAGTGTCACTGATTGCAGTGATCATTTATTTTACTGATCACTGCATTTAGTGTCATCTGTGATAGTAAAAAGTTGCAGGGCAGTTAGGTTTAGGCCCCTTTAGGTCCAGGGTAGCCCCCTAACCCCCCCTAATAAAGGTTTAACCCCTTGATCGCCCCCCAGGTAACCCTTTCACCCCCTAACGCCAGCGTCACTAAGCAATCGTATTTTCGTATTTTCGATCGCTGTATTTAGTGCCGGTGGTGCCCTAGATAGCCAGTTATTTATTTTTAGTTTCGCCGCAGGTTTTTAGAGCGTCAGGTACCCCCATATATTATTTTAACCCCCTGATTGCCCCTAGAGTTAACCCTTTCACCAGTGATCACCGTATAAGCGTCACTGGTGACACTGGTTACCCAGTTAATTATTTAGTTATTTAGGTAACCCGTCAAGCATGGGGGCAGCAGGGGCGGAGGAGCGATTTTGCTCCTAATGCCGCGTATATACGGTCGAAATTCCGACGGACGCTTGCCCGTGGAAAAGTTCGACCGTGTGTACGCGGCATAACCTTTTATGCCACGTACATACGGTTGAAATTCCGACGAAGGCTTGCCCGTGGAAAAGTCCGACCATGTGTACGCGGCATAACTTTTTTGCGGGAGGATGCCCCCATGCTTCGGCATATATATATTTTAGGCACAGGTTGCTTTAAAAAAAAATTCTATTTTTTACTAGGTTTTGTTTTGGTATTTGCTTTGCAGGTATGGTATGGTAAGGTCTTACTGTTGTACTGTAATGTTACTTTGTTTTAATGTTAACCATCATTTGCTTAGCAGGTACGCCATTCAGTTGCATCGCGGATTTATTTATCTTGACAGCAACAACGTTTGCTCCCACGATACATAAAGCCGTGACTCCAACGCTGTAGGAGGTGATTTCACCACCACAGTTAAAAAAAGAGCATATATGCCGAAGCATGGGGGCAGCAGGGGCGGAGGAGCGATTTTGCTCCTAATGCCGCGTATATACGGTCGAAATTCCGACGGAGGCTTGCCCGTGGAAAAGTTCGACCGTGTGTACGCGGCATAACCTTTTATGCCGCGTACATACGGTCGAAATTCCGACGAAGGCTTGCCCGTGGAAAAGTCCGACCGTGTGTACGCGGCATAACTTTTTTGCGGGAGGATGCCCCCATGCTTCGGCATATATGCCCATCATTAGAAGTGGGTGGATGAAGGGAGGTATTCTAATGGTGGGCATACCCACTGATCAATCTCTTTTTTTCGTTCAGCCAACAGGCTGCATGAAAAAAAAGATTACAATACATGTCCAACAAGGACCAGCAACGTACTGGTATGTTGCTGGACTTTGAATGTTTATACCAGAATGATGCCTGCAGGTTTAGGTATCATCTTGGTATCATTCTTTTCAGCCAGTGGCCGGCTTTCATGTAAAAGCAATTCTAGCAGATAATTAGCCTCTAGACTGCTTTTACAAGCAGTGGGAGGGAATGCCCCCCCCCCGGATATAAACAGCGCTATTAGGAAATTGGGAAAGCATTTTATCACACCGATCTTGGTGTGGTCAGATGCTTTGAGGGCAGAGGAAAGATCTAGGGTCTAACCCCCCATTTTTTTTTCAAAAAAAGAGTACCTGTCACTACTTATTGCTATCATAGGGGATATTTACATTCCCTGAGATAACAATAAAAATGATAAAAATAAATAAATATGGAAGGAACAGTTTAAAAATAAAATAAAAAAGCAAAATAAATAATAACAAAAAAAAAAAAAAAAAGCACCGCTGTCCCCCCCTGCTCTTGCGCAAAGGCGAACGCAAGCGTCGGTCTAGCGTCATAAGTAAACAGCAATTGCATCATGCATGTGAGGTATCACCGCGAAGGTCAGATCGAGGGCAGTAATTTTAGCAGTAGACCTCCTCTGTAAATCTAACGTGGTAACCTGTAAAGGCTTTTAAATGCTTTTAAAAATGAATGTAGTTTCTCGCCGCTGCGCGTTTGTGTGCAATTTTAAAGCATGTCGTGTTTGGTATCCATGTACTCGGCCTAAGATCATCTTTTTTATTTCATCAAACATTTGGGCAATATAGTGTTTTTTAGTGCATTAAAAATAAAAAAAGTGTGTTTTTCCCCCAAAAAATGCGTTTGAAAAATCGCTGCGCAAATACTGTGTGGAAAAAAAAAATGCAACACCCACTATTTTAATCTGTAGGGCCTTTGCTTTAAAAAAATATATAATGTTTGGGGGTTCAACATAATTTTCTTGCAAAAAAAAAATGTTTTCATGTAAACAAAAAGTGTCAGAAAGGGCTTTGTCTTCAATTGGTTAGAAGAGTGGATGATGTGTGACATAAGCTTCCTAATGTTGTGCATAAAATGCCAGAACAGTTCAAAACCCCCCCAAATGACCCCATTTTGGAAAGTAGACACCTCAAGCTATTTGCTGAGAGGCATGTTGAGCCCATTGAATATTTTTTTTTTGTCCCAAGTGATTGAATAATGACAAAAAGAAAAATACCACATGTGTGAGACATTTTGGGAGCCTAGCCGCGTACAGGACCCCGAAAACCAAGCACCGCCTTTAGGATTTCTATGGGTGTAAATTTTTGATTTCACTCCTCACTGCCTATCACAGTTTCGGAGGCCATGGAATGCCCAGATGGCACAAACCCCCCCAAATGACCCCATTTTGGAAAGTAGACACCCCAAGCTATTTGCTGAGAGGTATGTTGAGTATTTTGCAGATCTCGCTTTTTGTCACAAAGTTTTAAAAATTTAAAAAAGAAAAAAAATATATATATGTCTTTCTTCATTTTCAAAAACAAATGAGAGCTGTAAAATACTCACCATGCCTCTTGGCAAATAGCTTGGGGTGTCTACTTTCCAAAATGGGGTCATTTGTGGGGGTTTTGGGCTATCTTGGCATTTTATGGCCTTCAAAACTGTGATAGGTAGTGAGGAGTGAAATCAAAAATTTGTGCCCTTAAAAATCCTGAAGGCGGTGCTTAGCTTTCGGGGGCCCGTACGCGGCTAGGCTCTCAAAAAGTCCCACACATGTGGTATCCCCGTACTCAGGAGAAGCAGCCAAATGTATTTTGGGGTGCAACTCCGCATATAACCATGGCATGTTTGAGCAATATATCATTTAGTGACAACTTTTTGTACATTTTTGTTTTTTTTTCTTTTTGTCATTATTCAATCACTTGGGAAAAAAAAAAAAAATATTCAATGGGCTCAACATGCCTCTCAGCAATTTCCTTGGGGTGTCTACTTTCCAAAATGGGGTCATTTTGGGGGGTTTTGTGCTATCTTGGCATTTTATGGCCTTCAAAACTGTGATAGGTAGTGAGGAGTGAAATCAAAAATTTATGCCCTTAGAAACCTTGAAGGCGGTGCTTGATTTTTGGGGTCCCGTACGCGGCTAGGCTCCCAAAAAGTCCCACACATGTGGTATCCCCGTACTCAGGAGAAGCAGCAGAATGTATTTTGGGGTGTAATTTCACATATGCCCATGGCATGTGTGAGCAATATATCATTTAGTGACAACTTTGTGCAAAAAAAACAAAGTTTGTCATATTCCCGCAACTTGTGGCAAAATATAAAATATTCCATGGACTGAACATGCCTCTCAGTAAATAGCTTGGGGTGTCTACTTTCCAAAATGGGGTAATATGGGGGGTTTTGTGCTATTTTGGCATTTTATGGCCTTCGAAACTGTGATAGGTAATGAGGAGTGAAATCAAAAATTTACGCCCTTAGAAATCCTGAAGGCGGTGCTTGGTTTTTGGGGCCCCGTACCCGGCTAGGCTCCCAAAAAGTCCCACACATGTGGTATCCCCGTACTCAGGAGAAACAGCAGAATGTATTTTGGGGTGCAATTCCACATATAACCATGGCATGTGTGAGCAATATATCATTTAGTGACAATTTTTTGTACATTTTTTCTTTTTTTTTCTTTTTATCATTATTCAATCATTTGGGACAAAAAAAAAAAAATTCAATGGGCTCAACATGCCTCTCAGCAAATAGCTTGGGGTGTCTACTTTCCCAAATGGGTTCATTTGGGGGGGTTTTGTGCTATCTTGGCATTTTATGGCCTTCAAAACTGTGATAGGTAGTGATAGGTAGTGAGGAGTGAAATCAAAAATGTATGCCCTTAGAAATCCTGAAGGCGGTGCTTGGTTTTTGGGGTCTTGTATGCGACTAGGCTCCCAAAAAGTCCCACACATGTGGTATCCCCGTACTCAGGAGAAGCAGCAGAATGTATTTTGGGGTGTAATTTCACATATGCCCATGGCATGTGTGAGCAATATATCATTTAGTGACAACTTTGTGCAAAAAAAATAAAGTTTGTCATATTCCCGCAACTTGTGGCAAAATATAAAATATTCCATGGACTAATCATGCCTCTCAGTAAATAGCTTGGGGTGTCTACTTTCCAAAATGGGGTCATTTGGGGGGGTTTTGTGCTATTTTGGCATTTTATGGCCTTCGAAACTGTGATAGGTAGTGAGGAGTGAAATCAAAAATTTGCGCCCTTAGAAATCCTGAAGGCGGTGCTTGGTTTCCGGGGTCCCGTACGTGGCTAGGCTCCTAAAAAGTCCCACACATGTGGTATCCCCGTACTCAGGAGAAGCAGCAGAATGTATTTTGGGGTGCAATTCCACATATAACCATGGCATGTGTGAGCAATATATCATTTAGTGACAACTTTTTGTATTTTTTTTTTTTTTGTCATTATTCAATCACTTGGGACAAAAAAAGAAAATATTCAATGGGCTCAACATGCCTCTCAGCAATTTCCTTGGGATGTCTACTTTCCAAAATGGGGTCATTTGGGGGGGGGTTTTGTACTGCCCTGTCATTTTAGCACCTCAAGAAATGAGATAGGCAGTCATAAATTAAAAGCTGTGTAAATTCCAGAAAATGTACCCTAGTTTGTAGACGCTATAACTTTTGCGCAAACCAATAAATATACGCTTATTGACATTTTTTTTACTAAAGACATGTGGCTGAATACATTTTGGCCTAAATGTATGACTACAATTGAGTTTATTCGATTTTTCTTATAACAAAAAGTAGAAAATATCATTTTTTTTCAAAATTTTCGGTCTTTTTCCGTTTATATCGCAAAAAAAAAAAATCGCAGAGGCAATCAAATACCATTAAAAGAAAGCTCTATTTGTGGGAAGAAAAGGACGCAAATTTCGTTTGGGTACAACATTGCATGTCCGCACAATTTACAGTTAAAGCAGTGCAGTGCAAAATTCTGAATTCACCTCTGGTCCTTTAGCTACCAAATGGTCCGGGGCCTAAGTGGTTAAAATTACACTGATTCTGACTCCTGATTTTGTTTGCTTGTCCCCATCAAATTTGACCACTACTGTCTATTGCTATGTAAATCAATTTATTTACAGACATTAAATAGATACCAATAGTAACATCTATTTTAAAACATCACTTTTGTAACATATAAATGTAGATATCAATACTATACCTGGCTCCATATATCCAAATCGGGCTCCTCAAGGACCTCTGCTTGATCCTCCGAGGAAGCCAGAGCTGGGTTGCAAGGAAGACTGGAGGGTTGGCTGCAAGGAAGGCTGGAGGGTTGGCTACAAGGAAGGCTGGATAGACCTCTGGGGGGAAGGGTTGACAGAGATTCCCTGACTTCCAGAAATGCTAACTTGCTGTAGTACCACAGACTGGGTTTATAAACCTTATCTGCTGCAGAACCTGACCTCTGGGACTTCAGGACCATATTCCTCTGGGTCCTGTATGTCCCCCTGATGGTAGATAGTTTGGTGTTCACCTCTTGGCTGGTTGCTGTGGGGATCTGTGTTTGAACAAATCCAAGCAGGCTCTCCAGTGTTGCTGTCCTGGCAGCTTTATTTTTTATTTTTTGCAGTTTTCGTCTGCCACAGGACAGGGAGTTCCTTCCATCTGTCCAGAAACCCCCCCATGAACTCAGGATTCTTGAAAGCCTGCATATTGTCTGTAAAATCAAGAACCACAAAAAAATAATATTTTCAGTCAAGATTCATCAAATAATCATTTTGGACATATATAGGCCACAATCTCATCCTCTGAAGAAACACAAATCTTAAAAATGTTATCTACCTTTGTTAACACGTTCGTTGCTAACTCCCTCTCCCGGGCAAATGAACGTATTTTCGACACATGGATATTAACTTTATATACACTGCGCATGCGTGAAACTCTGCACGATTTCCCCGCCCCTGACTTTCGATATTGTACTTTCCCCGCCACTTCTCGCTCGTCGTAGTACTAAACAACATGGCGGAGACACAGGTGGCTGAGATTACCTCTAGAAATTCCAGACGAACCCAAATCCTGATCCCGGAGATATAAGGCATCCAACATGTCATTCGAGGAAATGGTGGAGATGGTCGCCATTTTGAGGAGGGAGGATTATGATGCCAAGCATGGGCCGTATAAAAGGCCTAATCTTGTCAAGTCAAAAATTATGGCCAAAGTGGTCAAAACTCTTCACCAAAAATTCGGGGTGTGCAGAACGAAGAAGCAGCTCAGAAAACGTTGGTCTGATCTCAAGTTGCGGGAGCCCGACCAATACAAAAAAATAAAGAAAGTTATAAGCCGACCCGAATATAAGCCGAAGCACCTAATTTTACCACAAAAACTGGGAAAACGTATTGACTCGAGTATAAGCCTAGGGTGTGCCTCATTTTGCCTCACTGTGTCCATGCCTCACTGTGTCCATGACTAGACTGACGTTTAACATGGGAGTCTATGGAAGGGGTTCCCAGATTTGAAAAATTGGTGCTCCCCGGCCGTAGGTCCTCCGGACAAGAAACTTTGCAAACTTGTAGAGGATGAGTGGGGCTACAGTTGTGCCAAGTTTGGGGTCCAGAGGACCTACGACCGGCCAGTATCGGGTCCCCAAAGTCACCAGAGAAATTACCGTTTAACATGGGAGTCTATGGAAGGGGTGCCCAGGTTTGAAAAATCGGTGCTCCCCGGCCGTAGGTCCCCCGGAAAAGAAACTTTGCACACTTGTAGAGGAAGAGTGGGGCTACATGTGTTCCAAGTTTGAGGTCCAGGGGTACCGGCTCCCCAAAGTCCGGGAGATCAGGCGCAAAAAGGTGACTCGAGTATAAGCCGAGGGGGCATTTTCAGCACAAAAAATTGTGCTTAAAAACTCGGCTTATACTCGAGTATATACGGTAAGTAATTTTCATACATTTTAAAAGAAAAATTATATTACTTGTATTATGCTGCGGGTTTTTGCCTTTAATCTAGTACAGTGAAAGATAACAACTTTCATGTTCGTCCACACAGTAAACGGACGTAGTAAACCTCTTTCTCCGTACACTTATTAATACAAGGTTTTAGGATCATCCAGTGTGCAAAAATTAATTTTTGGGGAGATGATTTTTGGAACATGATGATTTTATTGTTTTTCGCAAAAATATTTATGACAAATTAAGGGTATGCATTGTAATGTTAAAGGAGAGAATGCTCAACAGCTGATTAAACATCTGGACTCAGTAGTACAAGTGTGGCCCAACAGAACAAACTTTTTAGGGTGTCAACACAGGTGATCCAGTGTATATACTTGGGGGTGTTTCAATGTGTCAAACTTTATTAAAATAAGTAGATGTTCTTGTTTTTGCTATGTATCCAATCATGTGTTCAGGTTGTCACTGGGGCTAAATTGAAAATTTGACCACATTTCCAAAGAATCGTTCAAATTTATCTTTCAGGGTTTATTTTTGTATATAATGATTACCGTATATACTCGAGTATAAGCCGAGTTTTTCAGCCCTTTTTTTAGGGCTGAAAGTATACCCCTCGGCTTATACTCGAGTCAGTACCTGAAAATCGTGAAATTCCGCGGCCGGCGTCCATTGTTTAAATCTAGCGCCTTTCTCCCTGTCCCTTCTGCGATAGGCGTTTCCAGCAAACACTTGTGTTGAGTGTTGCGCCTATCACGGAGGTCCTCTTGTCCGACGTCCGTGATTGGCGGAGCACTGAACACAGTGCCTGCTGGGAAACGGAGTCCGAGAATGAGAGAACCTCTGTGATAGGCGCAACACTCAACACAGTGTTTGCTGGAAACGCCTATCACGGAAGGGACAGGGAGAACGGCGCGAGATTTGAACAATGGACGCCGGCCACGGAATTACAAGATTTTGAGGTACACTGACTCGGGCACAGGGAGGCTGCAATGGACACAGTAAGGGGGCACAGTGAGGTGACAATGGGCACAGTGAGGTGAAAATGGGCAGTGAGGTGGCACAGTGAGATGGCAATGGGCACAGTAAGGGGCACAGTGAGGTGGCAATGGGCAGTTGGGCAGTGAGGTGGCAATGTGCACAGTGAGGTGGCAGAGTGAGATGGCAATGGGCACAGTAAGGTTGGGCAATTGGCACAGTGAGGTGGCAATGGGCACATTTCCTCCCCTCGGCTTATACTCAAGTCAATAAGTTTTCCCAGTTTTTTGTGGTAAAAGTAGGTACCTCGGCTTATACTCGGGTCGGCTTATACTCGAGTATATATGGTATTTAGGAAATTAACTATACCTTTTATTGCAATCTCAATAGGGCTTCAAAAAGCTTTGACAGATGAGCCTATAAATCCCACACCTCCAACAAGACCCCCAGAACCACATGATGGAGAGGAACGTGAAGTGGAGGAAGTGGAAAGTGGCACCACAACAGGTCAGTGTCAAACAACACAGATGCAGGTTAATAGATGTAGGCCTACATATTCTATAGTACATGTTTGTTTTGATTTTTTTAGGTGCTGTTCTGCCTGAAGACCCCGAAAAGTTTACAAGTCACAGTGCACAGATCCTGATACAATACCTAATGGTCTGCTGTCGTGACCTTGAAAAAATAAAGGGAGACTTGATAGAGATCAGGCAAAATACCAAGCGGGTGGAGGAAAGGCTACAAAATATCATGGCTGTGCTTGGGCGTGTTTAATTTTTTAACACAAAAGAACTTTGAACTTGCTGTGTTTTTGCAGGTTTTTGTTTGTTTTCATCTTTAACCACTTAACGACCGCCCACTGTAAATATACGTCGGCAGAATGGCACGGACAGGCACAATCACGTACCTGTACGTGCCTGCCTTCGTATAGGTGGGGGGTCCAATCGGACCCCCCTCCGGTACAGTGGGCGGCCGGGATCACTTCGGGAGTGATCCGCGATGAGGGGGCCGCCATTCGATTCTGACCACCCCCTCGCGATCGCTCCCGGCGAATCAAATGCTTCCTCTGCCTGTGTAATGTTTACACAGGCAGGAGGAAGTGATGTCATCCCTCATGCGGTGCTCACATATATCGAGTGCCGCATGAGAGAAGACACAAAGGTTAGTGCATTAAACAGCACACTGACACCACACACATAGGCACATGATCGCCCCCCAGGCCCCCCCAGAGACCCCCAGATCACCCCCCAGTCACAGTGTCACTGATTGCAGTGACCATTTATTTACTGATCACTGCAATCAGTGACATTTGTGACTGTAAAAGTGTCACCACAGTTAGTTTTAGGTCCAGTGTAGCCCCCTAACCCCCCCAATAAAGGTTTAACCCCTTGATCGCACCCCCAGGTAACCCTTTCACCCCCTAGCACCGCCATCACTAAGCGATCATTTTTCTGATCGCTGTTTTAGTGTCGGTGATGCCGATCGGTAGCCAGTTATTTTTTTTAGGTTCGCCGCAGGTTTTTATAGTGTCGGGTACCCCCATATATTACCTAATAAAGGTTTAACCCCTTGATCGCCCCCCCAGGTAACCCTTTCACCCCCTAGCACCGCTGTCACTAAGCGATAGTTTTTCTGATCGCTGTTTTAGTGTCGGTGATGCTGATAGGTAGCCAGTTATTTTTTTTAGGTTCGCGGCAGGTTTTTATAGCGTCGGGTACCCCCATATATTACCTAATAAAGGTTTAACCCCTTTATCACCCTCCCCCCAGGTAACCCTTTCACCCCCTAGCACCGCTGTCACTAAGCGATCATTTTTCTGATCGCTGTTTTAGTGTCGGTGATGCCGATAGGTAGCCAGTTATTTTTTTTAGGTTTGCCGCAGGTTTTTATAGTGCCGGGTACCCCCATATATTACCTAAAGGTTTAACCCCTTGATCGCCCCCCCAGGTAACCCTTTCACCCCATTTTGCCAGTGTCACTAAGCGATCGTTTTTCTGATCGCTGTCTTAGTGTCGGTGATGCCGATAGGTAGCCAGTTATTTTTTTTAGGTTCGCCGCAGGTTTTTGTAGCGTCGGGTACCCCCATATATTACCTAATAAAGGTTTAACCCCCTGATTGCCCCTAGTTAATCCTTTCACCAGTGATCACCATATAAGTGTTACGGGTGACGCTGGTTAGTTAGTTTGCTTTTTATAGTGTCAGGGCACCCGCCGTATATAACCCAATAAAGGTTTAACCCCATGATCGCCCGGCGGGTGATATCAATTAGGTTTTAGCGTCAGAGAGGGTCTTTGTCACACCCCAGGCAGCGTCAGGTTAGTGCCAGTAATGCTAACACCCACGCGTGAAGCATACACCTCCCTTAGTGGTATAGTATCTGAACAGATCAATATCTGATCTGATCAGATCTATACTAGCATCCCCAGCAATTTAGGGTTCCCAAAAACGCAGTGTTAGCGGGATCAGCCCAGATACCTGCTAGCACCTGCGTTTTGCCCCTCCGTCCAGCCCAGGCCACCCAAGTGCAGTATCGATCGATCACTGTCACTTACAAAACACAACACACATAACTGCAGCGTTCGCAGAGACAGGCTTGATCCCTGCGACTCCAGTGCTGTAGGAGGTGATTTCACTACCACAGTTAAAAAAAAAAGCATATATGCCGAAGCATTGGGGCAGCAGGGGCGGAGGAGCGATTTTGCTCCTAATGCCGCGTACATACGGTCGAAATTCCGACGGAGGCATGCCCGTGGAAAAGTCCAACCATGTGTGTGCGGCATAACTTTTGCGGGAGGATGCCCCTATGCTTCGGCATATATAAATGGTGCATGTATGCCCATCATTAGAAGTGGGTGAATGAAGGGCGGTATTCTAATGGGGGGCATACCCACCGATCAATCTCTTTTTTCGTTCAGCCAACAGGCTTCATGAAAAAAAAGATTACAATACATGTCCAACAAGGACCAGCATGTTGCTGGACTTTGAATGGTTATACCAGATTGATGCCTGCGGGTTTAGGTATCATCTTGGTATCATTCTTTTCATCCAGCAGCCGGCTTTCATGTAAAAGCAATCCTAGTGGCTAATTAGCCTCTGGACTGCTTTTACAAGCAGTGGGAGGGAATGCCCCCCCCCAGATATAAAAAGCGCCATTGGGAAATTGGGAAAGCATTTTATCACACCGATCTTGGTGTGGTCAGATGCTTTGAGGGCAGAGGAAAGATCTAGGGTCTAATAGACCCCAGTTTTTTTTTAAAAAGAGTACCTGTCACTAGCTATTGCTATTATAGGGGATATTTACATTCCCTGAGATAACAATAAAAATGATTAAAAAATATATATATAGAAGGAACAGTTTAAAAATAAAATAAAAAAGCAAAATTAATAATATAAAAAAAAAAAAAGGAAAAAAAGCACCCCTGTCCTGCCCTGCTCTTGCGCAATGGCGAACGCAAGCGTCGGTCTGGCGTCATATGTAAACAGCAATTGCACCATGCATGTGAGGTATCACCGCGAAGGTCAGATCAAGGGCGGTAATTTTAGCAGTAGACCTCCTCTGTAAATCTAATGTGGTAACCTGTAAAGGCTTTTAAAGGCTTTTAAAAATGTATGTAGTTTGTCACCAATGCGCGTTTGTACGAAATTTTAAAGCATGTCGTGTTTGGTATCTATGTACTCGGCTTAAGATCATCTTTTTTATTTCATCAAACACTTGGGCAATATAGTGTGTTTTAGTGCATTAAAATTAAAAAAGGTGTATTTTTTCCCCAAAAAATTTGTTTGAAAAATCGCTGCGCAAATACTGTGTGGAAAAAAATATGCAACATCCACCATTTTAATCTGTAGGGCCTTTGCTTTAAAAAAATATATAATGTTTGGGGGTTCAACATAATTTTCTTGCAAAAAAAAAAAATGTTTTCATGTAAACAAAAAGTGTCAGAAAGGGCTTTGTCTATAAGTGGTTAGAAGAGTGGATGTAAGCTTCCTAATGTTGTGTATAAAATGCCAGAACAGTTCAAAACCCCCCCAAATGACCCCATTTTGGAAAGTAGACACCCCAAGCTATATACTGAGAGGCATGTCGAGTCCATTGAATATTTTATATGTTGACACAAGTTGCGGAAAAAAGACAATTTATTTTTATTTTTATTTTTTTTGCACAAAGTTGTCACTAAATGATGTATTGCTCAAACATGCCATGGGCATATGTGGAATTACACCCCAAAATACATTCTGTTGCTTCTCCTGAGTATGGGGAAATCACATGTGTGAGACTTTTTGTGGAGGCTAGCCGCGTACGGGGTCCCAAAAACCAAGCACCGCCTTCAGGCTTTCTAAGGGTGTAAATTTTTGATTTCACTCCTCACTGCCTATCACAGTTTCGGAGGCCATGGAATGCCCAGATGGCACAAAACCCCCCCAAATGACCCCATTTTGGAAAGTAGACACCCCAAGCTATTTGCTGAGAGGTATGGTGAGTATTTTTCAGATCTTGCTTTTTGTCACAAAGTTTTGAAAATTAAAAAAAAAATAAAAAATATATTTTCTTTCTTCACTTTCAAAAACAAATGAGAGCTGTAAAATACTTACCATGCCTCTCAGAAAATAGCTTGGGGTGTCTACTTTCCAAAATGGGGTCATTTGGGGGGGGTTTTGTGCTATTTTGGCATTTTATGGTCTTCGAAACTGTGATAGGTAGTGAGGAGTGAAATCAAAAATTTGCACCCTTAGAAAGCCTGAAGGCGGTGCTTGGTTTTCAGGGTCCCGTACGCGGCTAGGCTCCTAAAAAGTCCCACACATGTGGTATCCCCGTACTCAGGAGAAGCAGCAAAATGTATTTTGGGGTGCAATTTCACATATAACCATGGCATGTGTGAGCAATATATCATTTAGTGACAACTTTTTGTAATTTTTTTTTTGTCATTATTCAATCACTTGGGACAAAAAAATAAAATATTCAATGGGCTCAACATGCCTCTCAGCAATTTCCTTGGGGTGTCTACTTTCTAAAATGGGGTCATTTGGGGGGGTTTTGTGCTATTTTGGCATTTTATGGCCTTCGAAACTGTGATAGGTAGTGAGGAGTGAAATCAAAAATTTGCGCCCTTAGAAATCCTGAAGGCGGTGCTTGGTTTCCGGGGTCCCGTACGTGGCTAGGCTCCTAAAAAGTCCCACACATGTGGTATCCCCGTACTCAGGAGAAGCAGCAGAATGTATTTTGGGGTGCAATTCCACATATAACCATGGCATGTGTGAGCAATATATCATTTAGTGACAACTTTTTGTATTTTTTTTTTTTTTGTCATTATTCAATCACTTGTGACAAAAAAAAAAAAAAATTCAATGGGCTCAACATGCCTCTCAGCAATTTCCTTGGGATGTCTACTTTCCAAAATAGGGTCATTTGGGGGGTTTTGTACTGCCCTGCCATTTTAGCACCTCAAGAATTGAGATAGGCAGTCATAAATTAAAAGCTGTGTAAATTCCAGAAAATGTACCCTAGTTTGTAGACGCTATAACTTTTGCGCAAACCAATAAATATACGCTTATTGACATTTTTTTACTAAAGACATGTGGCTGAATACATTTTGGCCTAAATGTATGACTAAAATTGAGTTTATTCGATTTTTCTTATAACAAAAAGTAGAAAATATCATTTTTTTTCAAAATTTTCAGTCTTTTTCCGTTTATATCGCAAAAAATAAAAATCGCAGAGGCAATCAAATACCATTAAAAGAAAGCTCTATTTGTGGGAAGAAAAGGACGCAAATTTCGTTTGGGTACAACATTGCATGTCCGCACAATTTCCTGTTAAAGCAGCGCAGTGCAAAATTCTGAAAACACCTCTGGTCCTTTAGCTACAAAATGGTTCGGGGCTTACGTGGTTAATTAATACTACATGTTTAAATTTACATTAAAGATTTTTATATAGTTTTTTAAGCATGCCTGTTCATGCGTTTTACCACCAAAAATATTTTTGATACATCCAAATTTAAAAGGAAGTTTTATAAAAAAAAAAAAAAAAGAAAAAGATTTTTAATCCCAAAAATTTGTGCCTTAATTATGTAAATATTAGGCAAAGTGAAATAATAAATGTTTTGTGTTTACACTGACAATGAAGGGTATTTAAGAATGCAAAATACACATGGCACTACAAGTGCACTAGGTAAACCTACGAGAAACATAAAAGAATCAAAAACAAAAACACAATACAAAGAATTTTTCAAATAAAGAATTTATTTTAAAATAAAATAAATTTAATTATCCACAGGCATATCAATGGCCCCCCTACCCACAAAATATTCGACCTATTTTTGACGAACATCACGTCCGGTTTGGGGGGCCAAGCCTGGACGGCCAGCTTCCAGGGCCAATAAATTGCTATTGTCCAGTAATGAGGCCTCAGGCCCACTCAAAGATAGGTAATTTTGTGAATGCACCCTTAAAAAATTATGTAGCTCGCAACACGTCATGACCACATGGTTCCATTTATAGGGGGCAAGGTGGATGGAGGTGAGGAACAAGCGGAATCGGCTGGCCATGATGCCAAAGGCATTTTCCACCACCCTTCTTGCTCTGGCCAGCCGATAGTTAAACACCCTCCTCTCAGGGGTGAGGGTGCGTTGAGGGAATGGCCTCATTAAATGGGGACCCAGGCCAAAAGCCTCATCCGCTACAAACACAAATGGGAGTCCCTCCACATTCTGCTCCGCTGGTGGCAAGGCCAGCTCATCCGATAGGAGCCGTTCCCCAAACTCTGTCTGTGCAAAGACTCCTCCGTCTGACATTCTGCCATTTTTGCCAACGTCCACATACATAAATTCGTAGGTGGCCAACACCACTGCCATCATGACGATGCTGTGGAACCCCTTGTAATTGTAGTAATAGGATCCCGAATGGGGTGGTGGTACGACCTGAACATGCTTGCCGTCGATGGCCCCTCCACAGTTTGGAAAGTTCCATCGTTGGGCAAACTCAGATGCCACATTCTGCCATTCATGTGGCGTAGAAGGGAACTGTGGAGTTAAAATAAAAAAATATTAATACTTTGAGACAGAAACATTGCAAGCAGATTTGATAAAACCATTCCTAGCCAACATTAAGATAAACATAGAAATATTTTTAAATGATTAGTAAGCACCAAAAAAGCTAAACCACAAAAAAAAAAAAATTATGGGGGGGGGGGTGAAGATGAGTTGGGGACATCACAAATCAAGGCTGTAGCACTCTGTATGAAGTGAAAGAAAATGTAACATTCCTAAGCAATCTTTAGGGGGCTTTTGGGGTAAAGCACTACAATGGAGCAGACAACAAAAGAAAGGGAAGTGACTAGGCTAGGTGGGTATGGCCCCAGGATAGCATGCTGGAGAGGTTAGCTAAGGGAAATTTAAATGTAGGCCAAAAAAAACACATCCAAAAAAAAAAAACATGCATGGGGAGAAATGGGACATTCCCTGCAGATTAGAATCATGGGTGTAGGGTAAAATGCTAAATTGTTGCTATTACAAAGCTAATGGCCCTGTGTTCACAGGTTCAACACGGAACATATGAAGACAAGATTTCAGTGGGATAAGTCAAGATCTCTGTGGCCTAGAGAAGACCTTGATGAGACTGATATACCCGGCACTCTGAATGGCGACCACCAACTGGGTTTTATGTACAGAAAATGAAACTGCTCCATCCTGTGGGGGTCTCAGAAATCTCCTCTTGAAGGAAATGAATGGTATCGATGGTTGATACTACATGGGGATGGCCAGAACTGGAGAAGACATGACACATCTTTCAACTGTTGGAAACTTGGTTTAAGGTACAGAGGAGCATTGTGAAGACCTTCAATAAAATTGCAAAAGCACTGCGCTGACTTTTCCAGCCTGAGACCAATCTTGCTCCACATTGGTGTTTAGAACTCATCAGCTCAAACCTCCAGATTTATTGTTGTAGTGCATCCTTGGCACTGTTGCCCCTTAACATTGATTGGACAAGATGGGCTTCTGTTTACGATAATGTAGTTAAATAAAAAAAAAATTGATAAAAAAATAAAAAATAAAAAAAAAAGAATCATGGGAATTAGGGACTGATAAAAGAAATAATAAACATTATTAAGAAAGAAATACATACAATGTGGTGTTTTAAATTAGAACACTTACCTTAATATAGTCCTCCTGCAAAACTTGAAGGATGGCAGAACAAGTCTCTGGTATAATGATCCCCAGAGCCTGGGGGGAGATGCCTGTTGAGAACTTGAGGCCCTGCAGGCTTCTCCCAGTCGCCAGGTATCGCAACGTGGCGATGAGCCTCTGCTCAGCAGTGATGGCTTCCCGCAAAACGGTGTCCTGCCTGGTAATGTAGGGGGACACCAAAGCCAATAGATGCTGAAATACGGGGTCAGACATCCTGAGAAAATTCCTGTAGTCCTCAGGATTATTCTCCCTGATCTCCCGCAACAAAGGCATGTGACAGAACTGGTGCCGCTGGAGCAACCAATTCTTGGTCCATGAACTCCTCCTCACCCTGTTCATGGCCTGGAGTCGGGATACAGCATGAACCCCTGCTCCAACTACAGCACAAACTCTACGACAAGTACGTAGCCACAACATGGCTAGATAACGGTTGGCGGCTCAGAACGAACTAGAAGAACGCACGGAAGAACAGCAAGGCCTATGAAGAACAAGCTGAAAAACAGGAACGAGCAGACAAGAACGCACTGAATAAACAGATACGAACTGACTACAAGCCCTGCCAAACAGATACGAACCCACAAGCACAAACTGAACTCCACAAAACGATCTTCAAAGCACGAAGACTTAAAAGCGCGAATCTTCTCTCACCAAACTTTTACTAACACGCGGTAACACGAAATTATCAAAAGCGTCCCAAAGGGTGGCGCCATTAGAACGGAACGTCCCCTTTATACTGCCGTCGTACGTGTTGTACGTCACTGCGCTTTGCTCGAGCATTTTTTTTCATGATCGTGTGG
This sequence comes from Rana muscosa, assembly GCA_029206835.1. Lineage (NCBI taxonomy): Eukaryota > Metazoa > Chordata > Amphibia > Anura > Ranidae > Rana > Rana muscosa. Next base: position 202,333,873 of record CM055128.1, on the reverse strand, counting down.
ATGCAAGACAGGCTTGAGAGGAAACAAGAAAAAAAACGACGAGAAAAACGTTGGTTTTAAAAATGACTTTAAAAACGTACGTGTGTACGCGGCATAAGACTCCGTATGCAGTGAACAGACCCGGAGGTAATTCAAGTAACTCTGCTCAACCCTCATACACATACGAGGGGAGAGCTTGGCGTAGTGTTCCTGCACTCTCCTCTCTCAGATACCCCTAGACACAAGCCATTCACAATAGGCGAGAGGGGGAGTGAGGCTCCGCTACATTTGTATTTTATATTAATCTCAATAAGTAGGAGAAAGAGTTTTGTATAACAATAGATATTTTATAGAAGGCTGTACATTATCAGTTTTGCCACTAGATGGTGTGTTGAGTAAATTGCATATAATACAAGTATTCTTTTTTATTGCTTTTTTATTTTATCTCCACAATTTTTTGCTCTTTTGTTGTTAAAGCGGAGGTGCAGCCGAAAAAAATAAAAATAAAAGTCAGCAGCTAACAATGTAGCTGCTGACTTTTAATAAGGACACTTACCTGTCCTACTCGCCCACGATGTCGGTCCTGCCACGGCGATCGATCGCTGCTGGCAGGTCCTGGCTCCTCCATCCTGAGTAAGGGAAACAGGCAGTGAAGCCGTAAGGCTTCACTGCCCGTTTCCTACTGCGCATGCGCCACTCGCACGGCGCTTTGTGAATGGGCGGCTTGCCTCCTGGGATGCACACAGTTCCCAGAAGGCAGCGCGCCCCATTTACAAGAAGAGGAAGCGGAAGGAGACCCACCGCGGACGAGAAGAGGAACATTAGAGGCAGATTAGGGGACTTCCGCATAGCAACAGGTATTTAGGGTGAGTATACATTTTTTTTTTTTTTTAGGATTTTTAATGTTAAAATTTTTTCAGGGTGGACCTCTGCTTTAAATTGGAACTTCACTCTCCCAATCAATATTGATTATTTTTAATCCCCATGCTGCTAGTATTGGTAAATAGATAGAAAAGTATATCCTATTTTTTTTTATTATTTCTTCAGTTACTTCCAGGTTTCTTGACTAGGCAAATTATGTCATACACCCCAGGAGGGGAGGAGAGGAGGAGGGGTTTTCTCAGCTAAGCACACTCTCCTGCATGCCTGCATGCATGCCTGAGCTAAGGGCAGATGGATTCCAGGAAGTAAATGCTACATCAATCATGTGCCCTTACTCAAGATGGCCATGGACAGAAATGCTAGGGAGTGTTTTTCAAAGTGAATTCTCAACAAATAAAGCATGGAGACATGGATGGATGGGGAGTTTGCTTTGCATAATAAAAAAGGAATCACATAATGTATTTGGGTTGTGATCTTCAGATGCAGTGAAGATCCGCTTTAAGCTTTTAGCCCTGGTTCACATTGGAACAATTTGACATGTCAAATCGCATCTGCGGTGCTGCACTGATTTCAAAAATGTGTTTCTGTACTACTATTTTTCGATTTCGGGTTGCGATTTACATTGACATTGTGGCTGAAATCGGGACTGACAAGCGGGAGTGAAATCGTGCGAGTTCAGTGTGAACCAGGGCTTAAGCACAATACTCTAATCCAGGTGTTGTGACAACTATTTATTTTGTAAAATATGTAGGCTAATTTTGACATTTTTCACATACATGTTCAAATTGGCATTTTTTTTGCTAGAAAACAACTTAGAACCCCCAAACATAATATATTTTCTGAAATCAGAGGCCCTGGAGAATTAAATGGTTGCTGCAATTTTTTATGTCGCACAATATTTGCATGGCCATTTATCAAATACTCCCTTCGCAGGACCCGTATATTAGATGTGTCATCAAAAAGATCACCTGATAATGTGGCTGGTTCCTCATTTATTAACCAGGCATGTGTAAAAAAGGAACACAATCCCTCATTGCGCAATTTCCCAGCATAAGAAATGTATTAAAAGAACAGTATTCTACTCACAGGTAAAATGAATACATCAGGCATTCAGAAATTATCGTTCTGCGCCCCGGCAGGCATGTTGACGTTCCTGCTATGTCCTCCAACTCGACGTATGTTTTGTCTCAATAGACGTCGTCACAGAGGCAATGGAGATGGGGGGGTGTGTTGCCAACTAATGCGTGGCTAGACCTCGTTTGGCATCTCCTCATCTGGTAAGAGTCTATTCATTATTAGATATGGTGGAGCATGGACAAGGGATCACTTGGAGCACTTTTGGACTGTAATTAGGCACGTGTGGAGCACCTGTGTCACCACCAGTATTTGGAATTGGGATTCCGCTGTCTAGATCATTTACCAATTTTATGCCACATTTGAAGAATTGTCATTTTAAATGAACATTATTTGAGTTTTTCATGCTTTGCACAGAATAATTGGCACTTTAATTATAAATATCCGATCTGTATTCCTTATGTAGCGGGGTATTGCTTTGAGGCCTCAGAGACCCAGAATGCCACGGGACACCCAAGGTGCATTGCCCCACGCAAAGACTGCTGGGGTGGGCTATTTAACTGGGGGGGCGGGACTGAGTTCGGTCTCTTTGAACACCGCCTGCCCGGCAAGTGGAACTCTTGTTCGAGTCTGCTGTGTTACCAGGCCTGAAGCTGAGGTTTTTCTCCAAAGAGCCTTCCGTTCCACCGAGGAGCTTGCGGGACATCATCCGACTGCTGCTGTACTGTTGCCAGGAGGACCGAAGACCCGGGAGTCGTGGAATCTGTGTATCGAGACACAGAAACGGAAGATACGGACACGGACTGGTCCGGTTGGGTGAGAGAGCACATGTTTAGAGACAAACACAGGATCTTCTAGGCCAGATAACTGTTGTTCGGAACTAACTTTAGTGCTTGTAGTCACACACCGGAGGGACAGTGCTTTGAGTATCTAGGAGTCTCTAAGACTTATCCTGTGTTCATCAAGTTCAAGATCGTTTTTCTCTTTGTGGATTATAACTTGTTTCTTCAAAAAGTGCACCACCGTTTGCTAGCGAAGATCTTTCTCTGCAGAACTTCTACATAGTACAGTCAGGCCTGACTCAGTAGTGTAGACATTTCTGGGCGCCATTTTTTACCCACGAGGTAGAATAGCTGCAGCGGGGACCGTTAGTTTCTTTTGTTATATCTGTCTGTTTGCAAAGGTACCCCTTTTCATTGCAGAGCTCTGCATGTGTTCGTGTGTACTTTTCCTATGCTTAACCAATATTCTCAGTAAAAGTGGCAGGGTTGAGTACACCTGTGTTTGTGTCATTTACTGTGCAGAAGAGATGGTTATTGATAGCTATACCATATTGCTGTGTTTATTGCAGGATTGTGTCTAAGAGAGTTACAGGTTACACAATCCTACCATCCCCTACTGACTGTGCCAGGAGAGGTTAGAGACAATTTCTGGGGGTTGACAGCAGTGCATTACAGGGCCCAAACACATCATTTCAACGGCTCTCTTAACTGGGGGTATCGCTACACGTGGGGGCTCAAGTCCGGGATTCCTGTATACTGCATGCTGCAATCAGAGCCTGCCAGAGGCACCGGCATGGACCCGCTAGTAGTGACACAGTGGTGCGCAGCAGTCGGCGCCAACCCAACCATGGCGGTAGTTATTGAGCTCCTGGGAGAAAACTGGCCGGAAGAGGAGGTAAAGCGGCTCATGTTGTCACTGTCTCCGAGCCAAAAGGCATGGGTGATGGACTTAAGGCCAGATCCAGAGACCTTGTTTACATACGCATTAGTGGAATGGAAAAACGGAATGCCAGAGGACTTTAGAGGTCAGAATATACAGGCCATAGATAACCAGACATACCAATTGGCGCATACAGAGGCCGTGAAGGGACAACCTCTGCAATCTCCCCTGCCATCACCTCCACCATCATCTCCACCTTTGTCTCCTAAAGCAGAGAAGCCAAAGGAGATGATAGTCTCAGGGACACCCCTGGCCGCTATAGGGCCTGAACTGTTGAATGCTCTGGGAGATTTTGTCACAAAGTGTCAGAAAAGTAATGCGGTACACGTAGAAGCTCAGGATTTTCTCCGGGAAACAACCTGTCCCCCATGGGGAAGAGGACTTTGACACCTGGATTGAGCAAGCAATGCAGGCTCTAGAGGGATGGGAAGTACCAGAGGGCCAGAAGAAGCAGCGCACAAGTGAGAGTTTAAAAGGCGCTGCTGCTGAAGCTGTAAAGAATCTTAGGTTCAGCAATTCTGCTTGTACTGCTTATGATTATCTGGAAGAATTTGGCCAGTTGGAAAAGGTGGCTGAACTAGTATACCAATTTGAGCATACCCTTCAACAGCCGGGAGAAAGATTGTCTGAATACGTCCGGAGGTTAAACAAGATGCTCTGCCAAATTGTCCTTAAAAAAGGGATGCTGCCACAAGTTATAGACGCAACCAGGATGAATCAGATCCTGAGGGGAGCACTGCGTTCGGACCCAGTTTGGCTCCACCTGAAGACCTCTGAAGGAGTCATGTCCCTGAGTTATCCAGATCTTGTGCGAATCATAAGGGTTAAAGAAGCTCTGTTGAAGGACCAACAGGCGGTTGAGAAAACCACCCCTCCCCCCTCAGTGGGAGTCAGATCCACCATAGCCTCTGAACAGGACTCGGAGGTGGAGATCTTAAAGAGGATGATTTACTAATAACAGTGCGCTGCGCTGGTTGATACCTTAATTGCTGCGCCGGATAAAACCTTCACTGGGCGCAGGAACCAGCGGCGCACTGTTATAGTTACTAAAAATGTCAGCGGGGCGCTATTGAAAATGAATGGTTCCCTATGGGGGAGGTCGCCCGGGAAGTCGGATGAAGCCGATCCGACTCGCGGGGCGACTCGTGTGCCGGCTGACACAGGGACAGCGCGACTTTGCGAGGCAACTTGGACACGACCTGCTCTTTTGCTAGCGGGGTCCCGGTCTTCCTCGTCGTCTTCTTCCGGGTGATGCCACTCGCTGACCCCGCCCCCGTATCACGTAACAGTCCCATCATTCCCCGGGACTGTGACGTCATACGGGGGCGGGGTCAGCGGGTGGCATCACCAGGTGACCACGCCCCATGCCAATAAAAGTGGGTGCGCTCCGCGGACAGAGCATTGTAGCGGCGGACAGCGACGAGGCAACATCGGGCGGAGAGAAGAGGGAAGAAGACGACGATGAAGACCGGGACCACGCTAGCAAAAGAGCTGGAAGAAGATAGCGGGGCGCCCGGCAGAAGGCAGAAAGAACCGGAGATCGTGGAGAAGGCACCAGAGAGCGGGAGAAGAACCGGAAAGCGCGGAGACGACACCGGAGAACAGAACAAGAGACCCCCCCAAAGTCGGAAGAAGACGACGATGAAGAGCGGGACCCTGCTAGCAAAAGAGCTGGAATAAGTGTTGTGGAATTCCTAGGCTGTTTGCAGAGCACACAGCCTACAATTCCTGTGCTATCTAAGCACACACTTTAGATTCATCTTTTTGCAATAATGCTATCTTTAGCCTAAGTTAAATTTGCTAAGATCCACTCACCGTTCATTCCCATTCATCCCAAGAAGGCAGCACCACAAAAGCTATGTTCTCATTTCAGCATACCAGCCTAGACTGTTCAGCCGACGCCTAATCATAGGCTTTTATTAAACTCAAAAGATCTCAAGACAGGAGGTGATTGGTTGCAGCAACCAGTCACCTCCCCCCATGGGCGGGGACATCACAGGATGTTCCTTCCACAGGAGAATGACCATACAAGGACATCCTTCCAAACAGATACAATGTTCATTCAAATTGACTAACAGTGACATACACTGTTACCAAATGATGGAAACTACATAACAATTATGCCTCAAATGGACCACAATTATTCTATAGTTATGCTACTGTTCCTGTGGACACAGATATGTGCGCTCGGAGTCATTCAACGCCCCCCGCCAGGGGCTGGCCAGTTCCCCCAACGGGGCGCAAAACAACATCTCTAAATGCAGCAAACATCGCTGTTTCCATAGGAAGATTTTCCCGCCACCGATCTTCCACCAACGTCTGTATGTGCAAATACGCTCAGATGAGCGCATTACAGCAAAACTGACACTGGGGGGACATCTGACAACATACATTAATACATTTCCATAAAAATCTCCACAACAGAAGATAGCGGGCGCCCGGCAGAAAGACCCCCGAAAAGCAGAGAAAAGAGAGCCGCTCAGGTGTAGAAATCCTCAAAATTACCTCCTCCCAGCAACCAAGGGTGCAGGCAATGCCAATATCAGCAAACAGGAACAAACAAGTCTTCTGGATAGCAGCACTCCAAAAATAAAAGCCTTTATTTTAAAATTCAGTGATCCAAATACATACTGCACATCACGTCACACTGGTCAAAAAACTGGCTAACGCATTTCACACTGTACTAGTGCTTATTCATAGCTACCTAGTGCACAAATTGAATCTAATATATACCCTAAGAGGAGGGTCATGTGATCCAACACCAAGTGAAAGTAATGATTCAGCGATTGGCTGTGAATGAGGTGATTCAAGTGAGAGAGGAGGGTGTGGTCCACCAACCACTGTGATATGAAAAAGAGGGAATCCTTCTCAAACAAGCGCAATCAATGAAAAAGAAAACACATATATAAAAGATATATATATGTATATATATGTATATATGTGTAAAATGTGGTGTGAACAATAATAAAGTGTGGTATAAGACCCCTTTCACACTGGGGCGGGCAGGTGCGGTGGCGGTATAGCAGCGCGATTTTCAGCGCTGCTATACTGTCGTTCTTACCGCGGTATGCGGTCGCTAGGGGGGTTAATTTAACCCCCGCTAGTGGCCGAAAAAGGGTTAATACCGCCCGCAAACCGCGGCTATTGCCGCGGTTTGCGGGCGGTATTACCGCGCTGCCCCATTGATTTCAATGGGAGACCGCGGTAAAGGAGCGGTGAACACACCGCTCCTTTACCGCTGTAAAGAAGCGGCTAGCAGGACTTTTGGAGCGGTCCTGCTAGCGCACCGCTTCAGTGTGAAAGCCTTCGGGCTTTCACATTGAAGACACAGGGCAGGATTTTTTCATGCAGTATAACAGCGCTATTATTAGCGCTAAACCGCATGAAAAACGCCCCAGTGTGAAAGGGGCCTAATAATGTGTGAAATGTGGTGAACACTAAAGATAAACACCAAAAATAGGAATATAAATAATAAACAATAAATTGGAACAGAAAAAATGTGTATATAAATCATATAAATTAGGGCTGTGGAAATTAACTATTAATTTATCGATTAATCGATTAATTGTTTTGATCTATCAAAATTCTTTTGATCGATCAAAATTCTTTTGATCGGTGCTCACCTCTCTGCCGGCTTTCGGGTCTTCAGGGAGTTTCGGTGACGTCACGGACACCGGCAGGGCTTGCCATGTCCATCTGAAGGGCTCCTTTCCTGTGCCTTCATATCTGCATGCCGGCGGGACCTTACTATCTGCCACACGCAAGGGCTGTTACACTTCCCTCTATCACTTCCCTCTATCACTTCCCTCTATCAGCCTGGGATTCTACAGCCATCCACTGGGAGTTGTGATCGTTCCCTTCACGGGACATCTACATGCCGATGGACTGATGTTAGCCCCTTCTCATCTGGATTCAGCAGTGGTATCGTTGTACAAATTTTTATACCAGTATCATGCTTAGCTACATGTTTTTATGACTGCTTTTGCTACCGTTTGGTATTACTCGCACCATTTTTAGTTTATGTAGCTACATCCATTTTATCTCCAGTGTAATATTTATTTTGTTACCTACTTGAAGACTATAAAAGTTTTAATGCTATTCCCATCGAGCGCTGCCTTTGTGTGTTTTTTGTATCCTGCTATCCATTTTTCCAGTGGTTGGTAACTGCACTGGGAATCGGCCTGCAAGGAGATCAGCTATAAGCAGTTGGATCTGTATGTGCGTTATAATTAATCAAAATTAGTCGATTAATCGATTAAAAAAAAAATCGATTGATCGAACACGAAAATTTTGATCAGTAACAGCCCTAATATAAATGTAATATATGTGGCAAAGAACAACTATATGTATAATAACTGATTAACGTGAGAATGATGAAGCATAAGGAGATTTACATGAATAATTTTAACTCCTTGTAAAAGTGAAAGTGAACATATAAACGAAAAACGAAAAACAAGAAGGATATGTGTGTGTAGCGCTACCCCCAGTTAAGAGAGCCGCTGGATTTGTTTCGGTCCCTGTGTACAGCACCGCCAACCCCCGGCAATCTGCTCGACCCACTCTGGCACAGCTAGTCTAGGGATTGTTCTCGTATCACAATCTAACAGTATATGCACACAATCTATCTGTATTGTTAGGGTAACCTCTTTGCATGAAGATAACACACTGATAGCAAGTGATAAAATATAAAGTTTCTTTACTTTGGATAAAAGGCACAAGGTTAACACATAACACATATATGTCGGCAGAGCCCTGTGCAAGTGCAGCTATCTCTATCTATGCGCCTTTATGGCGCAGCAACAAAAGTTCTACCTACGGATCAGGCCTAACCCAGCTTTAGACTAAGGCCTCGTACACACGACCGAGTTTCTCGGCAAGAACCAGCAAGAAACTTGCTGGCAGAGATGTCTTGCCGAGAATAGTGATGAGCCGAAGACCCCCAGGTTCAGTTCGCACCAGAACCCGCGAACGGACCGAAAGTTCGCACGAACTTTAGAACCCTATTAACCACTTAACGACCGCCCACTGTAAATATACGTCGGCAGAATGGCACCGACAGGCAGAATCATGTACATATACGTGATTGCCTTTGTATAGTTGGGGGGTCCGATCGGACCCCCCTTCTTTACAGTGGGTGGTCGTTTTACCTTCGGGAGCGATCCGGCATGAGGGGACGGCCGTTCGATTCCGGCCACCCCCTCTCGATCGCTCCCGGCGAATGAGAGAGCTTCCCCTGCCTGCCAGGAAGGAGGAAGTGATGTCCTCTCTCCTGCGGCGCTCACATATACCGAGCGCCGTACAGGAGAAGATGCAGGTTAGTACACAAAACAGCACACTGACACCAGGACACATAGGCACATAAATCGCCCCCCCAGGCCCCCCCAGACACCCCCAGATCACCCCCAGCCCCCCCAGCCCCCAGTCACAGTGTCACTGATTGCAGTGACCATTTATTTAGTGATCACTGCAATCAGTGACATTTGTGACTGTAAAAGTGTCACTACATTTAGTTTTAGGTCCAGTGTAGCCCCCTAACCCCCCCTAATAAAGGTTTAACCCCCTGATCACCCCCCAGATAACCCTTTCACCCCCTAGCACCACCGTCACTAAGCAATCATTTTTCTGATCGCTGTCTTAGCGTCTGTGATGCTAATCGGTAGCCAGTAATTTTTTTTAGGTTCGCCGCAGGTTTTTATAGCGTCGGGTACCCCCATATATTACCTAATGAAGGTTTAACCCCCTTGATCACCCCCCAGGTAACCCTTTAACCCCCTATCACCACTGTCACTAAGCGATAATTTTTCTGATCGATGTCTTAGCGTCGGCGATGCTGATCGGTAGCCAGTAATTTTTTTTAGGTTCGCCGCAGGTTTTTATAGCGTCGGGTACCCTCATCTATTACCTAATAAAGGTTTAACCCCCTTGATCACCCCCCAGGTAACCCTTTCACCCCCTAGCACCGCCGTCGCTATGCGATCATTTTTCTGATCAATGTCTTAGCGTCGGTGATGCTGATCGGTAGCCAGTAATTTTTTTTAGGTTCTCCGCAGGTTTTTATAGCGTCGGGTACCCCCATATATTACCTAATAAAGGTTTAACCCCCTTGATCGCCCCCCCAGGTAACCCTTTCACCCCCTATCACCACTGTCACTAAGCGATAATTTTTCTGATCGATGTCTTAGCGTCGGCGATGCTGATCGGTAGCCAGTAATTTTTTTTAGGTTCGCCGCAGGTTTTTATAGCGTCGGGTACCCCCATATATTACCTAATAAAGGTGTAACCCCCTTGATCACCCCCCAGGTAACCCTTTCACCCCCTAGCACCGCCGTCACTATGCGATCATTTTTCTGATCGATGTCTTAGCGTCGGTGATGCTGATCGGTAGCCAGTAATTTTTTTTAGGTTCGCCGCAGGTTTTTATAGCGTCAGGTACCCCCATATATTATCTAATAAAGGTTTAACCCCCTGATCGCCCCCCAGGTAACCCTTTCACCCCCTATCACCACTGTCGCTAAGCAATCGTTTTTATGATCGTTGTCTTAGTGTCGGTGATGCCGATAGGTAGCCAGTAATTTTTTTTTAGGTTCGCCGTCAGGTTTTTATATAGCGTCAGGTACCCCCATATATTACCTAATAAAGGTTTTAACCCCCTAATTGCCCCTAGTTAACCCTTTCACCAGTGATCATCATATAAGTGTTACGGGTGACGCTGGTTAGTTAGTTTGCTTTTTATAGTGTCAGGGCACCCGCAGTATATAACCCAATAAAGGTTTAACCCCCTGATCGCCCGGCGGGTGATATCAGTTAGGTTTTAGCGTCAGAGAGGGTCTGCGTCACACCCCAGGCAGCGTCAGGTTAGTGCCAGTAGCGCTAACACCCACACGTGAAGCATACACCCCCCTTAGTGGTATAGTATCTGATCAGCTCAATATCTGATCTGATCAGATCTATACTAGCGTCCCCAGCAGTTTAGAGTTCCCAAAAACGCAGTGTTAGCGGGATCAGCCCAGATACCTGCTAGCACCTGCGTTTTGCCCCTCCGTCCAGCCCAGGCCACCGAAGTGCAGTATCGATCGATCACTGTCACTTGCAAAACACAACACACATAACTGCAGCGTTCGCAGAGACAGGCCTGATCCCTGCGACTCCAGTGCTGTAGGAGGTGATTTCACCACCACAGTTAAAAAAAAAAAGCATATATGCCGAAGCATTTGGGCAGCAGGGGCGGAGGAGCGATTTTGCTCCTAATGCCGCGTATATACGGTCGAAATTCCGACGGAGGCTTGCCCGTGGAAAAGTCTGACCATGTGTACGCGGCATAACTTTTGCGAGAAGATGCCCCCATGCTTCGGCATATATAAATGGTGCATGTATGCCCATCATTAGAAGTGGGTGGATGAAGGGCGGTATTCTAATGGTGGGCATACCCACCGATCAATCTTTTTTTTTCGTTCAGCCAACAGGCTGCATGAAAAAAAGATTACAATACATGTCCAACAAGGACCAGCAACGTACTGGTATGTTGCTGGACTTTGAATGTCTATACCAGAATGATGCCTGCGGGTTTAGGTATCATCTTGGTATCATTCTTTTCAGCCAGCGGCCGGCTTTCATGTAAAAGCAATCCTAGTGGCTAATTAGCCTCTGGACTGCTTTTACAAGCAGTGGGAGGGAATGTCCCCCCCCCGGATATAAAAAGCGCCATTGGGAAATTGGGAAAGCATTTTATCACACCGATCTTGGTGTGGTCAGATGCTTTGAGGGCAGAGGAAAGATCTAGGGTCCAATAGACCCCAGTTTTTTCAAAAAAGAGTACCTGTCATTACCTATTGCTATCATAGGGGATATTTACATTCCCTGAGATAACAATAAAAGTGATAAAAATAAATAAATATGGAAGCAACAGTTTAAAAATAAAATAAAAAAGCAAAATTAATAATAAAAAAAAAAAAAAAAAAAAAAAAAAAAAAGCACCCCTGTCCTGCCCTGCTCTTGCCCAATGGCGAACGCAAGCGTCGGTCTGGCGTCATATGTAAACAGCAATTGCACCATGCATGTGAGGTATCACCGCAAAGGTCAGATCGAGTGCAGTAATTTTAGCAGTAGACCTCCTCTGTAAATCTAACGGGGTAACCTGTAAATGCTTTTAAAGGCTTTTAAAAATGTATGTAGTTTGTCGCCAATGCGCGTTTGTGCGAAATTTTAAAGCATGTCGTGTTTGGTATCTATGTACTCGGCCTAAGATCATCTTTTTTATTTCATCAAACATTTGGGCAATATAGTGTGTTTTAGTGCATTAAAATTTAAAAAAGTGTATTTTTTCCCCAAAAAATGCGTTTGAAAAATCGCTGCGCAAATACTGTGTAGAAAAAAAAATGCAACATCCACCATTTTATTCTGTAGGGCCTTTGCTTTAAAAATATATATAATGTTTGGGGGTTCAACATAATATTCTTGCAAAAAAAAATATGTTTTCATGTAAACAAAAAGTGTCAAAAAGGGCTTTGTCTTCAAGTGGTTAGAAGAGTGGATGTAAGCTTCCTAATGTTGTGTATAAAATGCCAGAACAGTTCAAAACCCCCCCAAATGACCCCATTTTGGAAAGTAGACACCCCAAGCTATATACTGAGAGGCATGTCGAGTACATGGAATATTTTATATGTTGACACAAGTTGCGGAAAAAATTGTTGTTTTTTTTTGCACAAAGTTGTCACTAAATGATATATTGCTCAAACATGCCATGGGCATATGTGGAATTACACCCCAAAATACATTCTGTTGCTTCTCCTGAGTACGGGGATACCACATGTGTGAGACTTTTTGGGAGCCTAGCCGCGTACGGGACCCCAAAAACCAATCACCGCCTTCAGGCTTTCTAAGGGTGTCAATTTTTGATTTCACTTCTCACTGCCTATCACAGTTTCGGAGGCCATGGAATGCCCAGATGGCACAAAACCCCCCCAAATGACCCCATTTTGGAAAGTAGACACCCCAAGCTATTTGCTGAGAGGTATTGTGAGTATTTTGCAGATCTCGCTTTTTGTCACAAAGTTTTGAAAATTGAAAAGAAAAAAGAAAAAAAAAAAAATATGTTCTTTCTTCATTTTCAAAAACAAATGAGAGCGGTAAAATACTCACCATGCCTCTCAGCAAACAGCTTGGGGTGTTTACTTTCCAAAATGGGGTCATTTGGGGGGGGTTTTGTGCTATTTTGGCATTTTATGGCCTTCAAAACTGTGATAGGTAGTGAGGAGTGAAATCAAAAATTTGCGCCCTTAGAAATCCTGAAGGCGGTGCTTGGTTTCCGGGGTCCCGTACGCGGCTAGGCTCCTAAAAAGTCCCACACATGTGGTATCCCCGTACTCAAGAGAAGCAGCAGAATGTCTTTTGGGGTGCAATTCCACATATAACCATGGCATGTGTGAGCAATATATCATTTAGTGACAACTTTTTGTAATTTTTTTTTTTTGTCATTATTCAATCACTTGGGACAAAAAAAAAAAATATTCAATGGGCTCAACAGGCCTCTCAGCAATTTCCTTGGGGTGTCTACTTTCTAAAATAGGGTCATTTGGGGGGGTTTTGTGCTATTTTGGCATTTTATGGCCTTCAAAACTGTGATAGGTAGTGAGGAGTGAAATCAAAAATTTGCGCCCTTAGAAATCCTGAAGGCGGTGCTTGGTTTTCGGGGTCCCGTACGTGGCTAGGCTCCTAAAAAGTCCCACACATGTGGTATCCCCGTACTCAAGAGAAGCAGCAGAATGTATTTTGGGGTGCAATTCCACACATAACCATGGCATGTGTGAGCAATATATCATTTAGTGACAACTTTTTGTAATTTTTTTTTTTTTTTGTCATTATTCAATCACTTGGGACAAAAAAAAAATATTCAATGGGCTCAACATGCCTCTCAGCAATTTCCTTGGGGTGTCTACTTTCTAAAATGGGGTCATTTGGGGGGGGGGGGTTGTACTGCCCTGCCATTTTAGCACCTCAAGAAATGAGATAGGCAGTCATAAATTAAAAGCTGTGTAAATTCCAGAAAATGTACCCTAGTTTGTAAACGCTTTAACTTTTGCGCAAACCAATAAATATACGCTTATTGACATTTTTTTTACTAAAGACATGTGGCTGAATACATTTTGGCCTAAATGTATGACTAAAATTGAGTTTATTCGATTTTTCTTATAACAAAAAGTAGAAAATATCATTTTTTTTCAAAATTTTCGGTCTTTTTCCGTTTATATCGCAAAAAACTAAAATCGCAGAGGCAATCAAATACCATTAAAAGAAAGCTCTATTTGTGGGAAGAAAAGGACGCAAATTTCGTTTGGGTACAACATTGCATGTCCGCACAATTTACAGTTAAAACAGCTCAGTGCAAAATTCTGAATTCACCTCTGGTCCTTTAGCTACCAAATGGTCCGGGGCTTAAGTGGTTAAATACAATGGATGTGAACGTTCGAAATCTAAAGTGCTAATTATAACGACTATTATGCATGTTATTGTCCTAAAAAGGGTTTGGGAACCCGGGTTCTGCACCAGGGGACATGTATCAATGCAAAAATAAGTTTTAAAAACGGCCGTTTTTCGGGAGCAGTCATTTTAATGATGCATAAAGTGAAAAATAAAAGTCAAATATTCCTTTAAATATCGTACCTGGGGGGTGTCTAAAGTATGCCTGTGAAGTGGCACGTGTTTCCCGTGTTTAGAACTGTCCCTGCACAAAATTACATTTCTAAAGGAAAAAAAAGCCATTTAAAACTGCTTGCGGCTTTAATGTAATGTCTGGTCCCGGTAATATGGATGAAAATCTTTGAGAAAAATGGCATAGCTACCCCATCACCCCCCCCCCCCCTACCCCAGCCCATTACCAGCCCCTTTGGGTCTTGTATGGATATTAAGGGGAACCCCGCACACAAAATAAAAAAGGCTCTATATACTCTGAACAGCAGTATACAGTCGGTGCAAATAAGACAGGGACTGTAGGTTTGTTCTTAAGTAGAATCTGTTTTTTAATTTTGAACAGGTACATTGTTTAGGTGTAGCTCCAGCCAAAAAATATATCTTTAAGCTTTTTGGAAAACATAGGGAAGGGTTATCACCCCTGTAACATTTGTTTTGCTGTCTGTGCCCCTGTTCAGAACATTTCACCTCACTTTCCGTCCCAATGACAACTGTTTTTGAAAACTGGTGTTTTTATTGAAACAAGGATTGGTGATAAAGCATCAGTAGAGAGGAGACACCTTTTTCCCATATTAACTCTTACAGGAGAGAATTTCCCTTCCTAGGGGTAGATTTCCTCTCACTTCCTGTTGTCTCCTTCCGTTTGCAAGTAGGAGTCGTTTGTAAGTTGGATGTTTGAAAGTAGGGGCCTGCCGTAAATACTCTGCTGAAATTTGCCCCTTACATGTTGGTGTTGCCACAACACTGTGAGCCCTCACAGTTACTCTTGGTGGGCGCTGGAACGCCCTGCTGTGAACTATTATATCAGGAATTATATTTACATGCCATTGTTGAACAGTGGTAGGAAAAATTGGGCCTTTGGTGGTGGTGCTGGTGCTATGAATAAGCACTTTAAATAGTGTGAAACGCGTCAGCCAAACTAGATCAGTTTGTTGTGTTGTGCAGAGTGTTTTTGGTTTCCTGAACCTTTTTTTGGAATAAAGGCTTTTTAACCGGAGTGCTGCGTCCAGAAGACCTTCCTTTCTTTCTTCTTCTGCACCAGGGGACATGTATCAATGCAAAAAGAAGTTTTAAAAACGGCCGTTTTTCTGGAGCAGTCATTTTAATGATGCATAAAGTGAAAAAAAAAAAAAGTCAAATATTCCTTTAAAGTGGTTGTAAACCCACTTTTTTTTTTTTGGCCCACCTGCAAGAGAAAGGCATAATGAGCTATTATGACTAGCATAATAGCTCATTATGTTCCACTTACCTTAGATCGGGGCCCCCGAAGCCGTCCTCGTCCCTCTGTCCAGCCGCAGACATCACTGCGGCGATAGCCGGAATGTTACTTCCGGGTATCGCCGCACCAGCCAATCACAGCGCCGCTCCGGCGCTGTGATTGGCCGGAGCGGCGGAGACGTCACTCTGCGCATGCGCGCGGGAGGCGTCCCACTCGGCTACGCCCAGCGATTGCTGGGAAGTAGCCGAGTATGTGAATGGGATTAACCCCATAAATGCGCCGTTGTCTACGGCGCGCATGCGCCGTAGATAGCGGCGCTTGACATTTTAGTAAATATCTCCTAAACCGTGTAGGTTTAGGAGATATTTCTTGCACCTACAGGTAAGCCTTAATCTAGGCTTACCTGTAGGTGCAAGTTGAAAAAGTGGGTTTACAACCACTTTAAATATCGTACCTGGGGGGTGTCTAAAGTATGCCTGTGAAGTGCCACGTGTTTCCCGTGTTTAGAACTGTCCCTGTACAAAATTACATTTCTAAAGGAAAAAAAGCCATTTAAAACTGCTTGCGGCTTTAATGTAATGTCTGGTCCCGGTAATATGGATGAAAATCTTTAAGAAAAATGGCATA
Organism: Rana muscosa; assembly: GCA_029206835.1. Classification (NCBI taxonomy): domain Eukaryota; kingdom Metazoa; phylum Chordata; class Amphibia; order Anura; family Ranidae; genus Rana; species Rana muscosa. Next base: position 202,317,684 of record CM055128.1, on the reverse strand, counting down.
GCTACCCCATCACCCCCCCCCCCCCCCACCCCAGCCCATTACCAGCCCCTTTGGGTCTTGGATGGATATTAAGGGGAACCCCGCACACAAAATAAAAAAGGCCCTATATACTCTGAACAGCCGTATACAGGCGGTGCATACAAGACAGGGACTGCAGGTTTGTTCTTATGTAGAATCTGTTTGTAATTTTGAACAGGTACATTGTTTAAGTGTAGCTCCAGCCAAAAAATATATTTTTAAGCTTTTTGGAAAACATAGGGAAGGGTTATCACCCCTGTAACATTTGTTTTGCTGTCTGTGCAGTGTGCACCTGTTCAGAACAGTTCACCTCACTTTCCGTCCTAATGACAAATGTTTTTTGAAAATTTGGGGTTTTTATTGAAACAAGAATTGGTGATAAAGAATCAGTGGAGAGGAGACACTTTTTTTCCCATATTAACTCTTACAGGAGAGAATTTGCCTTCCTAGGGGTAGATTTCCTCTCACTTCCTGTTGTATCCTTCCGTTTGCAAGGAGGAGTCGTTTGTAAGTTGGATGTTTGAAAGTAGGGGCCTGCCGTTAATACTCAGCTGAAATTTGCCCCTTACATGTTGGTGTTGCCACAACACTGTGAGCCCTCACAGTTACTCTTGGTGGGCGCATGAATGGGCCCTGCTGTGAATTATTAGATCAAGAATTGTAATTGCATGCCTCTGTTGAACAGGGGCTGAAAAATTGGGCCTTTGGTGGTGGTGGTGGTGGTGGTGTTGACACAACACTGTAAGGCCTCACAGTTAGTCTTGGTGGGCGCAGGAATGGGCCCTGCTGTCAATTATTAGATCAAGAATTGTAATTGCATGCCCCTGTTGAACAGGGGCTGAAAAATTGGGCCTTTGGTGGTGGTGGTGGTGGTGGTGGTGGTGGTGTTGACACAACACTGTAAGGCCTCACAGTTAGTCTTGGTGGGCACAGGAATGGGCCCTGCTGTGAATTATTAGATCAAGAATTGTAATTACATGCCCCTGTTAAACAGGGGCAGAAAAATTGAGCCTTAGGCACTGGTGCCACAACACTGCAACCCCTCACAGATACTGTACTTGGAGCACAGCAAAGAGCCCTGTTGCAAAGTATTGCATCAAAAATTGTAATTACACGCCCCTGTTAAACAGGGGCTGAAAAATTGGGCCTTAGCCACTGGTGCTGGTGCCACGACACTGCAACCACTCCCAGATACTCTAGTTGGAGTGCAGGAATGAGCCCTGCTGCAAAGCATTGCATAAAAAATTGTAATAACACACCCTTGTTAAACAGGGGCTGAAAAATTGGGCCTTAGCCACTGGTGGCGGCACCCAGAAACAAAAATGTTCTTCCAAGCTATCATCGTCAATCGGATCATTGAGGAGGAGGAGGATAGTCAGTCAACATAATAGGACAAACTCTCAGCATCAGCATCAGTCTTGAAGGGATGTGACATTTGAAAATAAATTAGTCTGTTATATCAGCTTCAGGTGTTTGGTAGCTGGTGGTGATCCAAGACTGGTTCATCTTTATGAAGGTCAGTCGATCAACAGAATCGGTGGACAGGCGCACCCCGTGATCCGTGACAAATCCTCCAGCAGCACTGAACGTGCGTTCTGAAAGAACGCTGGATGCAGGACAGGCCAGTAGCTCAATTGCATACTGTGCAAGCTCTGGCCAGTGATCCATCCTCAAGACCCAGTAAGCCAGAGGATTTTCGGTGGGGAAGGTGTCCAAGTCTGACCTTGCCCCTAGGTATTCCTGCACCATGTATATCAGACGCTGGCGATGGTTGCTGGAACCGATCATACCTTGGGGCTGCGGACTAAAGAATTGTCTGAACGCTTCGGTCAGACGGCCACCTTCCCCACCGCTCCTTCTTTGACTGACCGAAGCCTCAGCAACTCGCTGTCCAAGACCAGGAGTTTGTAACATCCTAGTCTCTGGGAACGCGTTGCACAGACCTTTCTGCAAGGCCTCCCGGAGTTGTCTCATCCTCTGCTCCCTCTGCGACGGTAAGATAAGGTCCACAACCTTACCCTTGTACCGTGGATCAAGGAGAGTGGCCAGCCGGTAATGGTCCCTCTCCTTGATCCGAAGAATACGAGGATCCTTCCGCAGACTTTGCAGGATCAGGGAGGCCATGCAGCGTAGGTTAGCTGAGGCATTCAGTCCGGAGTCCTCTGGGTCACTAAGGACGACATGATCGGCAGCCACCTCCTCCCAGCCACGTACAAGTACACTGGTTTCTGGGGACTGTAAATCATCCCTAAAAGACTGCTGCTGATGATGCTGAGTGCCAGGCTCCACCTCCATGCTGACACAATCCTCCTCCTCCTCCTCCTCCTCCTCCTCCTCTTCTTCCTGTGTGATGGGTGGGACAGAAGGAACACTGTCCGGGTAAAGGGGGCCTTGAGAGGCAAGGAAGTCCTCCTCTTCCTGCCTCTGTTCTGCCTCAAGTACCCTGTCCGTTATTCCACGCAGCGTATGTTCCAACAGGTGGACAAGAGTTACAGTGTCACTGATGCATGCACTGTCACTGCTCACCATCCTCGTGGCCTCCTCAAATGGTGCCAGGACAGTGCATGCATCCCTGATCATGCCCCACTGGCGTGGTGAAAAAAACCTGAGCTCCCCTGACCCTGTCCTGGTGCCGTAGTCGCAGAGGTACTCATTGATGGCCCTCTGCTGCGTGTGCAGCTGCTGCAGCATGGCTAACGTTGAGTTCCACCTGGTGGGCATGTCACATATAAGGCGGTTCTTGGGCAGGTTCAACTCCTTTTGCAGCTCAGCCAGGCGAGCACTGGCATTATAAGATCTGCGGAAATGCACACAGACTTTCCTGGCCTGCCTCAGGACATCCTGTAAGCCCAGGTACCTGCCCAAGAACCGCTGCACCACCAGGTTAAGGACGTGAGCCACACAGGGCACATGGGTCAGTTGTCCCTGTCGGAGAGCGGAGAGGAGGCTGGTGCCATTGTCGCAAACTACCATTCCTGGCTTAAGCTGGCATGGCGTCAACCACCTCTCGGCCTGCCCCTGCAGAGCAGACAGAACCTCTGCCCCAGTGTGGCTCCTGTCCCCCAAACACACCAGCGCAAGCATGGCATGGCATCTTTTTGCCTGCGTACTTGCGTAGCCCCTTGAACGCCTACGGAGCACCGCTGGTTCCGAGGACAAAGCACAGGAAGAGGCCACGGAGGAAGAAGAAGAGGAGGGGGTGGAGGACAGAGGTGTGTCTCCAACACTACTGCACCTTGTCCTGCATCCTTCCCAGCTGCCAAAAGAGTGACCCAATGGGCCGTGAAAGAAAGGTAACGTCCCTGTCCATGCCTGCTGGACCATGAGTCAGCGGTAATATGCACCTTACCGCTGACCGCCCTGTCCAGAGAGGCCAAGACATTGCCTTCCACATGCCGGTAGAGAGCCGGAATCGCCTTCCGTGAGAAAAAGTGGCGTTTGGGAACCTGCCACTGAGGAACCGCACATTGCACAAACTCACGGAAGGGGGCCGAGTCTACCAACTGAAAAGGTAGCAGTTGAAGCGCTAGCAATTTAGCCAAGCTAGCATTCAACCGCTGGGCATGTGGATGGCTGGGAGCGAACTTCTTTCGACGGTCCAGCAGCTGGGGCAGGGAAATTTGCCTGCTAGAATCGGACGTTGGTGTACTGCTAGCAGAGTGCCCACAAGTACTTGGCTGTGACACACCTAATTCTACACCTTCATTCCTCTCAGAGCAGGTTTCAGAGAGGACTGAAGGTATAGTGGGGTTGGAGATCCCAGCTGATGCGGTGCAAGAAGAGGTCAGCTTTGTTCTTTAGTGTGGGTCTTTAAGGTAGGCTTGCCAACGAGCTGCATGGCAGGTCAACATATGTCTGGTCAAGCATGTGGTGCCCAAGCGGGTGATGTTTTGGCCACGCGATATACGCTTGAGACATATGTTACAAACAGCAGCTGTGCGATCTGATGCACTCGACTCAAAAAAGGCCCACACCAAAGAACTTTTTGACTAACGGGCAGAGGCAGCGCCTTGCACAGGCGGAGCTCTGCGGTGTGATTCCGTCGGTGTGCTGCCCTTACGCTGGCCCCCCGAGGGCATCCTGCCTCGTTGGAGATGTGCCTCCTCCTCATCCTCCTCCTCCTCCTCCTCCTCTCTCCTATTAGGCACCCACGTGGAGTCAGTGACCTCATCATCCCCTCCCTCCTCATCACTGGAGCCAATCTGGCAGTATGCTTCAGCTGCTGGAACATGACTGCCAGATTGGTGTCCTTCTTGAGCATCCCCTCTCTCTGCTCTCACGCTACTGCCTTCCTCTAGCTGGGTATCATCATCAGACCCTTCGAAACGCTGGGCATCCTCCTGGAGCATGTACCCAACACTGTGCTCAAACAGTTTGGGGGACTCCTCAGGAGGACATGGTTGGTCTAGGGAAGGAGTGACTGATGATGACATTGATACCAGGGAAGAGGACGCTTTGGCAGCTGCTTTGCCAGTACCCTGAGCCTGGGTGAGAGAGGATGAGGAGGATGAGGAGGGCTTGGTCATCCACTCTACCAAGTCTTCGGCATGATGTGGCTCAACACGTCCAGCTGCCGAAAAGAAGGACAAGCGTGTCCCATGGCCACGTGCTGATGGCGATGCACCGTGTCCACGACCAGCACTGTTGTCTCTAGTCACAGAGCCTGCTTGCCCTCTTTTTTTGGCTCCTGACTGTCTGCCTCTCCTTGTTTGCCTTCCAGACATTCTAATGGCCTGCAGGGAAATGGGAAAAGCAGCAATACAGGCTAAGTTAAGGTGTAATATGGTCAGGAGGCACACTCCGCCCGCTGTAAGTGCCGCAAAATCCTGTTTGTGTAACACACCAGGAAAAAGCAGCAATACAGGCTAAGTTAAGGTGTAATATGGTCAGGAGGCACACTCCGCCCGCTGTAAGTGCCGCAAAATCCTCTTTGTGTAACACACCAGGAAAAAGCAGCAATACAGGCTAAGTTAAGGTGTAATATGGTCAGGAGGCACACTCCGCCCGCTGTAAGTGCCGCAAAATCCTGTTTGTGTAACACACCAGGAAAAAGCAGCAATACAGGCTAAGTTAAGGTGTAATATGGTCAGGAGGCACACTCCGCCCGCTGTAAGTGCCGCAAAATCCTGTTTGTGTAACACACCAGGAAAAAGCAGCAATACAGGCTAAGTTAAGGTGTAATATGGTCAGGAGGCACACTCCGCCCGCTGTAAGTGCCGCAAAATCCTGTTTGTGTAACACACCAGGAAAAAGCAGCAATACAGGCTAAATTAAGGTGTAATATGGTCAGGAGGCACACTCCGCCCGCTGTAAGTGCCGCAAAATCCTGTTTGTGTAACACACCAGGAAAAAGCAGCAATACGGGCTAACTTCAGGTGTATAATGTGCAGGAGGCTTAGCAACAATGACACTGACACTGTCCCCTGCCTATCCTTCTCTCTCCCTGCACACAAGGTTTATCAAAGTATATGACACTGACACTCTCCCTGCCTATCCTTCTCTCTCCCTGCACACAAGGTTTAGCAAAGAATATGACACTGATACTGTCCCCTGCCTAACCTTCTCTCTCCCTGTACACAAGGTTTATCAAAGTATATGACACTGACACTCTCCCTGCCTATCCTTCTCTCTCCCTGCACACAAGTTTTAGCAAAGAATATGACACTGACACTGTCCCCTGCCTATCCTTCTCTCTCCCTGTACACAAGGTTTATCAAAGTATATGACACTGACACTCTCCCTGCCTATCCTTCTCTCTCCCTACACACAAGGTTTAGCAAAGAATATGGCACTGACACTCTCCCTGCCTATCCTTCTCTGTCCCTACACACAAGGTTTAGCAAAGAATAGATTTGACAAGATTTGACACTGTCCCTGCCTATCCTTCACTTTCCCTGCTCCGGAACACACTACACAAGGCCGCCGCGCTGGCGGCCTTTTATAGTGTGGGGCGTGTACTAAACCCCCTCAGCCATCCTGCCTGTGGCCAATCATTGCTCTCCTCGCTGCCGGCGCTGTGATTGGCCAAGCATGCAGGGTCACAGTGCATGCTTGGCCAATCACAGCGCCGGGATTACACTGCGATGGCGCAGTGTATTGTGGGCCTTTCACGTCACTCGAATTTGGCGCGAACGGCCCAAATCATTCGTTGTTCGCCGAACGCGGGAACAGCCGATGTTCGAGTCGAACCTATGTTTGACTCGAACACCGAGCTCATCCCTAGCCGAGAAATTTGTTTGTGTGTATGGTTTCTCGTCAAGAAAATCGACAAGTAATCTCGACGAGAAAATAGAGAACCTGCTCTCTATTTTCTCATCGAGATTCTCGTCGGCATGTTTCTCGACGAGAAAAGTGAGTGTGTGTACACTTACCTGTCCTCCGGGAAGCCCGCGCATGTTCGAAATGAATTTGACGCATGCGCGGTAGCTTCCTAGGCATAGGTAGGCTATACCAAGATGGCGGCGACGGCATCGAATGTGACGAGCGCATGCTCGTCGTAGTCGATGACGTCACCGCGTACGCTCCATTCAAAGAACCGCGGGTTCTTTGAATCGAGCGTGTGTACACTCGGCCGGGACAAGTTTCTTGTCCAAGAATCTCGTCGAAAAAAACGACATGTTTTTTCCGACGAGAATCTCGGCCGTGTGTACGAGGCTTCAGTCTCTGGAAGATCAATTTCTTTGCATGCAACTTGACTGGTGGTGCACAACAGGAACAGTAATTTGTAATCCAAAGGGTAGGAAAATTAAAAGGGAGAATGAACCACTCACAGGAGACTACTCAACTCAGTTCCGCCACTAGTCTCCTGAGGGACAGTAAATAAAACCAGGAGGGCCAAGGCAGTCTCTAGGCCTAGTTAAAGTACAGTTTATATGAATGAGCAGGTTCTCGCTCACCACTCCGGGCGCAATCCCAGTCCGGAACTTCCACCTACTGTGTCTCTGCACACAGTATCCGCAACGGCCGGGTCCCCGGTCCAACTGATGTCCAAACTCGACAAGTCAGGTGCCACCCAGGCTCCGCAGTGGGGTGGAAGGTTCTCTGGAAGTTTGCGCAAGGCCCCTGGCTTTAGGCCCTGCACTGCAGCAGATCCGCACAGGAAGACCTGTTGATTGCAGCGCGGTGTCCAAAGAGGCCGAGCTCCGCCTCGCCCTCTTCTTATATAGCCCCTCCCATGGGTCTCTGCGGTGGCTGAATGCACCCTGGGTGCCCAAAGGGGTTCTGGGTAACGTAGTCCCGGGGCCTTAAAGCAGATCCCGCTACACACTCCCCCCACTTAAACTCTTTGGTCCCCAAAGATAACATTAAATTACAGTACGCACAACATCAACCAAAGTTGCGTATGATGTTGGCAGAGGAAATTCCCACCAAAAACAAGGCGGTGAACTTCCCTGCCCACAGGTCACACTATCATTAGTGTCCTGCCTAACTGTGCCAGAGAGTGAGTTGGGGTTGCCCCCCACCAAATGAACAGTGGAGGGATTAGGGTCTTCCATACTCCTCCTGGCAGTGACCACAGTGTCTTCCAAACTCCTCCCCATCTGTGGGTAATTTAATCTTCTGGGAGGCTTTATGGCCCTTCGCATCCTTTGTCCTCTTGGGCTTTCTGTTTCAGCTAAAACAGGTTCCCCGTCTGGAACCGACTTGGGAGTTTCCACTGGTTCTGGAACACTTGACTCCGGAGCAGGGAGGTACATGGGATCTCTTGGATCCTCTTCTGGGAGTAAGTCACAGGCACTTTCCCAAGAATCCGACAAAGGACTGTACGGGATAAACTCAGTAGTTTCTGCATTCAGTGTTCTGTCTATGGTGTCTTCTTCAGGTGGAAGATCAATAGCAGAAGTTTCTGGGGCCTGGGAAGGCCAAAGCCAATCAAGTTCTTCTCCCTCATCTTCACTTAGCTCCGAGGTCTCAGTATCCCCAATCTGAGGCGTCTGGGACCGAGTGTTTGGTCTGGGAGTATCCAGGATGGAAATTGGCTCAGGGGAATTCATCGCATGGGGTATCCGAACTGTTTCAGCTAGTGGGAGTAGGTGGTTCCGATGCCAGGTCTTTAAGGGCCCCACCTTCCCTTCTGGCTTAAGTCTGTAAACGGGTAGGCCCGTTAGTCTCTTGCAGATAACATAGGGTTCCGATCTCCATCTGTCTGCAAGCTTGTGTTTTCCAGGGTCCCCCAAATTCCGTAGCAACACTCTGTCTCCAGGTTGTAAATCTTGAATCCGAACTTTCAGATCAAAATTTTTCTTGTTGCGGGCCCCACTTTGTTCCGAGGCCGCCTGGGCCTGTTCATAGGCTAATTTCAAATTATGTCTGAGTCTATCAACATATCCTTTGTGGGAAGTGGCAGAACAATGGTCTATGGAAGTGCCAAAGGCCAGATCTACTGGTAGTCTTGCTTCTCTTCCGAACATAAGTCGATAGGGTGAGTACCCTGTAGCGTCATTGGTGGTGCTGTTGTATGCATACTAGGCTTGTGCAATTCGTTTCGTAACGAATTGAAATTCGTCCGAATTTAGCAACTTTCGGACATTCGGAAGCATTCGAATTTCCGAACAAAGCAATTACGAATAAGACCGAATCCGAAATAAATTATACCGCAAATAGCGAATGCCCGAATGTCTTCGGCATAATTCGTTATGAAAAAGTTACGAATGTACGAATCCATACGAAGCACAATAACACTCACTCTGCTCTGCTCTCTGCTTCTCCCACACCGTGCTGAACTCCCTCTCAAAATGGTGTACAGGGGCGGAGGTTATAGCCGCATGTAAAAAACGAAAGTAAAATACGAGATTTCGAATCCATTCGAAGCACAATAACACTCTGCTCTGCTCTCTGCTTCTCCCTCACCGTGCTGAACCCTCTCAAAATGGTGTACAGGGGCGGAGCCTATAGCCGCATGTTAAAAACGAAAGTAAAATACGAGATTTCGAATCGTTACAAATAACCGCAATGTATTTAGAAAAGTACAAATCCATTCGAAGCACATTAGGCATAATAGGCAGCGTCATTGTGAGAGAGATACGGAAAATTACGAATCAACGAACCCAAAAAAAGTTACGAAAGTAGGAGTTGTGTCCAGAATCAACGAAAAACCACGTACTCTACCGAAAGTACGAACCCAAAAAAAGTTACGAAAGTAGGAGTTGTGTCCAGAATCAACGAAAAACAACGTACTCTACCGAAAGTACGAATTATAAAGCAACAAAAAATTCAACGAAAAATGTCGCTTGCAAAAATACGAATGAGTCCGAACACGAAAAATCCCGTCTAGCAAAATTACGAATGATTACGAATCAACAGGACCGGAAAGAAACGAACCGAAACGGAACGAATTTTTCCGTTGTGCACAAGTCTAATGCATACACAACTGCCGCTATGTGGTTGCTCCAATGCTGCTTCTTTTCACTGCTTAAGGTCCCCAGCATGTTGAGCAGGGTTCGGTTGAACCTCTCAGGCTGAGCATCACCTTGTGGATGATAGGGGTAGTTCTTCTCTTCTTGATCCCCAAGGAATCCAGGAGCTTCCGGATCAACCGACTTTCAAAATCCCTTCCCTGATCTGAATGAAGCCGTTGTGGTAGCCCATAGTGTACAAAGTATTTCTCCATAAGCACTTTGGCTACAGTGGAAGCCTTCTGGTCTTTGGTTAGGAAGGCCTGGGCATACCGGGTGAAATGGTCGGTTACTACCAGAACATTTCCTAGTCCACTCAGGTCGGGTTCGAGGTAGAGAAAATCAATGCATAGCAGATCAAGTGGGCTTTGACTTTTCAGATGGCCCATTGGGGCAGCTCGATGGGGTAGAGCCTTTCTCTGGATGCATCGTGCACATGAGTGGCAGTATTCTTCAACTTCAGCCCTCATGCAGGGCCAATAGAAACGGTTCCTAACGAGTTGGAAGGTCCTTTCTGCCCCTAGGTGGCCATGGTTGTCGTGCAGAGCAACCATGACAGTCTCTCTATGTTTCTCAGGCAGGAAAAATTGCCATTTGTCTTCCAGGTCATCAGAGGGGCCCCTTCGGTAGACCACTCCCTGATGCACCTGCAACCTGTCCCACTCCTTCCTCAACAGGCGAGCTTCCTTTGAAGGGTGACGTAGGAGTCTATTCGGATCCTGATTCTCCAGGGCCTCTAGAACCAATCTCCCCATGGGGTCTTCCAATTGGTCAGATCTCAACTCCTTTTTGGACAGTTTTGGCAAGTTATCTTCCCCCAGTTGGGTTACCCCAGAGTACTGCTTGGGAACTCCTACTATGGTAACCCCTATATCTTCTGCTCTTGAGCCGCCACTGGCTTGGAGTTCAGCCCCTTGACAGAGGGCCCGCACCCCGTCGGGTGCCACTTGGGTCCAATCTTCTGTACTGCAGGTGGGGACATAAGATGTTCTAGACAAGGCATCTGCATCTCAATTTCCAGCCCCAGGCCTGTACTTTAGGCTGAAATTGAAGGCAGACAGTGCCGCCAGCCATCTATGTCCTGTGGCATCCAGCTTTGCTGTGGTGAAAAGATAGGTGAGGGGGTTGTTATCGGTTTTCACTGTGAATTCTGCCCCATACAGATAGTCTCTGAGTTTGTCA
>CM055128.1:202302876-202306989 GCA_029206835.1 Rana muscosa | reverse complement strand
CTCACGGCGGAGGGTGGCACAGTTTCGGGACGGAAGCCCACCGTTGGGGTGAGGGAGATCGGAGGCCGACCCAAGCTGACCGGCGTGTCTCTGTGGCCGAGATCGGGCTCCAGGACCCCTCCGTGCACTAACCGGGGCCGACCGCGAAGGTGCGGCCGCGAATGGGCTCCAGGCGGCATGAGGAACCCTTCCCGCACTAACCGGGGCCGACCGCGAGGGTCCCTGGCCGAGATAAGGCTCCAGGCGGCATGAGGAACCCTCCCCGCACAAGACCGGGCCGACCGCGGAGGTCCCTGGCCGAGATTGAGCTCCAGGCGGCATCAGCGACCCTTCCGGCACCAACCGGGGCTGACCGCGAAAGTGGGTCCGCGATTGGGCTCCAGGCGGCATGAGGAACCCTTCCCGCACTAACCGGGGCCGACCGCGGAGGTCCCTGGCCGAGATTGAGCTCCAGGCGGCATCAGTGACCCTTCCCGCACCAACCGGGGCTGACCGCGAAAGTGGGTCCGCGATTGGGCTCCAGGCGGCATGAGGAACCCTTCCCGCACTAACCGGGGCCGACCGCGGAGGTCCCTGGCCGAGATTGAGCTCCAGGCGGCATCAGTGACCCTTCCCGCACTAACCGGGGCCGACCGCGGAGGTCCCTGGCCGAGATTGAGCTCCAGGCGGCATCAGTGACCCTTCCCGCACCAACCGGGGCTGACCGCGAAAGTGGGTCCGCGATTGGGCTCCAGGCGGCATGAGGAACCCTTCCCGCACTAACCGGGGCCGACCGCGAGGGTCCCTGGCCGAGATAGGGCTCCAGGCGGCATCAGTGACCCTTCCCGCACTAACCGGGGCTGACCGCGAGGGTCCCTGGCCGAGATTGAGCTCCAGGCGGCATGAGGAACCCTCCCCGCACAAGACCGGGCCGACCGCGGAGGTCCCTGGCCGAGATTGAGCTCCAGGCGGCACCCGTGACCCACCGCAAGCTAGCCCAAGCTGACCGCGAAGGTCTTTGGCAATTATCCGGCTCCCAGGGCGTTTGACAGGCCGGCCCAAGCTGACCGGCTGATCCAAGCTGACCGGCGCGTCTTTGCCGCTTTCGCGAGCCGTTTCAGGCCTTTGCCCAAGCTGACCGGCGGATCCAAGCTGACCGGCGTGTCTTTGCCGCTTCCCGCGAGCCGTTTCAGGCCTTTGCCCAAGCTGACCGGCTGATCCAAGCTGACCGGCGTGTCTTTGCCGCTTCCGCGAGCCGTTTCAGGCCTTTTCCCCAAGCTGGCCGGCGGATCCAAGCTGACCGGCGTGTCTTTGCCGCTTTCGCGAGCCGTTTCAGGCCTTTGCCCAAGCTGACCGGCTGATCCAAGCTGACCGGCGTGTCTTTGCCGCTTTCGCGAGCCGTTTCAGGCCTTTGCCCAAGCTGACCGGCTGATCCAAGCTGACCGGCGTGTCTTTGCCGCTTTCGCGAGCCGTTTCAGGCCTTTGCCCAAGCTGACCGGCGGATCCAAGCTGACCGGCGTGTCTTTGCCGCTTTCGCGAGCCGTTTCAGGCCTTTGCCCAAGCTGGCCGGCGGATCCAAGCTGACCGGCGTGTCTTTGCCGCTTCCGCGAGCCGTTTCAGGCCTTTTCCCCCAAGCTGGCCGGCGGATCCAAGCTGACCGAGCGGGACTTTGTCGTTTTTTTTTAGGCGGCGCGCGGCATGCTGACCGGGATCAAGCTGGCCGAGCGTGTCTTTGCCGTTTTTTTGGGCGCAAAAAGACGGAAGTCGCGGATGAGGTCGGATTTGCCCCCCGAGGCCGGCGACGGGTTCCAGGGACCCGGACTCGAATCGCGGATTTCCCCGCCCGCTCGCGGTTCTATTTTTCGGATCCCTAGACGGCCGGGAAAGGTTGCTGCGGATATATGTGAGGAGGAAATTTCTCGATGTGACTTCCACAGGAGCCTCACGCCCAGGACCGATGCTGCCCAGGGCACCCCGGCGGGGAGGTGAGAGCGCGCCCAGGCCCCGGCCCCGGAGGTCGCGGGCTGCCAGGGCGCCTCGACCCCCTCCCGTCCGCCCGGGGAAGGCGCCCCCGGCCGGCCCGCCGTCCAGGCGGCGGGTCGCCCCGTTCGACGCGGGAGAGGAGTCCCCCCGCCCGGGGCGGACCTCCCTCGACCCGCGGTCCCCTCAGGTGAGTCTGCCAGGACCCGAAAGACCCCTCAGGACGGCCGGAAAGACGCCGCCGGCGGCGGAGGCCGAGCCGGGCGAGTCCGAGGTGGCGAACCGGGCGGTTTTAACCGGCGGCCCGTCAGCCCCTCGTCCCCTCGCCCCGGGCCGAGCCTCCCCGCCCCGGCGGCCGAGCGCAGATCGTCTCCGACAGCCCCGGTACCCCCCCCGCCAGGCACCCTCCCGCGGACCGGCCGCGGGAGAGCGCGACGTCGAGCGCGGAGGGGAGGTCGGGCTTAGGCCGAGCCCGCTCCTCCCGTCCGCCTCGCCCCCAAACACGAAGCGTCGCCCCGAGCCCGTCCGCCTTGTCCGGAGCCCCCCGCGGCCGCGCCCCACGCCGGAGGCGGACGGCGCCCGACCCGCAGCAGCGCGGCACGCGGCCCTCTCCCCCCCACTCGGGACGAGGCCGGTGCCCGACCGACGGGCTACCTGGTTGATCCTGCCAGTAGCATATGCTTGTCTCAAAGATTAAGCCATGCACGTGTAAGTACACACGGCCGGTACAGTGAAACTGCGAATGGCTCATTAAATCAGTTATGGTTCCTTTGATCGCTCCATCTGTTACTTGGATAACTGTGGTAATTCTAGAGCTAATACATGCCGACGAGCGCTGACCCCCAGGGATGCGTGCATTTATCAGACCAAAACCAATCCGGGGGCCCGGGGCTCCGGCCCCTTCCCCGGCCGCTTTGGTGACTCTAGATAACCTCGGGCCGATCGCACGTCCCCGTGACGGCGACGATACATTCGGATGTCTGCCCTATCAACTTTCGATGGTACTTTCTGCGCCTACCATGGTGACCACGGGTAACGGGGAATCAGGGTTCGATTCCGGAGAGGGAGCCTGAGAAACGGCTACCACATCCAAGGAAGGCAGCAGGCGCGCAAATTACCCACTCCCGACTCGGGGAGGTAGTGACGAAAAATAACAATACAGGACTCTTTCGAGGCCCTGTAATTGGAATGAGTACACTTTAAATCCTTTAACGAGGATCCATTGGAGGGCAAGTCTGGTGCCAGCCGCCGCGGTGATGGGAGGTGTGCGGCTGAGCTCCTGACCTCCGGAAGCTGAAGGGGAGGCATGGCTTCTTCAAGCCCAGGTCCTGGGCCTGTTCCTCGGCCTGAGGGTGTGTGTGGAGTCCCTAGACTCCTGGATCTTGTAGAGGATGAGAGGCTGTTCTTGGAGGCCCAGCTAAGATTGGCTGATTGGACCCAGGTTCAGCCAGGGGAGGACGCTGTAAAAGCAGAGGAAAGAAAGACCAAGGCAAAGATCCTGATTGGAAAATCTGTCGAGGTATACTGCGAGAGAATAAAAGTCCTCACAGAATTAAGGAATCGTCGAGACAAGGCAAGTAGCGGAAAAAGGCGAGAATTTAAAACCGCTATTGACAGTTTAAAGACACAATGTAGCCGTATCCGTGAAGTCCTGGAAGGTCTCATAGATTCTGGTGCAAAGAGAGAAGGTAACTTCAGGAAAGGAATTAGAAAGATGTTGGATGCAGCTAATGAAGAAGCAACGCAAGCCGTGAGGCGTCGAAGGTTGCGCCAAGTGGAGTATGTGAATCCATATGCGGAGACAGCAGATCCGGTGGTCGGTGATGAGGGTGCTGAGCCGGCTATGGTGGAGCCAGTCTGTACTGCAAGAGCCCCAGAGACTGATGGGGGAGTTGGCCGGGTTGCAGAGAAGGCAGCTCCAGAGACTGGTGGGGGTGAAGGTGAAGAGAGTATGTGTAAGAAGAGAGAGTGGGGGGGAGGTTTGCCGGAGTGAAAATACTGCGGAGGCTCCCTGTGTGTCAGTTGAGACTAAGCCTATAAAGGCTGGTGTCAAAATTGGCCAGGTTAAGGGCGCCAGTGATGCGGTAAGTAACCCTGTGCATGATACCCCCAGTACCCGTGAAAATTCCGGTAGTTAGACTCTCTAAATTACAA
>CM055128.1:202272876-202275376 GCA_029206835.1 Rana muscosa | reverse complement strand
AGTGACGAAAAATAACAATACAGGACTCTTTCGAGGCCCTGTAATTGGAATGAGTACACTTTAAATCCTTTAACGAGGATCCATTGGAGGGCAAGTCTGGTGCCAGCCGCCGCGGTGATGGGAGGTGTGCGGCTGAGCTCCTGACCTCCGGAAGCTGAAGGGGAGGCATGGCTTCTTCAAGCCCAGGTCCTGGGCCTGTTCCTCGGCCTGAGGGTGTGTGTGGAGTCCCTAGACTCCTGGATCTTGTAGAGGATGAGAGGCTGTTCTTGGAGGCCCAGCTAAGATTGGCTGATTGGACCCAGGTTCAGCCAGGGGAGGACGCTGTAAAAGCAGAGGAAAGAAAGACCAAGGCAAAGATCCTGATTGGAAAATCTGTCGAGGTATACTGCGAGAGAATAAAAGTCCTCACAGAATTAAGGAATCGTCGAGACAAGGCAAGTAGCGGAAAAAGGCGAGAATTTAAAACCGCTATTGACAGTTTAAAGACACAATGTAGCCGTATCCGTGAAGTCCTGGAAGGTCTCATAGATTCTGGTGCAAAGAGAGAAGGTAACTTCAGGAAAGGAATTAGAAAGATGTTGGATGCAGCTAATGAAGAAGCAACGCAAGCCGTGAGGCGTCGAAGGTTGCGCCAAGTGGAGTATGTGAATCCATATGCGGAGACAGCAGATCCGGTGGTCGGTGATGAGGGTGCTGAGCCGGCTATGGTGGAGCCAGTCTGTACTGCAAGAGCCCCAGAGACTGATGGGGGAGTTGGCCGGGTTGCAGAGAAGGCAGCTCCAGAGACTGGTGGGGTGAAGGTGAAGAGAGTATGTGTAAGAAGAGAGAGTGGGGGGGAGGTTTGCCGGAGTGAAAATACTGCGGAGGCTCCCTGTGTGTCAGTTGAGACTAAGCCTATAAAGGCTGGTGTCAAAATTGGCCAGGTTAAGGGCGCCAGTGATGCGGTAAGTAACCCTGTGCATGATACCCCCAGTACCGTGAAAATTCCGGTAGTTAGACTCTCTAAATTACAAGGAAAAGTACAAAAAGACTTAGCAAAAGACTTATGCATAGACTTACCTTTACAGCCGGTTGCGAGGTCCCCCATGATCCCCGGTGATACCTGTATGCAAGGTGAGCCATCAGTGGATCTGTTGGCCGCCATTGCAGTAAACCAGGTCCAGGGTAAGGGGAAAATGGTTGAGGAGGAGGTGGATGTAGACAATATGGCTGCTCCGGCAATGGAGGGTGCTAAAACAGCCATTTGTATGGGAAAGAGGATTGTGTCAGCAATGGAGGACCCCCATGTGGAAACGCTGTCTTCTCGGAAGGTGGTGGGTGGGCCTATGGAACAGGGGGCCAATGAGTGTTTATCTTGTGGCCCAGGTGTGTTTGCGGGAGGAAGTGCCGCGATTACCGCAATTGACGCAAAACCGGAAGTGAGCGGCAGACCGGAAGCGGAAGTTGACCTGCCGAGTCACTTCCGGTCGGCCACTTCCGGTTTTTCGGACGTTTCTGAGGATGAGTATCCCTGGGAAACCGAGAGTATAATCGGGGACATGGAAACATCAGATGAGGTGCAACCAGCGCAGGGGTCTGTTTTGGGGTCTGTTGGGGAGGGATTTCTTATAGAGGAATATCCAGAGAAATGGGAGGGACTCCTTACGTCCTCGGAGGTCTCTGGTGGGGAGGGTCTTTCTGGGGAAGATGATGTGGTGTGTGAGGAGGTTTCCCAAAGTCAGGGGGCTTCTGGTCCTAGTGTTCCCTTGGAGCCTCCTCTGGGTACCCCTTTGCCTGAACAGGGTATGTCTCAGCCCGAACAGATTTTAAGGGGTGCTCCAGAGATAAGGCTCATAACGGCCCTTAAGGAGGGACGTTCATTTGCTAACGTGGCAGGGGTAAATGTGGCTTTAGGCCATCTGTACGACCAATTTGGTGCCGGGAATTTCCGGGTGCCGCCCGCGGAGCAGTTTTCCGGGGCAAATGCGTGGTCCCGGGGTACAGGTGGGCCTGAACGCAGAAGGAGAAATGTTGTGCAGCTAAAGTGGGTAGGTGCTGCACAGTGTCCTAGTAGAGGGGAGGTAGTTGATCTGGTGCTTGCACTGGGCATTAAAGTGGCAGAGATTTTTGCGGTTATACATCCCACGGCATCACGGGAATTTGACATCAGTTTTGTGAATGCCGTGGTGATGGAGTTATTCATCACGGCTTTTGGGCTAATTAAAAATATGGACCCATGGAAGGGATTTCGCATCTTCCCTCTAAGTAGACAGGAGGATGTGAAAAGTGTTACCGTATTAGTTAGGAATGAGAGTCTGCCCCCGGAGGACATCGCGACGTGGCTGGGTAGGCACGGCCAGTTGCGGTGTCCTCTGAGGAAATGTTTGGACGAGCGCGGGGTTTGGACCGGTGCGTGGAACGCCAGGATCCAGTTGAAGAGGTTAGGGAATACTGTAGATCATATTCCCGGTAGCGCCTTTTTAGGCAGGGACAGGATCCTGGTGTTCTACCCCGGCCAGCC
>CM055128.1:202252876-202257876 GCA_029206835.1 Rana muscosa | reverse complement strand
ACCCCCCCCCCCCCCCCGGCGAGTTTAGGCCGGGGGGTTCCCCCGGGTGGCATTTCAGCCACGGAGGCTGGGGTATCCTCTGGGGACGCCCCTATTGGGGCAGGGGAGGGTGCCTCTGGCACCGAGGCTGGGGGAGTTTTGGGGGAGGCCCAGGAGGCAGTGCTGCTTGAGGCGCTTCGGGAATCCAGGTCCTTTGCCCAGGTGGCAGGGACCAGCGTCCCTTTGGCCCCTCTGTACTGCCAATTTGGCGCCCAGAACTTCCGGGTTCCCCCCGCAGACCAGCTCCAGGGGGTGAACCCGTGGTCAAGGGGTACGGGGGGTCCAGAGAGGCGCAGGCGCAATGTGGTGCAGCTGCGGTGGGAGGGACCTGGACAGTGCCCCACTAGGGGGCAGGTGGTGGACCTCCTATTGGGGGATGGCAAGTTCAAGGTGGCGGATCTCTTCGCAGTGATCCATCCCACGGGCACCAAGGAGTTTGATGTTAGTTTCTCCTCCTTGGTGCTAATGGAGCGCTTCCTCACCATCTATGAGCTCCTGAAGAGATCCGAGCCTTGGAAATCCTTCAGGGTGGTCCCCCTGTCCAGGCAGGAGGACACCAAGATCCTGACCATTTTGGTCAGGAACGAATCCCTCCCACCAGAGGACATTGCCACCTGGTTGGGGAGGTATGGACAGCTGCAGTCTCCCCTGCGCAAGAACCTGGACGAGCGCGGGGTCTGGACCGGTGCGTGGTCAGCCAGGGTCCGTCTCAGGCGCCAGGGGACTAGTGTCGCCCACATCCCCGGTAGCGCATTTATTGGTCGGGACAGGATCCTGGTTTTCTACCCCGGTCAGCCCCGCCGGTGTTTCAAGTGTGGGAGCCCCACTCATTTAAGTGCTGATTGCACTACGCCCCGGTGCGTCAGGTGCAACCGGCCTGGACACTCCTCGGAGTCTTGCAGACTTATTGTCTGCAACCTCTGTGGGGTGTCCGGCCACCCATTTAGTCGCTGCCCCAGGGCTTTCAGGGGGCATGCGGCTGATGGAGACGGGCATGGCCCGGATGACGCACCGGAGGAGGAAGGGGGTCTCCCACCCCAAGCGCCTCAGGCAGGTCCTGGGCCTGGGGCTGGGGCTAGTGGCCCAGAGGGTCCTCTGCCACAGAGGCAGAGGACTGGGCGCAGGCGTGGTGGTGGAGGGGCCCCTGCTGGGAATGTGCCTGACCCCTCGGGACTTGTTTCTGGGGGGCCGGGTGCACCGGCACCGGGCCCAGTAGGGGTGGGGGGTCGGGGGGTTGGGGGGCCCTCTGCGGAGGGTCTTCCTAAAAAACCTCCCCGTTCCTCCTCACCCCCTCTTTCTTCTGTTCCCAAAAACCCCTCTTCCTCCAGGAAGATTTCTCCCCCCCCCTTTCCCCCCCCTCCCCCTCCCCGTTCCTGTCCTCCCCCTCCTCCCCTCCCTCCCCTCCCCATTTTTCCTCCCTCTCCCCATGCCCCTTCTCCCTATGTTCCCTCTCCCCGTTCCTCCTCCCCTCCGCCCTCCTCCCCTCCCCGCCCTACCCTGGATCCCCCCTTGCGGGATTCAGGGGGGGAGGAAATGGAGGTGGCCGAGTCATCCAGGGGCCTATATAAGAGGCCCATAGGGGCCTCTAGTGGGTGCTCTGGAGATGAGGCAGGCGGCCAGGCCCAGGAGGGCTGGCAGCAGAGGAGGGTTAGGAGGAGGACAAAAAGGAGGGGCGTGGGGGGGGTGGAGAGTCAGAACCCTCGGGTGGCTTCTGGGGTGGTCCCTAGGGGACCCCCCCCGGTGGTTGTGGGAAATCAGTTTGGGCCCCTCTCCGATTCGGGGGAGGGACATGAGATATAGGTGAAGACGCAGAGGAGAATGCAGGCCAAAATCACTAAGGATGGCGGTACCCTCTCCAATACGCATTGCGACTATTAATGTCGCAAGTGTGCGTTCTGCAGCGGCTCGTTTCATGGCCTTTGATTTTCTCAGCCGAGTTGAAGCTGACATTTTATTTTTGCAAGAGACCTGGCTGGCATCGGTGGCAGAGATGCATCTTGCGAAGAGGGAGTGGAGATGTGGGCCCTCCCTCTGGTCTCTTGCGGCCGAGCCCTGCAGTGGAGTTGCAGTCCTTTTTAAGGCTGGTCCGGTGGCTTGTCGACGAGTGATTGAGGTAGAGGTCGGTAGGTGCCTGGTGGTTGATGCCACCGTGAGGGGGCAATTCCTAAGGCTCATCAACCTCTATGGTCCCCAGACCAAGAGGGACAGGAAGAGCCTCCTCGCAATGATTAAGCCCTACTTGTTCACGTCCCAGCAGGTGGTCTTTGGCGGTGACTTTAATATGGTCACCAGATCAAAGGATCGGGCAGGCACCACTGGCCCCCTGGGATATGATAGTATCTTTCTGAATAGTATAGTAAGGGAAGCCGGGTTGGTGGATGTGCATATTCAGTGCCTCCCCAACCACACTGGGTTCACTTATGCCCGAGGTAATTGTAGGAGTAGAATAGATAGGTTTTTTTTAAAGGGGGACTCTGCCTTTGCGGCACCTGTGTTGCAGGCGGTGGAGTTCTCCGATCACGTTATGGTATCTGTGACTCTGAATGTGGCCGACACCCCTCAGAAGGGTCGGGGTCTCTGGCGTCTTAACGGATCGCTACTCGAGGACCTCGAGGTTAGGGAGGCCTATGAGATTTTTTTTGCGGATCAGGCCTCGCTCCTTGAGAGCGGCTGCTCCCGCCAGGAATGGTGGGAAGTAGTGAAGAAGAGGTCGGAGGGCTTTTTCCGCAGGATCTCTAGGTACCGGGCGACGTCCAAGTACCTGGCCTACCAGAGGTTGCGCAGGCAGCTAGACCGCCTGGTTTCTTCTGGGGGCCCTCAGGAGCAGATATCTGATCTGAAGCTTCAGATGAAGGGTTGTCAGTATGACCGTCTCGCCTCCCTGGTTCTTGAAAGGGACTACGGGAAGTTCTCCTCCCCGGATCCCTACAAGAGCTGTGGTGAGGCGGTGAGTTCGAAGGTCATACATGGCCTGAAGGATGCTGCAGGATCCCTGGTCCGGTCCAGACCGGGCATCCTGGGTATCATTAGGGACCACTTTTCAGACCTCCTTCGTAGGAAGCCTTTGGATATGGAGAAAGCCAGGGCATTTCTTGATGAGACCCCGCTTCAGGCGGGGCCTGATCTCCCAGACTCTCTGACAGCAGAGATCACGGTTGCAGAAATTGGGCAGGCCATTGACTCTTTGTCTTTGAAAAAATCGCCGGGGCCCGATGGGCTCACGGCGGAATTTTACAAGACCTTTAAGGGTCTTTTGGCTCCTCATTTGAGGGAGGTTTTCAATGAGTGTTTGGCCAGCGGTCTGCTCCCTCCCTCAATGAGAAGGTCGGCTTTGATCTTGCTGTCAAAGGGGAAAGATCCGACTATGGTTGAGAACTGGCGCCCGATCGCCCTTCTCGCCACAGATAGGAAGATATTGGCAAAGATACTTTTTTTTCGTATGTCAGCAGTCGCTGACAAGATGCTTTCCGTCTCCCAGCACTGTGCAATTCCTGGCCGGGGCACCTTTAGTGCCGTCCTGAACGTCCGGGAGGCTGTGGAAAGGTGCAGGGCAACAGGGGATGGGCGGTATCTGCTGGCATTGGATCAGGCCAAGGCTTTTGACCGGGTAAGCCATGAGTACCTCTGGCTTCTTCTGAGAAAGTACGGTTTGCCTGAGCAATTTGTGGATTGGCTGAAAGTGTTGTACAGGGGGGCGGTGAGCTTCCCTCTTGTCAACGGTTGGGTGGGTCCTGCCTTTGCTGTGGATTCAGGGGTCAGGCAGGGTTGCCCGTTGAGCCCTCTTCTCTACGTCTTTGCCGTCGATCCCTTCGTAAGAAGGCTCGAGTGTGAGCGTTTGGGGGGGGTTCCGGTGGAGCCTTGTACTGGTCCGGGTCCGGCGGTGAGGGTGGTGGCCTACGCGGACGATGTCTCGGTGGTGGTGTCCAGCCGCGAGGAGGCCCTCTTTGTGGAGACGCAAATTGGGAGCTACTCCGAGGCATCTGGTTCGTTGGTCAATTGGGGCAAGAGCGAAGTTCTCTGGTTGGGGAAGGAGGGCGAGCAGTTTATCCTTCCGGACGTTTTTCCCCAGCCCCAGCTAGAAGTTAAAATTCTTGGCATCTTATTTGGCCCGGGTGATTATCCCAAGCTAAACTGGGAACGCAGACTGGTCGGTGCCTCTCGGAAAGTGAATGCCTGGAAGGGCTGGAAGCTGTCCTTGAGGGAGAGGGTAAGCCTGGTCAAGACATACTTGTTGCCGGAGTTTCTCTATGTCAGCTACGTCTGTATTTTGCCCCCATCTCTCTATGCCCGGATTTCTGGCCTGTTTTTCCTGCTGTTGTGGGGAAACAGGCTGAATCTGATCAGGAGGGAGGTCACGTACCGACAGAGGAGGCATGGTGGGTTGGATATGATCAATCCGGTGGTGTTTTTCATCACCATTTTTGTGAAATTCAACCTGCAGTCCATCTTTGTGGACCTGCCTGCTCTGTGGGAGCGCTCATGTAAGAACTGGCTCTTGCTGTTCCTGAGCGAGTGGGAGGAGGGGGGTCGGCCCGGTGATCTTCGTAGATCACACGGGTACCTCCCATCCTATGTCCCTCAAGCACTGAAGGTACTGAGGCAGTGGCGGATAACTGCCCTTGAGGTAGGCTCTGTGGGTCGGCGTGAGCTGTACTCAAGAGTCATGGCCTCGGACATTTTGAGGCCACTGTCTTTAAGGGACTGCCCGGAGAGAGTTCTCGAGAAGGGACTAGCCCTTCTGAATTCCCCAAGAATCCCAAGCAAATTTTGGGATCTTGCGTGGAGGGCTTTCCACGGACGTCTCTACGTCCGTGGAAACCTCAAGTACAGGAACCTAGGGGACAGAGGTTGTCCCCGCATGGAATGTGGGGGGGCATTGGAGACCATGGGCCATTTTTTGGTCGAATGCCCTTTCAACATTGAGGTTCTCGAGGGGGCGGGGGAAGCCGTTGGTTATCCCC
>CM055128.1:202222876-202225376 GCA_029206835.1 Rana muscosa | reverse complement strand
TGGAACCAGTGTCAACAAGGGTCCTTGCGTCTGATGGAGAGGCAGCTGTACCGATCAAGGAAGGAAAGAAGGTCCAGAAAGTAGAGACTGATTCAGCCAACAGTGGTAGACCAGCGGTGTCAACTACCCAAAAGACTGTCGGTGAGAGGACCCCAGGGACTGTTGGTGAGAGAGGGGAGCGTGAAGTGGGGGTGGAGTGTTTTGGGGAATCTGCGGCTGAAGCTCCAGGCTGTCAGGCCAGAACACAGCCTATGCAAACTAGAGGGGCTAGTGTCAGAGCCAGCCAGATAGCGGGTCCCAGTGTGGTGGCCAGTAACTATGGACATAACACCCCCAATATCACAAAAGTCTCGGTGATCAAACCCCCCAAACTATTGGTAAAGACACAAGAAGTACTAAAGAAGGACTTACCTGTTGAGAAGAAATCCTCTGTGACCCCTGATGGTGGCTGTTTGCAGGGCGAGCCGTCAGTTGCGTTGTCGGCTGCCACTGCAGTAAATCAGGCCCAGGGTAAGGGGAAGATGGCTGCCCCAGCAATGGTGGTTGCAGCCTCTAACATTGAAAAGGATGAGGTACCAGCAATGGCGGACTCCCAGGCAGGAACGCCGTCTCCTCGGAAGGTGGTGGGAGGGCCTGTTGTACAAGGGACCAATGGGCAAGGTATATCTGCAGTAGGAGGAGCCGCGATTCCCGCGGTTGCCGCGATTAGCGGGTCTGGCGCTGAACCGGAAGTGAATGCTGAACCGGAAGCGGAAGCTGACCATCCGCGGCACTTCCGGTCGGCCACTTCCGGTCTTACCGGGAATTCCGGAGCCGTGGATTCCCGTGCAACCAGTAATGATACAGTGAATATGGAGGTGTCCAGTGGGGTGCCACCAATACAGGTACAGGATCCCATTTGGAGTGACTGCCCACTAGGTCCCTTGGACGAAAATAACCCCCTTATGGAACTTATACGTGGGTTGGAGGGCTCCCAACGAGCTCAGGGTGTGGAGGAGGGCTCTCAACAAGCCCAGGGTGTGGAGGAGGGCTCTCAACAAGCCCAGGGTGTGGAGGAGGGCTCTCAACAAGCCCAGGGTATGGAGGAGGGCTCTCAACAAACCCAAGGTATAGAACAAAAATCTCTGCTAGAAATTTGTATGGAATTTTTGAATGATGAGGGGATGGGTCCTTATGGGGGTGATAATGTGATGCAGGAGGGGTCCCCCCAAGTTCTGGGGGTTCCTGCTCCGATTGCTTCCCAAACAGGACCTCCTCTGGGTGGGCCTTTGCCTGATGCACCCCTGCCGGAGCAACCCTTAGGTGCTCCCCAGCCTGAGCGGGGTGCATCCCTGCCGGGGCAACCCCCAGGTGCTCCTCAGTCCGAGCAGGGTGCGCCCCTGCCGGAACAAATTCTGAGGGGTACTCCGGAGGTAAATATCATAAATGCTTTGAGGGAAGGGCGTTCCTTTGCCAATGTGGCTGGTAAGAATGTGTCTCTGGGTCACCTGTATAGTCAGTTTGGGGCTGGAAATTTCCGAGTTCCCCCTGCGGACCAGTTTGCGGGGGCTAACTCGTGGTCCCGGGGTACAGGTGGCCCAGAGCGCAAAAGAAGAAACGTGGTGCAGTTAAAGTGGGTTGGCACCACTCCATGTCCAACAAGAGGATATGTGGTAGACATGGTGTTGGGGCTAGGCATTAAAGTATCGGAATTATTTGCAGTAATTCATCCCACAGTGTCGCCTGACTTCGATGTAAGTTTCGTGAACCCAGTGGTGATGGAATTATTTATTACAGCCCATGGGCTGGTCAGGGGTACCGACCCTTGGAAGGATTTTCAGTTAATCCCCATCAGTAGACAAGAAGATGTCAAGAATGTTACAA
This sequence comes from Rana muscosa, assembly GCA_029206835.1. Lineage (NCBI taxonomy): Eukaryota > Metazoa > Chordata > Amphibia > Anura > Ranidae > Rana > Rana muscosa. The sequence goes on along the minus strand of CM055128.1, from coordinate 202,223,513 downwards.
TACTGGTTAGGAATGAAAGTTTGCCGCAAGAAGATATTGCGACGTGGCTGGGACGGCATGGCCAGTTGCAGTGTCCCCTAAAAAAGTGTCTGGACGAACGTGGGATCTGGACTGGGGCGTGGAACACCAGGATCAAGCTAAAAAGATCTGGCAATTCTGTGGACCATATCCCAGGCAGTGCCTTCATAGGCAGGGATAGGATCCTGGTGTTCTACCCCGGCCAGCCCCGGCGTTGTTTCAAATGTGGGTGTCCGACCCACCAAAGTGCAGATTGTACCATATTGAGGTGCATTAGATGTAACCAGTTTGGTCATACCGGTGAATCTTGTGGGAAGATTCGCTGCAATCTATGTGGCAAGTTAGGGCACCCTTTTAGTAGGTGCCCTAGGGCTCATAGAGAGGAACCACCTATGGATAATGCATCCGAGGGTGATGTGGGTCCCTCTGGCCAAGGGCAAAAGCCACCTGAGGGTGATGGGGTTCCCCCTCCTTGCCCTCCTCGGGAACAGAGAGCTTCCCGGGGGCGGAGAGCAGCGGGAACTAACAGGTCATCTGGGGGTAATAGGGCCCCCCCCCAGGGCGGACCACCTGGGGGTGAGAAGGCTCCCCCTCCGGAGAGACCGCCCGAAAGTGGTAG
>CM055128.1:202192876-202200376 GCA_029206835.1 Rana muscosa | reverse complement strand
ACCCTTCCCGCAGTAACCGGGGCTGACTGCGAGGGTCCCTGGCCGAGATAAGGCTCCAGGCGGCATGAGGAACCCTCCCCGCACTAACCGGGGCCGACCGCGGAGGTCCCTGGCCGAGATTGAGCTCCAGGCGGCATCAGCGACCCTTCCCGCACCAACCGGGGCTGACCGCGAAAGTGGGTCCGCGATTGGGCTCCAGGCGGCATGAGGAACCCTTCCCGCACTAACCGGGGCCGACCGCGAGGGTCCCTGGCCGAGATAGGGCTCCAGGCGGCATCAGTGACCCTTCCCGCAGTAACCGGGGCTGACCGCGAGGGTCCCTGGCCGAGATAAGGCTCCAGGCGGCATGAGGAACCCTCCCCGCACTAACCGGGGCCGACCGCGGAGGTCCCTGGCCGAGATTGAGCTCCAGGCGGCATCAGTGACCCTTCCCGCAGTAACCGGGGCTGACCGCGAGGGTCCCTGGCCGAGATAAGGCTCCAGGCGGCATGAGGAACCCTCCCCGCACTAACCGGGGCCGACCGCGGAGGTCCCTGGCCGAGATTGAGCTCCAGGCGGCATCAGTGACCCTTCCCGCACTAACCGGGGCCGACCGCGGAGGTCCCTGGCCGAGATTGAGCTCCAGGCGGCATCAGTGACCCTTCCCGCACCAACCGGGGCTGACCGCGAAAGTGGGTCCGCGATTGGGCTCCAGGCGGCATGAGGAACCCTTCCCGCACTAACCGGGGCCGACCGCGGAGGTCCCTGGCCGAGATTGAGCTCCAGGCGGCATCAGTGACCCTTCCCGCACCAACCGGGGCTGACCGCGAAAGTGGGTCCGCGATTGGGCTCCAGGCGGCATGAGGAACCCTTCCCGCACTAACCGGGGCCGACCGCGGAGGTCCCTGGCCGAGATTGAGCTCCAGGCGGCATCAGTGACCCTTCCCGCACCAACCGGGGCTGACCGCGAAAGTGGGTCCGCGATTGGGCTCCAGGCGGCATGAGGAACCCTTCCCGCACTAACCGGGGCCGACCGCGGAGGTCCCTGGCCGAGATTGAGATCCAGGCGGCACCCATGACCCACCGCAAGCTAGCCGAAGCTGACCGCGAAGGTCTTTGGCAATTATCCGGCTCCCAGGGCGTTTGACAGGCCGGCCCAAGCTGACCGGCTGATCCAAGCTGACCGGCGTGTCTTTGCCGCTTTTTCGCGAGCCGTTTCAGGCCTTTGCCCAAGCTGACCAGCGGATCCAAGCTGACCGGCGTGTCTTTGCCGCTTTCGCGAGCCGTTTCAGGCCTTTGCCCAAGCTGACCGGCGGATCCAAGCTGACCGGCGTGTCTTTGCCGCTTTCGCGAGCCGTTTTAGGCCTTTGCCCAAGCTGACCGGCGGATCCAAGCTGACCGGCGTGTCTTTGCCGCTTTCGCGAGCCGTTTCAGGCCTTTGCCCAAGCTGACCGGCTGATCCAAGCTGACCGGCGTGTCTTTGCCGCTTCCGCGAGCCGTTTCAGGCCTTTTCCCAAGCTGACCGGCGGATCCAAGCTGACCGGCGTGTCTTTGCCGCTTTCGCGAGCCGTTTCAGGCCTTTGCCCAAGCTGACCGGCTGATCCAAGCTGACCGGCGTGTCTGCCGCTTTCGCGAGCCGTTTCAGGCCTTTGCCCAAGCTGACCGGCTGATCCAAGCTGACCGGCGTGTCTTTGCCGCTTTCGCGAGCCGTTTCAGGCCTTTGCCCAAGCTGACCGGCGGATCCAAGCTGACCGGCGTGTCTGCCGCTTTCGCGAGCCGTTTCAGGCCTTTGCCCAAGCTGACCGGCTGATCCAAGCTGACCGGCGTGTCTTTGCCGCTTTCGCGAGCCGTTTCAGGCCTTTGCCCAAGCTGACCGGCGGATCCAAGCTGACCGGCGTGTCTTTGCCGCTTTCGCGAGCCGTTTCAGGCCTTTGCCCAAGCTGACCGGCTGATCCAAGCTGACCGGCGTGTCTTTGCCGCTTTCGCGAGCCGTTTCAGGCCTTTGCCCAAGCTGACCGGCGGATCCAAGCTGACCGGCGTGTCTTTGCCGCTTTCGCGAGCCGTTTTAGGCCTTTGCCCAAGCTGACCGGCGGATCCAAGCTGACCGGCGTGTCTTTGCCGCTTTCGCGAGCCGTTTCAGGCCTTTGCCCAAGCTGACCGGCTGATCCAAGCTGACCGGCGTGTCTTTGCCGCTTCCGCGAGCCGTTTCAGGCCTTTTCCCAAGCTGACCGGCGGATCCAAGCTGACCGGCGTGTCTTTGCCGCTTTCGCGAGCCGTTTCAGGCCTTTGCCCAAGCTGACCGGCTGATCCAAGCTGACCGGCGTGTCTTTGCCGCTTTCGCGAGCCGTTTCAGGCCTTTGCCCAAGCTGACCGGCTGATCCAAGCTGACCGGCGTGTCTTTGCCGCTTTCGCGAGCCGTTTCAGGCCTTTGCCCAAGCTGACCGGCTGATCCAAGCTGACCGGCGTGTCTTTGCCGCTTTCGCGAGCCGTTTCAGGCCTTTGCCCAAGCTGACCGGCTGATCCAAGCTGACCGGCGTGTCTTTGCCGCTTTCGCGAGCCGTTTCAGGCCTTTGCCCAAGCTGACCGGCTGATCCAAGCTGACCGGCGTGTCTTTGCCGCTTTCGCGAGCCGTTTCAGGCCTTTGCCCAAGCTGACCGGCGGATCCAAGCTGACCGGCGTGTCTTTGCCGCTTTCGCGAGCCGTTTCAGGCCTTTGCCCAAGCTGACCGGCTGATCCAAGCTGACCGGCGTGTCTTTGCCGCTTTCGCGAGCCGTTTCAGGCCTTTGCCCAAGCTGACCGGCTGATCCAAGCTGACCGGCGTGTCTTTGCCGCTTCCGCGAGCCGTTTCAGGCCTTTTCCCAAGCTGACCGGCGGATCCAAGCTGACCGGCGTGTCTTTGCCGCTTTCGCGAGCCGTTTCAGGCCTTTGCCCAAGCTGACCGGCTGATCCAAGCTGACCGGCGTGTCTTTGCCGCTTTCGCGAGCCGTTTCAGGCCTTTGCCCAAGCTGACCGGCTGATCCAAGCTGACCGGCGTGTCTTTGCCGCTTTCGCGAGCCGTTTCAGGCCTTTGCCCAAGCTGACCGGCTGATCCAAGCTGACCGGCGTGTCTTTGCCGCTTTCGCGAGCCGTTTCAGGCCTTTGCCCAAGCTGACCGGCTGATCCAAGCTGACCGGCGTGTCTTTGCCGCTTTCGCGAGCCGTTTCAGGCCTTTGCCCAAGCTGACCGGCTGATCCAAGCTGACCGGCGTGTCTTTGCCGCTTTCGCGAGCCGTTTCAGGCCTTTGCCCAAGCTGACCGGCGGATCCAAGCTGACCGGCGTGTCTTTGCCGCTTTCGCGAGCCGTTTCAGGCCTTTGCCCAAGCTGACCGGCTGATCCAAGCTGACCGGCGTGTCTTTGCCGCTTTTTCGCGAGCCGTTTCAGGCCTTTGCCCAAGCTGACCGGCTGATCCAAGCTGACCGGCGTGTCTTTGCCGCTTCCGCGAGCCGTTTCAGGCCTTTTCCCCAAGCTGGCCGGCGGATCCAAGCTGACCGAGAGGGACTTTGTCGTTTTTTTTAGGCGGCGCACGGCATGCTGACCGGGTTCAAGCTGGCCGAGCGTGTCTTTGCCGTTTTTTTGGGCGCAAAAAGACGGAAGTCGCGGATGAGGTCGGATTTGCCCCCCGAGGCCGGCGACGGGTTCCAGGGACCCGGACTCGAATCGCGGATTTCCCCGCCCGCTCGCGGTTCTATTTTTCGGATCCCTAGACGGCCGGGAAAGGTTGCTGCGGATATATGTGAGGAGGAAATTTCTCGATGTGACTTCCACAGGAGCCTCACGCCCAGGACCGATGCTGCCCAGGGCACCCCGGCGGGGAGGTGAGAGCGCGCCCAGGCCCCGGCCCCGGAGGTCGCGGGCTGCCAGGGCGCCTCGACCCCCTCCCGTCCGCCCGGGGAAGGCGCCCCCGGCCGGCCCGCCGTCCAGGCGGCGGGTCGCCCCGTTCGACGCGGGAGAGGAGTCCCCCCGCCCGGGGCGGACCTCCCTCGACCCGCGGTCCCCTCAGGTGAGTCTGCCAGGACCCGAAAGACCCTCAGGACGGCCGGAAAGACGCCGCCGGCGGTGGAGGCCGAGCCGGGCGAGTCCGAGGTGGTGAACCGGGCGGTTTTAACCGGCGGCCCGTCAGCCCCTCGTCCCCTCGCCCCGGCCGAGCCTCCCGCCCCGGCGGCCGAGCGCAGATCGTCTCCGACAGCCCCGGTACCCCCCCGCCAGGCACCCTCCCGCGGACCGGCCGCGGGAGAGCGCGACGTCGAGCGCGGAGGGGAGGTCGGGCTTAGGCCGAGCCCGCTCCTCCCGTCCGCCTCGCCCCCAAACACGAAGCGTCGCCCCGAGCCCGTCCGCCTTCTCCGGAGCCCCCCGCGGCCGCGCCCCAGGCCGGAGGCGGACGGCGCCCGACCCGCAGCAGCGCGGCACGCGGCCCTCTCCCCCCCTCGGGACGAGGCCGGTGCCCGACCGACGGGCTACCTGGTTGATCCTGCCAGTAGCATATGCTTGTCTCAAAGATTAAGCCATGCACGTGTAAGTACACACGGCCGGTACAGTGAAACTGCGAATGGCTCATTAAATCAGTTATGGTTCCTTTGATCGCTCCATCTGTTACTTGGATAACTGTGGTAATTCTAGAGCTAATACATGCCGACGAGCGCTGACCCCCAGGGATGCGTGCATTTATCAGACCAAAACCAATCCGGGGGCCCGGGGCTCCGGCCCCTTCCCCGGCCGCTTTGGTGACTCTAGATAACCTCGGGCCGATCGCACGTCCCCGTGACGGCGACGATACATTCGGATGTCTGCCCTATCAACTTTCGATGGTACTTTCTGCGCCTACCATGGTGACCACGGGTAACGGGGAATCAGGGTTCGATTCCGGAGAGGGAGCCTGAGAAACGGCTACCACATCCAAGGAAGGCAGCAGGCGCGCAAATTACCCACTCCCGACTCGGGGAGGTAGTGACGAAAAATAACAATACAGGACTCTTTCGAGGCCCTGTAATTGGAATGAGTACACTTTAAATCCTTTAACGAGGATCCATTGGAGGGCAAGTCTGGTGCCAGCACCCGCGGTGTGAAGACGTGCTTTGGTGTAGCTCCAGACCTCCAGAGGTAGGGGAGAACTATGGCCTCCTCTAGCCCAGGCCCTGGGCCTGCTTCCCGGCCAGGAGAAGCGAGGGAGGTCCCTAGGATCCAAGACCTAGGAGAGGAAGACAAGCTGCTCCTGCAAACTCAGGGCAGCTTGGAGGACTGGACCCTTGTACAGCCAGGGGAAGATGCAGCGCAAGCCGCAGCAAGAGTAAGATCAGTCAAGGTAGCCATGGTCAAGGCCATCCGCCTCTACTGTGGTAGGATGAAGGCTCTGACTGAGCTAAGGAATCGAAGAGACCACTCCAGTAGTGGAAAGAGACCTGAATTTAAAGCGGCCATTGAGACGCTGAAAAAGAGTGTTACCCAGGTGGGTAAGCTGATGAATGGCTTGGTGGATTCGGCTTCCAGGGAAGGGAGCTTCATCAAAGAGATTGAAAGATTGCTCCGGGCGGCCCAGGAAGAGAGTACCCAGGCGGCGAGACGTGGGAAGATACAACCCAGCCAGACAACGGATCCGGGATCAGCGTCAGCGGGTGTCCCTGTGTCTGATGGTGGAACGGCAGTACCAATCAAGGTGGGAGCGGTACCAGAAGAGACTGTTGGTGAGATAACCAAAGAGACTGTTGTTGTGTATGGGGAGAGTGAAGTAGGGGTACAATGCTCCGGGGAAAGTGCAGCTGAGGCCCCATGCGGTCAGGCCAGAACACAGCCCAAAATGCAGACCAGAGGGGCTAGTGTTAGAACCAGCCAGGCAAATGGAGCCCATGAAGCTGCAAGTACCAGTGAGCAGAGGACCCCTAAGCAGGGAAAGACTTCAATCCTAAAACCCCCCACGTTGCAGTACAAACAAAAGGATGGACTAAATAAGAAAATGGACTTACCTGAGCAGCCCCCCGTGACCCCTGGCAATGCTCGCAGGCAGGGTGAGCCGTCAGCTGCTTTGTCGGCCACCGCTGCCACAAGCCGGGCTCAGGGCGATGGGGGCTCACCTAAAGTGGTGGGAAAGGAAAATGTATGCCAAACAATGGCGGGTGTTGGTGTAAAAGCCAAGAATCTAATGGCAAAAAGTTCAGTGTCAGCAATGGAGGCCTCCCACGGCAGAACGCCGTCTTCCCGCGTGTCTGGGGGAGGTCCTGCCACTCAGGTGGCCAATAGGGATGTTTCTGATGATGTGGGGGTGGGTGGGGCCGCAATTGCGGCCGGAAATGCTAAACCGGAAGTGAAGGTGAGCCCGGAACCGGAAGTGAGTGAGTCAGGTCACTTCCGGTCGGCCACTTCCGGTCCTGTGAATGAATCCAATGCTCAATGTCCCCAGGGGAGTGATTCTGGCATGGAAACATCAGAAATAATCCCACAAGCACAGAATGTGGGATCGGAATGGGGTGAGTGCCCAATGGGTCCTGTGGGGGAGGACAGCCTCACAATGGCCTTCATTAGGGGCATTGAGGGGTCTCAGCAGAGCGGGACCCCTGGTACATCCATGCTAGAGTGGGCTGAGGATTGGGCGGACCTCATTTCAGATTATATCCTAGAAGGGAAAGATGTAGAGGGTCTTCTGGGTCCTCCGGGGGCGCCGGGGGGGTGGTCCCCCAGTCTCGGGGCCCCCCTTCCCCGGCTGTTCCACGGGGGTCCCCCCCGGGGGTCCCTGTGCCTGAGCGGGTCCTGGAAGGGGAACCGGAGGTGGCTATCTTAGGGGCACTTAAATCAGGGCGTTCGTATGCCAAGGTGGCGGATACGAATGTTCCGTTGGGTCCGATTTACAGACAGTTCGGTGCTGGGAACTTCCGGGTCCCCCCAGCGGAGCAGTTTGCTGGTCCAAACCCCTGGTCTCGGGGTACTGGGGGGCGGGAGTATAAGCGCCGCAATGTGGTCCAGTTGAAATGGACTGAGGCTGAGCCATGTCCCACAAGGAAACAAGTGATAGACATGGTTCTGTCCCTCGGGATCAAAGTCGAGGAGATATTTGCAGTGATCCACCCTGCGAATTCTCCCGACTTCGATATAAGTTTTATAAATGTGGTGATAATGGAACTTTTTCTCACCGCGTTTGGTTTGATCAAGGGGAGTGTGCCCTGGAAAGGGTTTAAAGTAAATCCATTATGCAGGCAGGAGGACATCAAAAGTGTCACTATCCTGGTTCGTAACGAATGCCTTCCGCAGGAGGACATCTCCACCTGGCTGAGTAGGCACGGCCAGCTGCAGGGTCCCCTTAAGAAGGGTCTTGATGAGAGGGGCATCTGGACTGGTGCCTGGAATGCCAGGATAAAATTGAATAGACTAGGGAACACGGTGGACCACATCCCTGGGAGCGCCTTCTTGGGAAGGGATAGAATCCTTGTATTCTATCCGGGCCAGCCAAGGAGATGCTTCAAGTGCGGTAGCCCAACGCATATGAGCGCAAGTTGC
>CM055128.1:202177876-202180376 GCA_029206835.1 Rana muscosa | reverse complement strand
TCCTGCAAACTCAGGGCAGCTTGGAGGACTGGACCCTTGTACAGCCAGGGGAAGATGCAGCGCAAGCCGCAGCAAGAGTAAGATCAGTCAAGGTAGCCATGGTCAAGGCCATCCGCCTCTACTGTGGTAGGATGAAGGCTCTGACTGAGCTAAGGAATCGAAGAGACCACTCCAGTAGTGGAAAGAGACCTGAATTTAAAGCGGCCATTGAGACGCTGAAAAAGAGTGTTACCCAGGTGGGTAAGCTGATGAATGGCTTGGTGGATTCGGCTTCCAGGGAAGGGAGCTTCATCAAAGAGATTGAAAGATTGCTCCGGGCGGCCCAGGAAGAGAGTACCCAGGCGGCGAGACGTGGGAAGATACAACCCAGCCAGACAACGGATCCGGGATCAGCGTCAGCGGGTGTCCCTGTGTCTGATGGTGGAACGGCAGTACCAATCAAGGTGGGAGCGGTACCAGAAGAGACTGTTGGTGAGATAACCAAAGAGACTGTTGTTGTGTATGGGGAGAGTGAAGTAGGGGTACAATGCTCCGGGGAAAGTGCAGCTGAGGCCCCATGCGGTCAGGCCAGAACACAGCCCAAAATGCAGACCAGAGGGGCTAGTGTTAGAGCCAGCCAGGCAAATGGAGCCCATGAAGCTGCAAGTACCAGTGAGCAGAGGACCCCTAAGCAGGGAAAGACTTCAATCCTAAAACCCCCCACGTTGCAGTACAAACAAAAGGATGGACTAAATAAGAAAATGGACTTACCTGAGCAGCCCCCCGTGACCCCTGGCAATGCTCGCAGGCAGGGTGAGCCGTCAGCTGCTTTGTCGGCCACCGCTGCCACAAGCCGGGCTCAGGGCGATGGGGGCTCACCTAAAGTGGTGGGAAAGGAAAATGTATGCCAAACAATGGCGGGTGTTGGTGTAAAAGCCAAGAATCTAATGGCAAAAAGTTCAGTGTCAGCAATGGAGGCCTCCCGCGGCAGAACGCCGTCTTCCCGCGTGTCTGGGGGAGGTCCTGCCACTCAGGTGGCCAATAGGGATGTTTCTGATGATGTGGGGGTGGGTGGGGCCGCAATTGCGGCCGGAAATGCTAAACCGGAAGTGAAGGTGAGCCCGGAACCGGAAGTGAGTGAGTCAGGTCACTTCCGGTCGGCCACTTCCGGTCCTGTGAATGAATCCAATGCTCAATGTCCCCAGGGGAGTGATTCTGGCATGGAAACATCAGAAATAATCCCACAAGCACAGAATGTGGGATCGGAATGGGGTGAGTGCCCAATGGGTCCTGTGGGGGAGGACAGCCTCACAATGGCCTTCATTAGGGGCATTGAGGGGTCTCAGCAGAGCGGGACCCCTGGTACATCCATGCTAGAGTGGGCTGAGGATTGGGCGGACCTCATTTCAGATTATATCCTAGAAGGGAAAGATGTAGAGGGTCTTCTGGGTCCTCCGGGGGCGCCGGGGGGGGTGGTCCCCCAGTCTCGGGGCCCCCCTTCCCCGGCTGTTCCACGGGGGTCCCCCCCGGGGGTCCCTGTGCCTGAGCGGGTCCTGGAAGGGGAACCGGAGGTGGCTATCTTAGGGGCACTTAAATCAGGGCGTTCGTATGCCAAGGTGGCGGATACGAATGTTCCGTTGGGTCCGATTTACAGACAGTTCGGTGCTGGGAACTTCCGGGTCCCCCCAGCGGAGCAGTTTGCTGGTCCAAACCCCTGGTCTCGGGGTACTGGGGGGCGGGAGTATAAGCGCCGCAATGTGGTCCAGTTGAAATGGACTGAGGCTGAGCCATGTCCCACAAGGAAACAAGTGGTAGACATGGTTCTGTCCCTCGGGATCAAAGTCGAGGAGATATTTGCAGTGATCCACCCTGCGAATTCTCCCGACTTCGATATAAGTTTTATAAATGTGGTGATAATGGAACTTTTTCTCACCGCGTTTGGTTTGATCAAGGGGAGTGTGCCCTGGAAAGGGTTTAAAGTAAATCCATTATGCAGGCAGGAGGACATCAAAAGTGTCACTATCCTGGTTCGTAACGAATGCCTTCCGCAGGAGGACATCTCCACCTGGCTGAGTAGGCACGGCCAGCTGCAGGGTCCCCTTAAGAAGGGTCTTGATGAGAGGGGCATCTGGACTGGTGCCTGGAATGCCAGGATAAAATTGAATAGACTAGGGAACACGGTGGACCACATCCCTGGGAGCGCCTTCTTGGGAAGGGATAGAATCCTTGTATTCTATCCGGGCCAGCCAAGGAGATGCTTCAAGTGCGGTAGCCCAACGCATATGAGCGCAAGTTGCACAGTGGTGCGTTGCATCAAGTGCAACAAAGTTGGGCACACCAGTGGTTCATGTGGGGAAATCGTGTGCAATTTGTGTGGAGTAAGGGGGCATCCTTTCAGCCGATGCCCCAAGGCATACAGGGAGAGTCCTGCTGGTGGTGCTCCGGACGGAGGTGTCCCCCCTCCGCCAGCTTCAGGGGATAGTGGTCCAGCTAGGGAAAGAGGTGAGTCTCGGGTGCCTCG